>OX438772.1:20049911-20649911 GCA_949316455.1 Acleris holmiana | reverse complement strand
TTTTTATTGCTTCGAAGCAGTTCAAGCTGAACACTGTCTTTAAAAGGTTTTCTTTTGTAAACATTCGCGACACTTTTAAGCAACATTTATAATGCTTTCATTTTTTTTTAATTATTATTTTACTTTATACTTATAAATTAGGTTAAAATGATTTAGGTAAGACGCATTTGTTTGAATATTTACTAATCGATGGAATCAAAGATAACCTCATACAAATCAACCTACCTAGTCCCAAACTAAGCTCTCAGGCTTGTACTATGGGTACTAGACAACGATAAACATACTTATATAGAGAAATACATACTTAAATACATAGAAAACATCCAAGACTCAGGAACAAATATTCACGCTCATCACACAAAGATCTGGACCGCTGGCTCCGGAGGCAGGGTCACTCCCGACTAGGCTAAGTGTGTGTGTAAAACAATCACTAATACCTTTGTACTATTTTGAAATAATTATCACATTCGACCATTTTCAAACAATAACTTTACAACTAACAATTCCGGAAAATGTATAATCAAATTAGCGCAAACAGGTGACAACTGCAAACAATATTCAAATTTCAAATCAAACGCCAATTGTGGTTTCAAAGGACGGCCGAGTTGGCGGGCGAGTTGGCGGACGAGTTGGCGGACGAGTAACTCGAAACTAGTTCGAGAAACTTGCTCTGGTTATGAGAATCTGGTAATAAAATTGTCTTTGTGAAAGATAATTATGAAGTTTGGTTAATTGAAAAGTGAACTGGATTTGTTTTTAGGAAATTTAGTAACGGTGTCGGTCAGTGTATTTGTTATCCCAGATTGTGGAAGCGATAGACAGCCGAGTACAGCCAATACAATTGTTTTATTGTACTAGCGTAGTGAAATGGAGCCATTAGCCAATCCTTGGGAGTCGCGAAGGGTTGGTACTTAAACAGTATTTTTTTCAAACGATCGCGGTTATAATTCACGGTATTTATGTATACAATACATATTAACTAGTTAATACCGCGGTTTATATCAATTTATAAGCCCTCGATAATTGGTCATTTTTTTTCCCCTTTTTTCCGCGGGAATAAAAATTTGTAGTTTTCTTGTTCGTTTGATTCAAAGAGCGGTCAAACCATCGTCCGCTTATTAGAATCGGTACTGCACGTAGTCAACCAATTTGATTCCAAGGCCACTTTGGACTATGTCAACGTGACTTTGTAAACCAAATCATAAGAAGCGTCTGACACTTTGGTTGACAACGTCAGTTTAACATGGTCCTTAGTGGCCTAGGACTCAAATTGGTTGACTGTACACCTCGGCAAGTTGTCGGCAAGCGTGATACAACCTGCACCAAGCCGCACAAGTTTAGATTGCCGCAACATTTTACAGCTCAAGTTAATTAGTTATTTGGCGATCTCTACCTGGAACGAGACTAAGTTTAGACATGTTTAGAGTTTATTGCAACCGCGTTGAGGTAAAAGGGTTTAAATTGTTTGCACTTTATTTGGTCTGAGTTAAAAAAATCATTTGTGTAAAGTTTAAAACCCTCTTTGGACTAATATAGATTTAAGGTGATGATAAGGGTTACCAAAATAGTTTTTTTTAATGTCCTATTAAACCACTAGCTAGCCTAACAGCGTGGACATAAAAAAATCCTGCTCTATTAGCTCTATTTTTCTTTTTCTTTATTGACGAAAAGAGGCTTTTGTCGCGCAGCGACTATGCCAGCCTCGTAGCTAGAATGTAACAATTATCATACATAATTTAATTTGGAAGTTTGGTTGGACAATATCATGGTGCACATCCCAACATGACCTGACTTAGGTAACTCATCATTTTATCGAATTGCACTTCATCGAATGTATCATTTATATATTTGTATAATGTTTTCAGGCTATCTTAACCTCCTAAGGCCTCTAGTACAAAAAAAAAATACATCATACGTTCATTAGAAAATAGACATTGCAAAGGAAATAAAATAGGTTTTCCTTTGTTTTTATGAAGGACAATCAAACTAGAAAATTGACTCTAATGCATTTGTCTTAGGTTCATATTCCATTGGCAAATTTCGTTGTATGGTGGTTCTTGGAGGTTAAACATTCATTACGTAGGTTAGGTTAGGTTAGTTGTTTAAGATACCATAAAACATTATGATTTTGGTTGCTCGATAAAATGATACATTCGATGAAAGGTGTTTCGATAAAATAATTGGCAATCCTTGACCAAACACCAGCCTCGGAGTCCACAGTTCTGCGCTTCTCCATGATCCGAATACACTCCAGCAAGGCGTGAAAGACATTATTTATCAAACTTAACATCAACAACAAAAAATAGCGCTTTAAAGCTTAATATTTCATAAACGGATTACTTAATCGAAAAACTGTTTGAACAAACCCATAATATTTTGAAAATACCTATCCAACGACACCCCACAATACTATAGGGTAGACGAGAAAAAAATACATCCCCACGTTACGTGTAGGGGAGGTACCCTAAAACAAAAAGTTTTTTACATTTTATTGTACCACTGTGTTGGCGTGACTAATAGGTATGTATATTCATGCCAAATTACAGCTTTCTAGTACTAAGAGTCTTTGCGCTAGGCTGCGGACGGACGGAAATGGCGAAACTATAAGGGTTCCTATTATTTTTTATGTGAACCATTCGTAAAAGTGGCCTGTTATGATAGATTTATCCCAAATAAACATATTGTTATAAAATATCGAATACTTTGACGACACGTTGGCCTAGTTGGGAGTGACCCTGCCTCCGAAGCCAGCGGTCCCGGGTTGAAATCCCGATAAGGGCAGATATTTGTGTGATGAGCATGAGTATTTGTTCCTGAGTCTTGGATGTTTTATATGTATGTATTTCTCTATCTAAGTATTTTTATCGTTGTCCAGTACCCATAGTACAAGCCTAGAGCTTAGTTTGGGACTAGGTCAGTTCGTGTGACATTTTCCCGTGATATTCCCGTAATCATATTTTTAAGTGCATCAGAGCCGAGATATTTAAATATCTGGGTGTACTTTTGGTACCAAAAACTGTAAACTTAAATAGTTAAAATTTCGACTCCGATATTATTAAACGCCGTAAATTATACGTACTTATGTGTATTTAGAGCTACTCTAAATAACTATGTAAAAATCATCCGTGACCGCTGGAAAAAAACGACCATATTCGTCATACAAACTTACCCAATTCCCCTTTGGCGCACATCAAAACGTCTCAACACAGCCTTACTAGTCTCAGACGGTAAGAGCATCGTAATTCCATTTCTTTGTACTTATATCAAAGTGCGTTTACAAGATAATCTGCAGAAAGTCGGCCGCTCGCTTCCCATGACAACTCCAGTCAATTTTAGCCGTTATTCCGTTCTGTTATGGGTCGAGGGCACTTTATGCGTGTTTGGCGTGAGCATGGAGTACAATGGATGTCATTAGACGAATTGTAGGGATAATGAATGGCAGATGTGTGGAAATACGGGGAAATGTCTGACCCACATAAGATTGGCTGCATATGGGATCTATGTCATGTTCTAAGCAAAGATAATGATGTTGGACGTTTGGGCCAGTTGTTTGAGGGATCAGGAGTCTGGAATAACAAATAACGGGCAAATAAAATAATTAATATAAATAATTGTGCAAATTCTGTGTAATGTTTTTGTTTGGTGGACAATAAAGTGTTTTGTATTGTATTGTATTGTAACGGGGAAAAAGGGGCAACAAATAAATACTACAATATCACACTATCACGTGTTAAATTAGCTTGAAACACGTAGAACTAGACTACTATTGTCTAAGATAGGTAGAACATAAGCACACCCTGTAACACTAAGAACTGTCCTAATACCACCTGTGTTCTTGCAATAAACGTCTTTGTCTTCTTTACTAACACGTTTATGATAGATATCAGTTGACGACCGAATGTCTATCAACTTTAGAATCAGGGTTCAAAAGGTGCTTGAGATTGTCGTCACAGTGGTGGAAGGACCCCGTGCAGGGTCCGTCCGGATTGGCTGCCGCCAAGCAATAGTGTTCGCATTGTTGGGTTCCGAAATTACTAGCATAGGCTTCCCCTCTTAGTCCTCAGGGTTGGCAATTGCAGTAGAGATTATAGTCTTGAGAATTCACAGGTCTATGGGTCTTACCATAAGGTGACTGAGTACTCGTGTGCCTTCTCCTAGTAATTTTTTTTTGTCAACGTTTCTATAGCTCACATTTACTTGATACTAATGGCGGCCGAGTTAAAAACAATACCATAGCACGTCAAAAGCAATATCGTTTTACCTTGTAGGTAGAATAGAAGCTCTGTATTCGAACACTTGATCCAATTTTTTAATCTTTGAATATTATATTTATTTTGTTACAATTGCCCGAATATGCATTCACACTGGTAAAATCTTACCGATAATTATTAAGAAATGGGATTACCTTGATAATTTCAACCATTATTTAGAATAGTTGTCGAGAGCTACGTCTCCATAATCAGGGTCTGACGAAAGTCGTTTAACCGCACGCTGCGCTCGAGTCGATTATCGGCTAATGTAGCAGGAGTAGCTGAAGCATGATCATTAATCTCTTCTTTAAAAGCCTTTGAATGGTAATAGTAAGGATATCGATTTACCATAACCTGGATGGTTTGTACAACTCGCCTGAGACTTATTAGTTATTCGTCTTTGAGAGCAATGGATTTTATCAAACTCTAAGGAAAAGGTCGCAGTATGTGACAGGCAAAACTATTTTCTTTGTGCTAGACGCAACGGTGTAGCTTAAATTAGAATCGGGCAGTAGGGTACTTAGGGATTTTATAATTTGATCTTAGCTGAGTTGTACTTCTCAACATACGTCAAAGTAAACTTCAAGTAATAAAAATCTGTAATTTCTGACGAAACCTGAGATGGGCATTTTATTCAAGATAGGTTTATTACTACCACTTTAAAAGTTTACTAAATAAATTACTATTTGTTTTAATCTTTTTTTTACACAAAATGCACAAATGGCGCTTAATTCTAAATGGAATTATCTTGAAGTCAACTAAATAATCATACAAAAACTAACAAAGTATTGCACAGAAAAAGAAAGAAAGAAAACATAGCAAATGGGTCATTCTTCTTTTTTACCGCCTGTCCTCATTTTACCATACGTTATCAGTTAGAGTATTGATTATTAATGTTTTAGTGTTTAAATATACGTCCAAACATTTATTCATCTATAAGTACTAAATAATCTTTCATTTTCTCTATCCAGTGTTTTTTTTTAAACGTATTATAGACTCTTATGTAAACAACGCGGAGAATTTCCAAGGCACATGACTTTCAAACACAAGATTCGAATCTCTGAAAGGTCCTCCACAACGCTGTTTGCCTGCACCTGCGAAATGAAATGCAAATGCAGCGGTGCCCGGGCCCATTGCAACACGGTGAGACAGTTCAATCAGTTTTATATTTACTTTGAGAGCTTATATTCGGCTAGCGTTCATGAAAACTTGGAGAGAATATTTCAGTACAGTGTAACATTTAGTTTTTACTACGACCTTCGCTTTTGTAGTTCTCACTGGAACGCGATGGTTCCTACTACTTATGTTAGTCTAACCGGCATTATCAAACCCGAAAGGCTTTAAAAACTTAAGCTTTTTACTGCACAAAAACAATGGTTATGTTTACCTTCTCCATGCAATAAAAACAGATGCAATTACTACTTTAAAAAATATGCAAACTTAACTACATGAATACGGTGTGGTTGCCGGGTTAGAATAGTGCCACTCCATGACTTCCCGTGAATGTCGTAAGACGCGACTAAGGAAATAAGGGTTTGTAGTACTGTTAGTCGATGGGCTTGCAACCTGTCACTAATTCACTAGTAAACTTCTTGGCCTAATTATTTTTAGAGTTGTCGGAATTTCTGTAGCTCTGCCTACCCCACTCTGGGAATCAAGGCATGATGTTATGTATATGTAACAACATTAATAGACTACAATATTTAACGATTACGCGACCAAAGGCGCGGGTAATAACTAGAGTACTAGTAATGCCTATGGCTTCGCTCCCGGTCTACTGGTTAATGCAAAGAGCGCGGGCGCATACATTTTCATATTACTAATTATTTATGCGCTCTCCGTCTGTCTGTCGGGACTGGCTAAAGTGCAGTTTAAAGCAAATTATTCAAGTTCTAGACCTCCTATGACGTCTGTCTAGCTACTTTGGATTTGCGTCTCCGATTTTATACTGATGTCAAGTTCCTCTATACCAAGTTCAGTTGCAACTGCGTAGGAGTTTTTTAATGAATTAAAAGTTATTTACCACCTTATATAAAATCATGTTTTTTGCCTTGAGGGATTTCATTGGTGCTGTGGTTGGTCTCATTGTAAGGATTTTTGTTAAGTGTTAATGTATGCAATTGTTTGATTTCCTTCCGCATATAATCAATGTTGTATCGGTGGGTCCAGCTGTGAATGCATGCTGCAGCATTAACACAGCTGGGTCACCCTTTTAGTGTCTTTAGATATAAATAGATGTATATGTTGTTTGCACTTTGATTCCTAATTGTTATAGGCACTTAATAATCGATTTTATTTATTTCTTTATCTACATACATACTTAAATCACGCCTGTTTCCCAGAGGGGTAGGCAGAGACCACTTCTTTCTACCTGCTACGATCCTGACAAATCTCTTCTCTCTTTATATACTAATACAAATAATAAGACAGATCCAAAATTCTATAGACCATACACACTCATAAAAACAAAAGTTGCTTTCCTGTGGTCAATAATTAATAGCTTGTGTGCATATAAGTTTTGTATTATATGATAGGTCTAAAGCAGCCCTGACGCCGTAATCTATAGTTATCAAATCATGTCACATTTTTTATGGGATGTATAAGACAAATGAGTATAGAGGCTACTTAATAGTAAGTGGGGTCTGTGCTCCATAGACATTTGAATTCTCAAGACTACAATCTAAAGACTGCAATCCAAAGACTGGAATTGCCAACCCTGAGGACTAATATAGAAATGCTTTTGTTTAATTTCACCGGAACCCAACAATGCGAGCACTGCTTAGCGGTAGGTTAAATGATAAGATGGTGGTGTAGCGATCCGGACGAACCTTGCATAAGATCCTACTCCGTACTGTATCGACTTTTGGATTTCGCCGCTCGTGTTCCAAAGTATCACTTACTTACATACGAAGGCTAGAAACCAGTCCTAATCTATAGATTATGTGTATAGATACACGGTGGGAACGAGTAACCCACCAAATTTTAACCATCGATTCTAGAGCCTATTTGAAGTATATAATGTGGTATAACATGTTGTCCAATAAAGCATAATTTCCGAGATTTTTATAATTTAAATATCAATTCCATAGTTAATTTAATTTGAACTCTGACACCTTAACCTAAAGCATTTTTTACTAAAAAGATTAATGTTGTAAGTAGCAATATCATCAACGTACAGCATAAATTAATTTAATCAATTTCTTAGTAAATAATGATTTAGGTATAGGTGACAAAGTTCAAATTAAATTAACTATGGAATTGTTTTTAATAACATGAAAATCTCTTAAATTATGCTGTATTGGACTTCATGTTACACTACATTATATACTCCAAATAGGCTCTAGAATCGATGGTTAAAATGTGGCGGGTTACTCGTTCCCACCGTGTATATAATAACATTTTATTAGCACCCCGCCGCGTGTGGTTGCCAGGTTAGAATAGTTCTACTCCCATGTCTTCCCGTGGATGTCATAAGAGGCGAGTAGGGGAATAAGGGCTTGTAGTACTGTTAGGCGATGGCTTGCAACCTGTCACTAATACACTGGTAAACATCTTACCCTACTTTTGCATAATGTGGGTACAGAATTATCAACAAGTCTCTTTAGAGTTGTTGGTATTTCTATAGCTCTGCCTACCCCACTCTGGGAATTAAGGCGTGATGTTACGTATGTATTTTATTAGCAATGATAGATGTGTCACAGGATGCCGACAGTCCCCAAAACAGCCGATCCATCATGGCCGCTAATGAGCGCCAACGCATTATCTACGCGTCCATTTTTAACGCGACCACTAGCTTGCGAATCGATCGCAGCAGCCAAGGTAACAAGCGGAGTAAGGGTTAAAATAAAAGGGGTTTCTTCTCTGTGAGCGGAAGTGTGTCTTTAAATTATTTTGTTTCAACTAGCGGCACGCCAGCGGCTTCGCCCCGCTGCAAATTTCTGACTTTCCCGGTGGATTTTTCAGTTTTTTTTCTTTCATAAGAACCTTCTTCTTACGGTAACAAACAAAATAAAAAAGAATTAGCGAAATCGGTTCAGCTGCTTGCGCTTTTGCTTGATTTGCGCTTAGCAACACATTCAGCGATTCAGTTTTATTATATAGATGGACAGTTAAGTTTGATAGACATGCTCTCTACCTATAATAGCTCGCTAGTAGCATGCTTATAAGTATGCTTAAAAGAAACATGCTTTTGAACTGTTTACATTTGCTAAAATAAGCATGTCAGTTTTAAGTACACTCCTCCTTGAGCTTGCTTCAAGCAAACCATCCTGGGCTGAGATTCTACACGATGAAAACGACGGGCGTCTATCTTTTTATCGAAACACATTTCATTGAACGCTATTTTCGGCTGAAACCATAATGTTTTCAGGGTATCTTAAACATGTAACCTAAACTAACCTTCATAAATAATACCTATTTAAGATACCCTGAAAACATTATAGTCTCCGCAGAAAATAGCGTTTGATGAAATGATACATTTGATAAAATGATGAGTTACCGAAAATGATATTGTCTTTGAAGTGTTTTCGTATCGTCATCGTTTTGATAACTCTTATGTACTCAATGAGCTCGTTTCCCATACCCAAGATGCCGACGTATTTGCCGATAACTTGCAATTGTTACTGTTTAAGATATATTGTTTTTGGTCTTCCTTCTCCCTGTAGTGCTGGCTGTTAATAACTATATAACTATAGCTGTTTGTGGGCTCCGGTCTGTTCACGTTTGCAAGGACTGGTTGTTCAGTTTATTATTCTAGATATGGCTTTTGACGTAGAGACCTCGTCGTGTTGTTCTCCTAGACTTACTATTTTTAGTTTAATGTTATTAGCCTTACATTTGTATTGATTTTATTTGTTCAAGCTTTAATCATTATTATTTATTACTTTATTAAGTACCTACTTGTAATGTAACTTACTTTTAAGTATTTCTGTACTTTATGTTTGAAAAAATGACCTTCTGCTGGAGTTTCTTGGCGCTTCTTCTCCGCAATGATGGTCTTATCTGAAGCGCTAGTAAATTCACTTCATATTACCGACGTGTAAAAGAGCCCCATGATTTTGATTTTTTGATATAACATTGTAGGTGCTTTGGTTCCGACTGTTAACCTATAACTGTAATAAATAAAATAAATAAATAAATGTACTTGAGAAAATAGCGACCGAGTTAAAAACAATACTAAATCGCGTCAAACAGAATATCGTTTTATTCCAGTAGAATAGAGACCCTAGAGTACGCTGAATGGATAACTAGAGCTCTAAAGCCCATTTGTATGAAAAATCGTCACTAAGGAGCGACTTAAGTAAGAGTCAGAAACTAACTCTGGGTGCGGCAGTAAATATTTAGTCCGTTATTATCTTAATGTGACGAAAAGGTGAGACGTTTCGTAAATTACATGTTCAACTAAAGTCTGTGTCAATTGAACTCGGCAAAAATGTACACAAAACCAAACGACCCAATTCACCATGATTACTCAATAATCACTTACTTATAAAGATCAAATGAGGTCTTTGAAATTATTTATACACTAGATCATTATTTTCATATTAAGTTTAAACATGCTTGGTTAATATTTTGAGGTTATGTGTCAAACTAACATTCACATTTATCATTTTCTGCGTTTTTTTGTGTGATAAATAGAATGCTACCTGCCTAGTTAAGCCTAGTATTGTATACTTACGTAACGTATAATATTATTGTAAGTTGTATTCAATTACAGCCAACCGATCATTTAATTATCAAACCACCACGCAGCGGTTTTTGCACTAATATATTCCATGTTATTCCGGCCAGCGGATAAAATAACGATTTACGGTAAACAGGGCCGTCACACGATCGCTTAAAGTATACATTATAGTTTTTATAATGTCGCGAGTAACCTAGCAGATACGAGTGGTGGTACAAATCCTGCGGTCCTGGGTTCGACAAGGATAAATATCTTCTGTGTATTTACGATTTTAGAATATAATAGAATATACATAATTTATACAACGGTTACAGAAACACATTTAAAACAAATGACAACTAAAATTAAAAATTGACGTTGAAAAGGGCCCCTAATCAGCATTTACCTTTTGAGGTAAGGATCGTGGTATCAAGCCTAGCGTACCCCTAATAGAATCCTAGAGCTTATTTTGGGACTAAATATTAGCTTACTTAATGGTAACTTTGTGTAAAAACGGTCTGTTAGACTTAAAATTTGCATACACATGCGATTTCGATTGTAATACTATATTGTGGTAGGTACCAACTCGCTAGCACGATGAAGCAGAAGGAAGGTTGCCACAAGAACTGCTCCATGGTGAATAGATACGTCGAGTTTCGACTAGTTACTTGGAGGGGACCTGCCCTACCCTGGCAGGGCATGAAGTTGAAATGAGTTTGTATGAGCAACTCGATTCCAAAAATGACCTACCTCAAATAAGATGAGGTACCAGCCCGGCTTATACTTAACTAAGTATCTATCGGCGCAAAAGCTTGGATTTTTAAGAGTAATTATAGCACAGTACACTTTCATATATAAAATATTACATATTCTTATTTAATTTCCTCCACTACATATAATATTCTATTGTAGGGCAATCAGACAAATCGAAATCATTACTTAGGCTACAGTAGAGCAAAATATTTGAGATCAAAGACTGCACATAATATCTAAAATGAGACGGAAATGCTCATAATTGATGCCGAACTTGACAATGAACGCGACTACCAAAATGTACGGAAGCGCGTCAATGCTCAAGAAGTTGTAAGCGCCGCAGGATTTTATACATCTTACGTGTTCACGTCAAATGTAAATCCCTCATTCACTCACTTATTTTCAGTAGAATAGAATCTAATTGATAGGTAGTGGGAAAAATTAAGTCAGGCGAGAGTGGCGAGGCCTTGAGATCTTTGACGTTTAGAGTTTTGGGCCTTTTGAGGTATAAATGAATCGCGAGTGCCGCGAGTTGATGAACGAGCGAGTGAGGAGTGAGTCGGTGCCTCGTGAGGAATGAGGTGGTTTGTTTTTAAAGCGTGAAGTGATGCGACAATTTAATGAAATGAGTATGACGAATGAGGTGCCTGACGAGTGAGTCACCCAACACTAACTTGAACACGTTAAATAAAATAGATCGTCGTCATCAAGAAGCGTGTTTTTTTTAACTTACTTTCGCTGTATTTTTTTTATAGTTAAGTACTTTTAGAGACTTTTAAAACCGAACTGGGTCAAACAAGGCCAACCGCTCCACCATGGCGATCCATCACGCGGGATCTTATTACACGCTCGCTACCCAAAATATACTCCACCAAATTACCCAACTTGCCAACTTTTTAAGGACTTGAATAACAATGGGAGGAAAGTTATAGAAAAACACTTATCTGCCCGTAAGTAATTCAATTCTCAAAATCACAATAAATTAAAGAAGTACCTAGATACCTACCTACGTTGTTTAGTCTTTTTTTATAGCAAGGAGAAGGCACACGAGCACTCAGGCCACCTGATGGTAAGTGGAATCTGAGACCCATAGACATTTGAATTCTCAAGACTATAATCCTAAGACCTCAAATGAGTTGCCAACCCTGAGGACTAAGATGGAATGCCTCTATACTAGTAATTTCACCGCTTGTCTTATCCCCACACCGGAACACAACAATGCGAACACTGTTGCTTTACACTGTTTTATATTCTTTGAAAATATCATACCAACAATATCAGAAAATATCTTAAAACTTTACTAAAATGTGTTGCTTTTACACCGTACACTCGGTTTAAAACGATACCGCGCCCACCTAACCACCTTACTGTATCTAATATCCTGCAAACATGGCCCACACCAAAACAAACAGACTCAACCGACACTTACTTTACATCGGAAACAAGACACTAAACGTACCAACTTAAGGTTGATATTACATACACGATGATGGGTATTTATGGCTAATATTCTCTATAAAATACTGATGCACGGAGTAAGGAATAGCCAAGATAGTTGCACCACTGCATTTTGTGTCTTATTTTTATTGGCTGCATTATGGCCGTAACTTCGAGTTTTAAGTGTTATAACAAAGATGATACGTGATAAATATACTACTGGGATGACTTAAACTACTTATTAAACCATAGCTAGTCTTTATAAAATGGTGAGAGGACTGATGGGATCCAGCAGAGCACGCCTCTTTGTTTACCTTTGTATTATTATGATTGCAGTACCTGGGCGGTTATTATGACATAACTATGCAATTCTGTTTGCGCTCAGAGAAAAGACCAGAGCTATATAACTGCAATAGCTCTGTCCTTTAACGCTTACCCTAAAATGAACTGCATAGCTAGGTCATAATAACCTCCCTGAGGGGTTATTATGACATAACTATGCAATTCTGTTTACGCTCAGAGAAAAGGACAGAGCTATATAACTAGTCAACAGAGTCATAATAACCCCCTGGGCGACCGAGCTCTACTCGGGTGTATGGAGATGACAATATCCAATCACAATTTGATTGCGTCGTCTATACATCGCACTCCTAGATCAAAACAGTTCCAACTCAAAATATAACTGTGTTTTAAAATAACTTTCAAGAAATTAATACTCATCACAGAAATTAATGTCCTCGGCTTTTGGTTAAAAATATTGTGTGATGTGTGATGGATGGACTGCCCTACCTATCATTTTTAAAGGAGTCATTTCTTGCTTTTTGAAGACCTTTTTTTTAAACTTGTTCTTATATTATTTTCTTATCTAATATATAAAATTCTCGTGTCACGGTTTACGTTATTGAACTCCTCTAAAACGGCTGAACCGATTTTAATAAAAAAATCTGTGTACATCGGGTAGGTCTGAGAATTGGCCAACATCTATTTTTCAGACCCCTAAGTGACATGAAAGAAACAAAAAAAAATTGCAGCGAGCGAAACCGCTGGCGGGTCGCTAGTAACTTATAATTAATTTAATTTTTTTAATTAAGTATTATTTTATTTCATACTTTTTATTGATCATAATATACTGTGTCCCACATCTCAATAAATAAGAAACAAGCAACGCCGCGGGATAGTCAGTCATATACACTTTTTGAATGCGTTTCGTCTTAGTCGCTCAACTATCTTAATCGCGATATCTTATCGCCACCCGTGAAATTGGTACCGTTGAGGAGTTCCGGTGGCCATAGTGGTCTTCATCATCAGTTCCACTTCACCAAATGATACTTTTCACTGAAAATACTAAAATCGCTATATGTATTCCTATAATATTTGAAGGAGTTCCCTCGATTTCCCCGAGATCCCATCATCAGATCTTGACGTGCTGAAAATGGAACCAACTAAAAAGTATACCGTTTCAAAGAAAAAAAAATTCAAACCGGTCATTTAGTAATCGGGAAACATACATTTTTCAAAAGAAAAACTCTTTTAATTGAGAACCTCCTCCATTTTATGAAGTTGGTTAATTAACCGGCTTTTGAGTTGCTACTATTTTGATCTAGGAGTGCGAGATGTCAAATACCTCGGAACCCGATTTTTCGGCGATTGACAAATCTAAAAACCACTATTTCGGAATTTTCATCAAAATCGTTAGAGCCGTTATCGAGAACTTGATTATAAACATATAATTATTTTATACCAAAATGGGTTTGCTCTTGACCCTAATCGAGACCTGAAGGTCAGGTCAGGGTCGACGATGAAGCGAGCTTATCCTGAAGGTACCTATTAATCCCATTTTTGAAGGACACCGGGTCACACGCACACGGAAATACCGATTTCGGCAGGGTATCCCAAATCTTGGCTGTGCGCATTATGGAGGTAGATTCGAAGCGCTTGGTTCTGATCTTAGGCACATCAACTAAGTATGGGTAGTCCATCTAGAGTTCCTGTGGTAAAAGGGAGAAGGCGGAATCATATCATGCAGCATCTGTGCACACTCTCCGAAATACAAATATAGCTCGTTCTTCGTTGTATAGGATAGGATATGCAGCAGCTGGTAAAATGACTGTACAAAATAGATGCATTCCATCATTTTTTTTCTATCAGTTGCAGGACTGACTGAGTGTTCGATTACCTTATCTATAACTTAAAGATAAAGTTCTTAAGTTGGTGTTCCACCGGCGAGGCAAGGAAAGGATTATAGAATAGATAACTTCTCATTTTCTACTGACGCGGACGCTCTTTAATAATATTTTTGTTTGTTAAGGCTCGATCCTCTTGAGTGAAAACGCACCTTAAGCAAACCCTGTATCCACTGTAACAAAATCCTCGGCTCTCGCAAGCGATCACGTTCCCAGGGAAACGTCTTACCTTATAATGGAGGTGTTAAAGCTACACGTCCGCAAACTTCTCTGAAACTGCAAACTTGTAGTGAAAAGTACATTTTTAAATTGCACTTCCAACTTTCATAGAACAACGCTCGTTTGTCGGAAACCCGGTAATACGAGGGCGACAGACTTGGGATTATGATGTTTTGTTAGAGCCCCGTGTGGTTGCCGGGTTAGAATAGTGCCACTCCATGTCTTCCCGTGGATGTCGTAAGAGGCGACTAAGGGTATAAGGGCTTGTAGTACTGTTAGGCGATGGGCTTGCAACCTATACTAGTAAACTTCTTGGCCTAATTGTGCAAAATGTGATTACAGAATTTTAAACGTTTTTTTTTAAACTACAATTTTATAACTTTTCTTTACTTATGTATTGATTGGATTCAATGTATATTCTGAATTTATGACTATGACAGACATACACACACACACACACATACCTATACAGATACACCCGTTATAGTGGTGGTAGGACCCTGTGCAGGGTCCGTCCGGATCGCTACCACCATCTTATCCATTAACTATCCGCCAAGCAACATTTTTCGCATTGTTGTGTTCCGGTGTGGGGATAAGACAACCGGTGAAATGACTATCGTAGAGGCATTCCATCTTAGTCCGCATTGGAGGTTTAGGATTATAGTCTTGAGAATTCAAATGTCTATGGGTCTCAGATTCCACTTACCATCAGGTGGCCTGAGTGCTCGTGTGAAAATATTACCAACACTTTTATGTCGAGTTTAAAATACGAGTATATTCAAAAGATATCGTTTTATTATTCACTAAATCCGTACTCCGATATTAACACTGCATTCTGATAAAAGAATTAGTAGGTATCTTGAGAATAACTTTAAACAATAAGCAAAGGTACGTGCGTCACAATAGAAGCTAGCATGAAAGGCCACTTCACACGCCACTGCTAAGTTGTTTATAACATTTCTTGGTAGTACAATCCTATTTTATTAAAAGCGGAAGATAATAAACCTGATATAAGAAGCACAAGGTATGTTATTCCTCTATTTTAAGTGTTCTGTTTTTGTAAACTTCAATCTCGATGTCGGGTATGTTCTCAACGTGAGGCTTAATATTATATCATAAAAATGTTAAACAACGATTTCGCCTGCTAAATACTCTCGACGAAGAGTTAGCCTAGTTGGTAGTGACCCTGCCAACAAAACTAGCGGTCCCCGGTTCGTTTCACGGTGTGGGCAAATATTTGTGTGAGTCTTGCAGTTTTCTATGTATTTAGAAATTTTCTTTATTTAACTATTTAAGTATAGTCTAGAGCAATTAAAACGGGTCACTTATTATAAGTCCAAAGAAAGTGACCCGTTTTCATTGCCCCTGAGTGTATTTATATCATTGTCTAGTGCCCAAAGGGTAAGCCTAGAGCTTAGTTTGGGACTAGGTCGATTTGTGTGAGATTGTCCCCTGTAGCCCGTGTGGTTGCAGGGTTAGAATAGTGCCTCTCCATATCTTCCCGTGGATGTCGTAAGAGGCGACTAAGGGGATAAGGGCTTGTAGTACTGTTAGGCGATGGGCTTGCAACCTGTCACTAATACACTGATAAACCATTTGGCCTGTTTGTGCAAAATGTGGTTACGGAATTATCAACAAGTCTTTTTCGAGTTGTTGGTATTCTGTAGCTCTGCCTACCCCGCTCTGGGATTGAAGGCGTGATGTTATGTAACTTGAAATTGTAAGATACTTAGTATGTATAATTCACTTAACATCTACACGTATTGCAACAAGCTGTGTTTCCACTTTATTATCACAAATGCGACAGTAACACTCTTTCACAGCTCAACCACTGAAAATATTACAATGAATTTTGGTATGGAGAGAGTTTAAACCCCGGCGACCGGCAAAGGATAAATTTATCTCGGAAATGTTGTTTCGTAGCGGAAAACCACTTCTAAACGGATGGAGTCGCAGGTAACAGCTAGTTTTAAATAAACAAGCCTAACCCTACCTTTACCCATTTGCCAAATGCCACCAGTGAAAGCAACCCATCCCCCACTCCTCGCACAAAACGGAATAATCCATCGAATTATAATATTTGTTTGAAGCATCCTCGAAAACGACTGGTAAGGGATCCGGGAATCGAACTGCAAATAATTCTATGTAAATAACCCAAAAATCATACTTGAGATAAAAATAACCCGCTCTCTTCAAAGGAAAATCTGTATTACCAGGATTCCGTTTTCTTTCCGAGTTCCGGAACTGCCGCATTTGCCGCAATAATAGTGATAAATTCAAATTTTATACGAAATTAGAAAAAAATATGTGAAAGTGACTGTATTGATCGACTTAAAAATCGATCCCTTTCCATTTCTAGTTTTTGTATTCTGGAAAAACCACCAGTTCTGGAACGAAGACTGATAAAATAAAGTATAAAGAGGTAACAAACGGGGTAGTGACATGAGGATACCCATAAAAAGAGGAAGTACCCAACAGTGGACGTATGTATGTTTTTTTTTTTTTTTTTTTTTTTTTCTTTATTTACTTTAAAAAAAATACAACAAAATTTAACATACAGATCTGCCAAACTGCGTAACAGTTTGTTGGCAGAAAAAAGGAAGTATGTAAGATGATGTGTGATTTATTAAAGACTGTTTCTACGTAAGTAATAGTTATAACTAAGGTAAATTAAACAATGTCGAAGCTCGCGCCATGTTGGCGCACGCCGGGTCGCGATCCCCTAATCCACATTCCTAATTAAATAATTTACATTTATATTACGCCGGCTGAACCGCGGGGACAAATTAATTAAACAATAAATAAATAACGTAATTTTAATTTAACATCAAAAATAACCCTTCACTTTGAACCTTTTAGTAATTAACCAAAGCGAAAAATTAATCCGTTGGAATCCCCCGAAAGAAGTCAAAGAAGCGGCGGCGGTTTTTACGCGTTGTATCAATTTTTCCATGATCATTCCGTTCGGAGAGACGAAAATTTACTCTCAATTTTGATGTCCCGGATTCAAAATTCGTTCGAAATTGTGAACACGTAGTTTCAATTCGAAAAATGGTTGGCTATTTTTCAGTGTGATTGCAACTACAGCCTATTTCGGGTAGTTTGCTACGATTTGCCGGGGCACATCGCTTGCAGAACAGATGGCCGATGGGGTCAAAGACTTCTTGTGAGTAGACCTCCAACAAGGTGGACCGAGGACGTGGCTAGGGTTGCGGGAAACCGATGGATGCAAAGGCGCAGGACCGGGCCTTGTGGCAAACCTTATTGAGAGCTTAGGAGTACTTGGGAGGCATGTGCCCATCAGTGGAAATCTTTCGGCTCAAATTATGATAATGATGTTACGATGTTTTTCGTGGAACCTTGTGCAAGGTCCACCCAAAGTCCGTATTACATATTTATAATTATAAAGTCGTATCCCTTTCTCTGCCTGAAACTTGGCATCACCTGAATCATGTTCTCAGGGTCAGCAAATCTCATGGATTCCAAGCGCTCACTTACCACCAGACGATGGTGTTTTTTTGCCTTTTACCTAAAAAAAAAAGAAAGCACGGTTATTGATTTTTACAAAAAAAGTTTAATAAAAAATGATTAAACACACCACAGAAAAAATCCGTTGTGGTAATTTGACGAACAAAAACACTAATCACCCTGGTAGCTCGTTTATTATAGTATATATTAGTGGGAAAATAGCTAATTTGGGATGCAAGTCCGCCGATCCATCGATCAAGGATTATTCTAAGCCAGGGTGGCTGATCACTGCACCCAACCAATCAATTCTGCCCTGCTTAGCCAAAAGGACACATATGTGCTGGAACACGTTTAGACAAATCAACCTTTTTAACAAAGTAAGAAGACCGGTTATTGACTGCATTTGAAAAGGATTTTGTTTAAATAGGGTAAATGAAGTCTGCTTTGACGACAACAGGCCAAGGCTTCTATTCCACTGGGTGAAAACGATATGCATTTGGCGAGTTTTCCTATTATCAACGTTTTGATAACTGTTTTGAAATTCCTTGCAATTGTTTTAAAATAAAACAGATGTTGGGAACGGGTCTAAAAAAAAGCTAGGGACTTATTGAATGATACTAATTGGTTGTCTTAAAAAAAGGCGTGGCAACATAAACTAATTGGTTGTCTTAAGCTAAGAAGGCGTCACTATATAAACGAGTGCCTGCAAACAAATTTGACGGGAAATTGTGTACCTGTATCGTTGGGCGACAGTAATAACGGACGAGTTAAGTCGACTTAAACGTTTTCCGATTTTATGTTTTAGATATTATGAAAAACTAGGTCTGTAAGTTTTTCTTTCCAAGAAAATATTTATTGAAAAGAAACAAATTAGGAAAAACCAACACCAAAACGAAACCTATTTTTTTATAAGAACTATATAATATTATCGTGGAAATCGGATTAAATTTAGGCGGTGAGAAACGTAATCGCCCGGAGCTGAATTTGTATGGATTATTTTTGACAGCTACGTGATTTAAGCATCACTTCACAATCTTCTTAAAAACCATACCAATACACGTCAGCGGCAATATCGTTTTAGTGTTTAGCCTTTGGTTTGCTTCGTGACTAAGTTGATTGAGAAGCCAGAGATGTCCAGTTTTACACCTGTGCCTAAGAAGATTTCATATTTAAAAAATAACTTTTGAAGATACGTATAATATCCAGGTGGCTAGCCTAACAGGAATAAAGATCGAGTCTCCTGATCTAGACACTAACGATGCGATGCCGTTTATCTTTCTTAAAAGATTGCAGGGAGAAGAGAAAGCCTTATTCTAATATTTTATGATTCAACTGATATGCCTATATAAGTTTGGTAGTTGCGCTAAAGCCAACGACTTGTGGACTTCGGTCCCCAGGCATAACACCCGCCTGGAGAGAGATCTCTCTATCGTCCTCTCTTCCTACAATATCATTACTTCATTCATTCATTTTTTAGTGGTGGTAGGACCCTGTGCAGGGTCCGTCCGGATCGCTACCACCATCTTATCCATTAACCACCCGCCAAGCAACCGTGTTCGCATTGTTGTGTTCCGGTGTGGGGATAAGACAACCGGTGGAATTACTAATGCTAGTAGCTAGAGGCATTCCATCTTAGTCCTCAGGGTTGGCAACGCATTTGAGGTCTTAGGATTATAGTATTAAGAATTCAAATGTCTATGGGTCTCAGATTCCACTTACCATCAGGTGGCCTGAGTGCTCGTGTGCCTTCACCTTAACATAAAAGAAAGACTACGATTACGTCCTTAATTTTTCCAATTTCGTGGTCACCTAATCTAACCATTCCAAATTAAAAGATTACATGAACGTTTAGACACACTCAAAGACGTATGACCCTAACCATTTATCACCAAATTTCAACCCTATCACCTACTGCACAAGGGTGGTTTTCCCAACTCTGCGTTTGAGTATTATTAGAGTTTGATATAGTAAACATGTGCTCTTTGAATATGTATAAAGCCTGATTGATTACGTGATTGGCAACGGCGTAATAAAATGTGATTTATGGCTTTCATTCAGAGTTTTAATTTCAACGACAGCAGGGGTGACCTGATATTGATAACCTAAGTAAACTTAAAGAGCATATTTTCAAGGGCAGATAATATTGACTAAAAAGTATCTACCGTTGGATTTATAAAATTAAATACTCGTAGCCTATTTGTGTTATGTCTGGACAAGGATTATTATTAATATTTCACAACTAATAGATCCAGATGGACATTCAATACTAAGACTTCTGACACGTTCAACTGTCCATCGCTCGAAATAACGTAGTTAAATATAAACTTTTTTTTCCATAGTTCATACAAAGTAGATATACTAGTATGTCATGTGTTATACAAAAATAGCACATTAATATCTCATAAGTCATAAACAACAGATCAATACGTCTGTTACCTATCAAAAAGTCGACGTTCAGTTACCAACTGTTCCGAATTTGCAAAGGTTAGAAAAAAACATTTTAATCTGAAATAGTTTACTCTTCCTGGATTGAACAAAACTAACCTACTCTACACGTTCTGTTTATTTCTACATTAAAACAATATGATAAAAACGATTTTCTAACTTACTCGAATTAATTTTGGAATGAAACAGATGTGAAACCAAACTTCGTGATTGTGATAGAACACCCAATAGGTCTCTTAGTACAGTAATACCACGTAATTATTCTGTCTTGTACTGAAATAGATCTTCAACTAAAGAGAAAGAGCACGTGCTTGTCACAATAAACTTCTTCTTCTTCTTTTTCATTAATGGCGGTCCACCGCGACATACGCAGTGATTTCGCCAATGTCAAGTGAGTAGAGTAAAACAGTTAACAGAATAAATCAAAAGCAAAAGTCGGACATCTTTCAATCGGCCATCTTCCCTACATGAACGTTACCGGAAGAACCCCCACAATAAACTTCAGAGATCATCAAATGACAGGTTCTAAGTAAGCTATACTTTTTTATTGTGTGGGTATACAATCATCATACATCAAACGTTGGACAATATAGAAAAACATACTAATACATATTTCCCCTCATAAAAATATACTGCACGTCGTACACACAATACCCCACACTTAAAGCACACGTAAAGTTTTTATGCGGGAATCGAACTTAGCTACCGCGAACCTCGGTGAATCGTAAAATTTTAAGGGTTCACCTCAAGAGGCTCTTTCCAATCCTTATTTATGCCAAAAAATATTCCTACACCCAAGAACACCTAAAAACTAAGCATTTTCAACCTTATGATTAAGCATATAAAGGTTAGATGGAGAAAGTGTTGCTGACGGTATTAAATATTTGCCAACGATTTTTGTTTGGTATGCGTAATAACTCCAAAACAAATTTTGTGAAGGAATATGGAACAGGTAGACTCCAATAGGTTGTCGGCAATCGAATAAAATCAAATATTGATTCATCTTTACCGAGGAGATAAAATTATTTACGCTGCGAGCTTTAGAGGCTATGTACATTTTCAAAAGGTCTCATAAATATTTAAAAGGTCTGTATGGAATTCGCAAGTTGTATACATGTGTGAATGAATGTACATTCTTTATTGTACAAAAAATATGTTAAAAATATAGCCCAAAATAGATGTGGTTTTTAGTCAATTTTATGTTCTACAGTATTTTTCATTTTGGTCCCGTGTGGTTGGCGGGTTAGAATAGTGCCACTCCATGTTTTTCCGTTGATGTCGTAAGTGGCGACTAAAGGAATAAGAGCTTGTAGTACTGTTAGGCGATGGGCTTGCAACCTGTCACTAATACACTGGTAAACATCTTAGCGTCTTTGTGCAAAATGTGGTTACAGAATTACCAACAAGTTTAGAGTTGTTGGTATTCTGTAGAATACCAACCTTCCCCACTCTAGGAATGAAGGCGTGACGTTATGTATGTATGTATTTTTCATTTCATTTCATCATAATACAAGCTTAAACCTAATTTAATCGTAGATATTTTTGGAAAATAAGACAAGCGACCTCAGAGTGACCTCGGAGTTTTCTCTCTTAGCCAATCTTCTTTATAACACTCGTTCGATAAAACCGCACTGATCGCTGATTTATTGCTGTCTTACTCTAACTTTTACGTTAGAAAAAGACAAAAAAATTGTGCTTCTTGCTCTACAACTGAAGTTAAAGTAAGACGGCATTAAACTTCTGCAATTTTTATTGCCAGTCTAAACCTGGGTTAAGATATTTTAGAAACAATTCGTAACTGGCTAAGGAACGACATAATTCACATTAAATGACTGAGTGCGGCTGTGAGAGATAAGTTATCCTTATTTCAGTAATGTTACGGCAGGCTGGCCCACCGTATTTCGCACTTCAAGCGCGACTACAAGTGAGTTCATAGCCCTGCACCACCTGGGGCGATTTGTCTATAGTTGGTTGTTTTTTTCATGGCAAGGAGAAGGCACACGAGCACTCAGGCCACCTAATGGTAAGTGGAATCTGAGACCCATAAACATTTTAATTCTCAAGACTATAGTGTCAAGACTGCAATCCTAACAGAATTCCAACAATCCATAAATGCGTTGTCAACCCTGAGGACTAAGATGGAAAGCCTCTATGCAAGTAATTTCACCGGTTGTCTTATCCCCACACCGGAACACGACAATGCGATTATTCCTGCTTGGCGGTCAACAAACAATCAACAATTCTCCACGAAATATACTTTCATATATTTCATGGTTAGGACTGCTGAAGATCAATAGGACAAGAATAGCAGACGAAATCTCCGACATGTGTCCACACGACGCCATTGTCATGAGATTAAGGGCGCGTATGTACTCGCGGACAAAGGTGTTGTAATGGAATTATATACAAAATAACCGTCATTTCTGCTATACACTTTAGCATCTTATTTCAATGGGATAAAGTGCAAAGGTGTAGGAGAACTCGACTTCACCATGTTTTTATACTTATCAGTACTAGGGTATTTCAATTTTAAAACGTCTTTAATGTTAAATTTTAAATATTTTTATCTTTATTAACTTTCTAAATCGTGGATAAGACTGATTTTGATTTGAGGCAATAATAGTGTGTTCGACAACCTCAAAGTAAATCCAAGATTATAAATATAGGAAGAGAGGATAAAAGAGAGATCTCTCTCCAGGCGGGTGTTTATGCCTGGGGACTGAAGTCTATTAAGATGAAGTTGGAAGTGGTATATAAGTCAACCGACTAAAGAAACTTCGTTAGCGCGATGTAGCGCACTGTCAGATTTAGTTGCGCAGAATGACTCTAATTGGTGGCGCTATCGAGTTGGTTGTTACAACTTGTCGCTAGATGTTGCTAGGTCGCCACAATAATTCAAAAATTAAGTAACTTTATCTCTGTTTGTTTAATAAGATTTTATTTTAATTTAGTTTATACATAGTTTGAACCCTGAGAAAGACCATAGAATACCTTTCACACCGGAAATTTAATACTTTCAGAGATAAAATCAATTAATCAGCATTATAAAAAGCGTTTATAGCCAGTCAACTCTAACGATTCATTCAAAATCGCACATAACATTTTTACCTAAAAATAAATTAAAATGGTTTCTTCACAGTAAATTAAACTACCCCCAGTTACTCAAATTACAAAAGGGTTGACCCGCGCCGGCGCCGGTTAAGTTCGTCCTAAATCCTGGCTCACGGGCTTATCCCCAGGCCTCGCATATTAAAAAATCGCCCGAAAACAAAGGCGTTATGAAGCCATAATTTTTGGGTAAGACTCCTTGATACTCGTAGCCATCATTTAAGCTTTTTAACCGGTGGGTTTTAAAACGGTTTTAGTAATCCGTACTTATTAATTATAACGATGAAATCAACTTCTATCTGTTTGTTACGCTTTCACTTATAAACCGCTGAACTGATTAAGATGAATTTTGGTATGGAGATAGTTTGGGACCCGGAGAAGGACACAGGGTACTTTCTATCCCGAATTATTGGACGGTTCCTGAAGGAAGTGATAACCGGTTTCTACGTAGAGAGTCGCGGGCATTAGCTAGTTACTCAAATATTCATAAATAGGGAAGTATATTGTCATGAAATATAACTAATTTAATAAACGTCATTGTTATTTACTTGCTAAATGCTACGTTATGCTTCTTACGAGAGATAAAAATTATACATACGAGTATAATATGTTATATTACGTACAAAGTTATAAATGTATTATTACGACAATGACACATTATGACTCCACATTAATTTAACCTAATTGAACCAAAAATTGCGTTACTCATCACATATCTTGATTACCTACATACACATAAACATACATACAGTTAAAATTATCTTTATTTTGGATTCGGGCAGTCGAGTTAAAAATTCGTCATCTGACAATAGAACCAACAAGGAACGAACAACAAACGGTTCTGGACTACAAAGATGCAAATATTTTTTTAATCAGAATTGCATACGATGCATATTGCATGTTCTAGAGATGTACCAAATTCTGTCAAACCAAACAAAAGTGCAACTAACGAAAACTACACAAGCAACTTGCAAATTGGCTGAAACTGAAGTTTGCCTAGCTCCCGTGTTCTTAAATTTCTCGCACGGTGCATTCAAATCTCTACCTTATTTATATGCAATAAAGCCGTGTAGTAACTAGTAATATTTAAGAAATTTAAGTTTGAGTGCGCTCCGTGTGAGGACGGAATAAAGTTGATAAGTACTCACTTATTAAGTTTTTATTTATTTCTAGAACGAGATCGTCGTTGTCAATAAAAGTTTTACATAAGTACTCTCAAGAACAAGGTTACGATTTTAAGTAATGTTTCAGTTGAAAATGGTGGTAAATCCATTGCATGCAATAAAGCATTGTTCTGACGAGAATATTTTCAAATAGTAAAACTTTCCTATAAGATATACTGACGTTAATTTATTTCCAAGAATATAGTTACACAAACACACGCATAGAATCACGCCTTGATTCCCAGATTGAGGTAGGCAGAGCTACAGAAACACCAACAACTCTCAAAAGACTTGTTGATAATTCAGTAGCCAGATTTTGCACAAACTGGCCAAGCTGTTTACCAGTGTATTAGTGACAGGTTGGAAGCCCATCGCCTAACAGTACTACAAGCCATTATTCCCTTAGTCGCCTCTAACGACATCCACGGGAAGACATGGAGTGGCACTATTCTAACCCGGCAACCACACGGGGGAGAATATAATTATTTATGTTTTACTTTTACTTTAAACATTCTCAATGATCTTATATATGCTATCGAGAATTTTCCCATGAATTTAAAGAGAAGATTTCCGAAATTTTGGCAATGTTCTACATCTTGGACATTACTAATCCAGGCTAATTCTGGCAGTTTTACTGGATCATACATGCAAGGTTGACTAAGGAGTAAGGCTTAAATATGTACGTTAGTTATCGAACTAACCCCCAAGGCAACCCCTATACGAGTAGCAGCATATTGCTTATGGAATATGCCTCCAGACTAAGATCTGTCATTCGAGCGAATAGCCTCCAGGCACGTTATTTCGTGCTATTTTAGACTAAAGACATACATTCACGGATCAGATAATTGCAGGTGACAATTAACTATTCGATGTACATTGCGTGGGTGGATTGCAAAAATATTGTACATAATTAAGGACCTAATTGATGTCAAAGTTTAATTGAAACAAATTATTTATCCTTTGTGTAAGGAAGATTAACCATACGATTGTATTTTTATTGTTAAGGAGAAAGCACACGAGCACTCAGGCCACCTGATGGTAAGTGGAATCTGAGTCCCATAGACATTTGAATTGTCAAGACTATAATTCTAAGACCTCAAATGCATTGCCAACCCTGAGGACTAAGATGGAATGCCTCTATGCTAGTAATTTCACCGGTTGTCTTATCCCCACACCGGAACACAACAACTACTACCTATACACACTATTAGTCTGTATGACTAATTTTCGTTACACAAAGGAAAAATATTTTTTTTCAATTAAACTTTGACATCAATAAGTTCCTTAACTATGTACAATATTTTTGCAAATCACCCGCGTAGCTTTCATAAAGCCCTGTGAATAAGAAACTCGTAGGCTACGCAATGTATACAGATTTTTTCCCCCTGTCACTGGCATGTTGGTAAACTGTTAAATTGAAGAAAAAAAAATAACTACTTTCCTTTTTGTCTTTCTCGTTTTATTCCTTCACTAAATTTTTCATTGATAAATTTCTTGTAACTAGTTAACGCCTCGATTTAGTTTCTATTTTGTAAATTTTGCAAACGTCGTTTCGAAATTAGTACGAACAAGATTTAATTGACATCAACAGAATATTCCGTAATTACTTAAAGCAAAGCCTTTCATCCAACTTCTGACATATTACAATTGTTCCTCTCCAAATTAACAAGCCTAGAATAAGACGTATTTGTTACGAATGTAACCAAAATGACAAAAAGATATCGCAACCACTTTCGTGTTAATTAGGAGCCGAGACGTGAAAATTCCGGGAACAAATGACTTAAAACCCACGAAGCAGAATGCCAACGGGTAATTTCACAGAATCTTCCTGGAAAATGTATCGTGTTCTGTCGTTGCCGGAGCAGTGGCGCCACGATGGTCTAATGAATTACCCAATTCTAAAGAAACAATACTTTTATAAGGTAAGGCTGCGTTTACACGGGCGATTCCTTTATTACCCCCGACGCAAAAGAGGGGTGTTATGGTTATTAGTTTAACGTATGTTTGGGTACCTAAGTATTACTCTATCCAAACACCTTTCAACCTGTCACTATTATTTATTTATTTATTTATTCAAACAAAAATTTCACAGCATTACAGTAGTTACCAATGCACTGAGAAACTTAATACTATATTACAACATATACACAGTTACAGTTTTCGTTAAAAATGCCCACTTCCATCCATTCTCTCACAGAAAGTAAGACACTGAAAACACACATCAGACCATCGACTTGCAAATACATCAAAAACATCAGGTGTTGATAAAAAGAGCGAGTTGACTATCTCAGCCTATTTGTGCAAAATGAGGTTACGGAATTACTAACAAGTCTTTCTGGAGTTGTTGGTATTTCTGTAGCTCTGCCTATTCCACTCTGGGATTGAAGGGGTGATGGTATGATACAAACGAAGAAAAAAATCGATAAAATGATTGGTTCCTATGACATGTATGTATAGCTGCAAGGGCGCAGCGAGGTACGGGCAGGGGGGAGCTGCCTAAACCCCATGATACAAAGGTTAGTTAATTCTTAGGTATTTAAGAGATAACAGCTCTGGAAGTAGGAATCACCATTATGTCCTGCTATGCCAAATAGCAACATCTCAATTACAACTTCTGTAGCAATCACAACCTCATTACTCATTACGAATCTGAGATACTGCTTATTCGCTTGGCAGGGCAGTATAAGGCTGCGTTTCCACCAGAGCTGTGCGAGGTAGCGGTGCGGTGTGCGAGAAAAATATCCACCAATAGGAGCTGTGCTGAGCGAGCCTGTGCTCACCCAGCTTTGTTGGAAACGGAGCCTTTTATCGGTAGTTCTTTCCATTTAGTAGTTATCATACATATAATATATCTGTTAACAAAGTAGGTATGTGTGATCAATATGAATTGTTCAAAATGATTTGGTATTCGGGAAGGCCGGCGGTGAAATAATTTTCCATCTTAGTCAACAAAGCCATAAATCTTAGAACACACTCACCACAGGCCTCTGATATCGAATATATTTCCAAAATAAAGCGTGTGGCCTGGGTAATTTATTTATTTAAACGTTACACAGTACAAAAAGTAAATACATATGCGAACTTAAAGCCTTAAGGCATTCTCATATTCAATCATAAGGATAAACAAAATAATTGAGTTGGGTGCGAACATTTCAGCAAGAGGCGTTAATTTTGAAATAATCGTATCCTGTAACCCTGAGCGGCCCGCTAACCAACATTGGTCTAGATGTTTCCGATTGCCTTCTCCTATCTGTAAAAAACATTAACCCAAACATTACGGCAGAATATTAGTTTGATAGGGATCTATTGGAACAAGTTCCACGTACGCAAATGCAATTCTTCTTTCTCCACACTTGGATAAACTTTGAAGCAACAAGTGTATAGCGTACCCAGCCACGCAGCAATGGCCGCCATTTGTCCTGGTCGCAATATACTGGTGTAATAACATCTCACCCGTACGCGAACGGCGTGGCTTGGATTGCTGAGGGCATTGTGATGTTACCGTTAGATTAATGTTTTATTTCAGTTGGCAAGTTTAAAATACAAGATCGAAGAAAAAGAAACGAAATAAAGTCGTAAAGTTAATAGTTTTTATATTGTCAAACAATCGGCTATCTTTAAGGGTGAAATAGAAATAGATGCGCCCTGGACAAACAGACGGGCGAATAGGGCATTGTAGTAGAGTCCCGCTGTCGCTATTGGGAAAGAAACCCTAAGAGTTTTACAAGAAGTTGAGGTTAATAACATTATTTAATCGGCTTACATATCCCATTGCTGCGGAAAAACCTGAGGATTCTTCCCCACGTTGGTCTAACCAATTGTTAATTCCTGACGAAGTTTCTCTTCAAAAATCTCTAGTAAATTAGGAACAAATTCTATTCCCTACTTACAAGTATGTTTCTGGTACTCGAGTTTCTAGCCGGATTTGAATCCACAATTCTCTACTTGAGAGTTGCGTCTTGAAACCACTAAACTACCATTAAACCTTCTAGCGTTACATTATAAAATAACTCGAAATGCTTTTAAGTGCACTTCAGGTTAGTCGTACACTGTGAGATCATAAAACAGTTCTTAAGTTAGTGTAAAATCTTATCTTAGTTAAGTGGAAGCGAGAATGCTATCATAAACAAGCTTCGTATATATATATATTTTAAGGATCAGTTTATTATCACTGTTCTTAAGATCTCGCGAAGCGTATGATGCTTACAATCAACCCTCCCATAGCAACCCCCACAAAAGGACAAAGATTCATATATTTGCATGTGAACTTCATGACCAGCGTATGATGACGCCCGAACCCTGAAGACCTCTATGGAGGTATAGCTCAAACTATCTGGTCTCACGTGGACAATAGCAATAGGGTGACACGTGATGATACTTCAGATGGGATCGAGCGAGTTTGCTAACCATAAAAAGGATGTATGTCGGATAGAAATTTTGTTGTAAACGTTTCCTTATTAGAAGGAAAACAAGGTAAATTTTCTTTGACTCTTTAATTACAAAAGTGCCTATACCAATGAAGGCAGCATTTGTCATTCAGAGCCAGACCTCTTGATTTCAATATAGAATTGACGCCACGTTGTCCTTTGGATGGATACGGGGTATTGAGGATTTTGCATGTTTTTATTTTCACATGTTTTTTTTAATTTGATTATCTTATTCATCAAAGTAAAGCTCTATGCTTAAAATATGCTTTGAACCTTATCCCTAATTGAAAAAAGGTCAATTTGCGTTTATGAAAATCTATTACTTATATGAAAACGCCCATTGTAATGACGGTCTATATTTAGAGCTGATAAGTTGGGTTTTATTTCCCAAATTTTCATTTGCCAACCCGCTTTGTTTTCTGTAACCGTAAGTATTAATTTCAGGATTTTATAAAAGCTAACCTAACCTAACCTATAGGGTTCTACACGATGGTACTAAAATAAATTTTGAAAAATTTATATTACAATGGTTTGGCAAATAAAAAATTCGGGAAGTTATACCACAGACAGAACAAATACATAAATACACAGATACACACATTAAACTTTTAACAATAGGGGGCTATTTCCGTAGGGGGTAAAATGAGTACTTAAATATTTTTTTAATTATTATCAAAAAAGTTCATTTATAAGTGTAAGTATAGTTATATAACGTAAATCTATAACATCATGTATGACGCATGTCTGCGTCTAATAGGTGCAATCTTATTCCCTCATTTTAATAACACACCATAAGACAGCAATCCTAAGTCACATCCGGTAGTGAGAACGACGTTCCACGGAAATGAGAAGAAGCCAACCACTCTACGTACTTATAAACTTTAACATGTTATACGTTTAATTGTCTATAAATTATATCAACGTCTAAAGAATAAGTCTTTATTGTACGAGTCTTTGATTTATATTTTCTCATTATTAGCGCGGAAATGAGCCCGTCATTACCATCGACTCTGATTACAGTGTATTATAGTCTGCGAAATACCGAAATGACGATATCATGTCACGGTGGATGGATTTGAGTTTGTAGATTGTTTACAGCCGTTATTACAAGTAAAAACCGAGTATTCCCAAAGATGATAACTAGACAGTTCGATTTTAGGAGACCCAAAACACCCTTATTTCACAAATTTTATTCAAATCGTTTGTTGTTTTCGAGAATGCGATTACAAACAAACAAATAAATATGAAAAAATTACTTACATACTAGTAGTATAGGATAAGTAAATAATTATAGAAACGTTACCACTGAAATATTATTATCTTTGCACATTTTGTGTCACCAGCATAATTTTATTTCTGTTTTTTACGTATGAGTCCAAATATTAGATCTTATTTTTACATTGCTTTTACATTATTAACGTTATGATATCTATTTTTCATTTGACAGTAAGAACAGTGTGTTGTAATGTTCATCATTTGAAAACAACATAGGCTTAAATCAATAAAAATGTACTTTCATTTATGTTGCCTTTTCAAAAAAGAAATGAAAAATAAAACCTTACAATTGAAAAAAAACTTCCCCAAAAAATCAGCCAATCATCGACTCCCTTTAGAGTTCGCTGTGTAATCTTGTTTTGCCTAGCTTTGCCAATATTCGTGTATAGACGAGACAAGATAGCGTCTAAATAATTTTATAAATGGCCTCAAAGTTTATTCAAATAATTTGTGAGATTATCGCGAGCTTAAGTACAAACAATCACGGCTGAGAACTTAATTTTAATTACTTAGTTTTCTAATACAGTGAATGCAAAGCATCCATTGCTCGAGCTAGAAATGCAATTCTAAAGTTATTAATTCTCGTTTATAGTTTTCTAACTGCAGTTAGTTTTATTATATACCTAATTACAAAACACTATTGTCCCTGCTTTGCTTTAGTTTATTGTTTCACCTTCTCACCGCCATGAACCTTATTGTAATGATATCGCGGGGAACACGCGATTGCCGTGACTCGATAACTAGCACGATGTCCTTGCCATGCTCGGTAATGACACAAAATACTGGTAATGACGACCACTTCCGGCCAGGTAATGTGACAATGCTCACTTCCGCCGCAAATTATGCTGCAAAAATTACATACATTATTGAAAATATCACTGAAATTTATTAGAGTTCCGTACTTAACCCCTCGTATGCGGGAGGTCAAAAAAGTACCAAGTTCTAGTCTCTTCTGATTACGATGTAGTCCATAAAATTAAGCTTAAAAAAAATACAAAAAGATATCCAAATTTTGAGCACGGATCCGTGCCTAAAGCATACGAGGGGTTACGGGATGCCAACGGATTTATTGATAAAGCTTCGCTGTCCGTCCGTCCATCACAAGGTTGTCTTTTGAACCGTAATAGCTAGATATTTTAAATTTGTACAGAGTATATAATATCTTAAAATACGCTTTGTCCTTATTCTTCATTGCAATATTTGTTAAAAAAATAATGGCAGTTCCCATGCAAGACAAATACAAAAACTGGTTTTCTTCGCCGTTTTTAGCACTATCTCAATAATGGCCGGTTGGATTCAGAATTCCAGGGCTGAAATTGTACACGGTAAAAACGATATTGCCTTTGATGTGTTTCCGTATTGTCGACGTTTTGATAACTCTTATTCACTTGACAGTAATGGCGGTCGAGCTTAAAACAATAACAAAACAAGCCAAACGCAATATCGTTTGAACCCAGGAGAATAGGAACCCAGGTCACGTTGTTAATAAATGCAGAGGTATTAAAACTGTCACAACTGTCACAAAGGTGTTTGGATGAAAATATAGCAGGTGTCACGATTTAATTCAATTCAGTTGGATTTTAACTCTTACTGTATACATCAGAAACGTCAGAGCGTGATATCGGTTCAAATTTTAAATCTCATTCAGATGATCGGGACCCCCCACATACAGACGATTGTATAAGAAGATAGCAGTACGACTAGCACAAGTGGTAAATTCTCACTTGTCGCTCAATGCGTTTCTATCGTTACAAACTAAATAGAAAGGGAGATCCAAGCGACAGAAGTCGCAGGCAACAAGAATGTGCTAGCCCTCCAGGTATCGCTCAATTTTCTTATTACAGATAGGCCATTTGGATACACTTCGACCCCTTTAGGATCTTGTGTGTAATTACCCTCTTACACACTCAGCTGTTCGAATGTGCAGGTTTCCTCACGATGTTTTTTCTTCACCGTAGGAGCATCGGGTAATGTACTAAAGTTAGAAAAACTCATTGGTACATGGTGACCGCGGGGGTTCGATCTCGGTACCTTACGACCACGAGTCGACTCCTTAAGCCACTACGCCACCGAAGCTCCATCGCTAAGCGCACTTTAAAAATATACTTTTTATTTGGATTCCGTACCCAAGGGGTAAAAACGGGACCCTGTTACCAGAATTCGCTGTCTGTCTGTCTGTCCGCGATAGCTAGACAGTTGAAATTTTCACAAACTATATGTTGCCGCTATAACAGCAAATACTAAAAAAAAAATATATATATTTAAGGGGCTCACATACAACAAAACGTGTTTTTTTTGTCGTTTTTTGCTAGATATTAATAACGGCAACAGATGGACACTTGAAACATTCACAGAATATTTAGTTGTATATTCACTTTAAGAATAAATAATTGAATTAAAATGAAATTAATATACAGAGTCTCATTTAAATCGGTCAGAATGGGAAATTCTGAAACTATAAGGCATACGAAGATCTGTTCTTAGGAACCATGTCATCGATTTTAATTAGAAGAAAAACTGCATTCATACATTTATAAAAAACCTGTACTCAGCTCTCACAGGCGATTAAAGTGTTTATACCTACTAAAATCGTCTACGACGGCACCAATTGACTTTAAATAGAAAATTAGTGATTACTTGATGATTTTTTATGTTTGTAGTACTTAGCGGCTTCGGGACCCATGGTCCGACATGCTCTTCCCCGGTTTTTAATAAAGAGTTTACATACATACATACATACATAAAACGCTAATATGAGCTACGGCCCACATGCCCTCAGTCCCGCGTCTTCGCGAGCTAACGAGCAAGCGATATCGTAACGGGCTGACGCGACAATAACAGCGATGACAAACCGACCCGCACCCGCACGTTGCCATACAACTGGTGGATACGCCTGGGATATATTTAATAACTAGCTTTTGCCCGCAACTCCGTCTTCGAACAAGTTTATTACTATTGCCTGGCACAAACACACACTGCAGTTATAGTATTAATAAGCAAGGGTGGTATTTCACGTATTACAAGCGAAAAATACACTTTTCGAGTACAATATCTCGTAACCCAAAGAAAAAAGTTGATACTAACATGTACATTATTTTTTTAAGAGCTACCTAATGATTCATAATTCAATGATATAAATTAATAAATGTATTTTACTTGTATGGGAGAGAAATATAAAAAAAAAATTTTCTTCATTTTATTTTACAGTTTTGTCGCCGTAACTTAAATGTATGATAATGCTAAATTATAGCTTTAAGTACTAAGTCCTGAGTAAAACCGTGGTCAGAAAGACATGGCTAACGAAGGAACTCTAAAACAGAAAAAAAATGCTAAATGTCAAGCAAACGAATCCAACATGTAAAAACTTAAACACAACCCAAGCTATACAAATCATCTTTGTCGTTTTTCTGATTAACAAGTAACCTTCCCATAACATCAAGCTACTGGGCCTCTATTCTACTGCATTATAACGATATCGCGTTTGACGTGTTTTAGAATATTTTATGTCACAGTCGCCATTATTGTAAATGACATAAGAGTTATCAAAACGTTGACAATACGGATACCGTGTAGAATCCCCTGATCATCAATATAGCCTATAAGCGCTAAGATGTCAGCATTTCCGGAATCGAACAGGAAGCCCATCAATTGGCAAGGTCTACTTATAAATGTTGCAGCCTCTTCCTTACGATGCAACTGCAGCTCATAACTTAGATTTGCAATGTTATTTATTGCTGCCCGGTACCGTACCGGCTTAAGATGAACAGATGCTTTAAGCTAAACAATTAATCATTGGTCGGAAAAGATCGTATTTATCTTGCTTCCTCAGTCAACCTCAGAACCCATTTAGTAATTGAGAAAACAAGACGAATACGATTAAAAAAAATACGACCAAATACGATATTGTATCATGCTCCACATCTCTTGTAAGATGACCAGTTTGATCATACTAAACAACAAGTTTTGGAAAAACTTTACAATGTTTATACACAGGAAGGCAGTAACAATTATTGCAATTATTTATTTACTTATTCAATACGGGACACCAACAAAGTAAATTATTGACTTTAAATTGGGTGAGCATTACGTTACAGATTGTCGCGCCTTTAGAGAGATATAAATCAGCAGGAACGATGAGAACCAAGTGAAAAAAAAACCTTTGACGGGGTTTGCGAAGTTTAAAGAAACGTCATGCTAATATTATATTTGAAACGCACCTAATCAGACTTTAATATTGGCTTTATTATACATAGCTTACTGATCTATAAGAACATTACCGTCGCAATATCTGCCTTAAAAGGATCTACAAAGATGTATATTTATATCACCGAGACCACCTTCATATTGAGAGGTTGAAATCAAAAGGTTTATTTGGTACTAAAAGAGTTGTATAAAATCATTAAAATAATAAGTTCCGTCAAAAATTTCGTTTTTGGGTCATTTATTTCTTATTTTAACATGGCGACCTGTACTGCACCACCATTTAAGCAAAATAAAGATTTGATTGTGATTTGATCAAGACGGTGGGTGTACCTACGTTAACTACAGCGGAGATCCTGTCGCCACCTTCCAGCTCTATCATCAGACCAACTCGATGGTACCATATTATTGTATTGTCATCGACTTACGTAGGTATATCAATTTTCAGCTCAAACGGTCCCCGGGAATTGGTTAAAATCATTCATTAGTTCAAAAACCACGAAATGGTTGTTAGTTTTGTGTTGCTTTACTGTCCTGGTCGCTAGTTTCAAAGGGTATTTTAAAAAGCCCCTGGTTGTAAGACCCTTGTCTTACCTGTCTCTTCTAGCGTTGCATCCGAGTGCAACATTAGACGCATCTGCAGCAGATTTATGTCGATGCAAGTGCGATGCAGCTGCACCGCGGGCGTGCGTCGAATGTCGAGGATTTACATATGCTTACGACGATGACGGGAGGTGGGATGGGCGAATGATGATCATTTTGTTATTTGACAGTCAAGTGGTATCCACGTAAATATATTTCATGTTCTCAAACATATAATCAAACCAGCAATTAACAGCAATTTGCCTAAACAAAACTCTCTACAGAAATTAGGTTTAGTCACTTTTCAGTACTTTGGAGGACAATTTCTCCCAATAGGTTGAGTTTGGTCTGCTAATAAAAAATAATTGTCTGTTATTTTAGGCTAACATATATCCAAATAAATCAAATCGGAACCAGACATTTGGGTACCTTTCCTTGTTAGTCCTAAACTAAGCTGAAAGTTGAAACCATGGGTATTAGACAACGATAAACATATAGGTGAAAAACTAAAGTGAAGGACCAGGGCTGGGATTCTGCACGGTAATAACGATATCGTATTTGACGTGTCATTTACAATAATGGCAACTGTGACATAAACGATTCTAAAACATGTCAAACGCGATATCGTTATAATGCTGTAGAATAGAGGTCCTGTTGTATGTAACTTATGTCAACTTTCAAATATAGAATGTCAAACGGTCTTTACAGTGGTACTAGACAAATTGCATTCGACAATCGTTAGCGATTATGTTTCGATTGATAAATGTATGGAATTGACGTAAGCCACGGAGATAGTAACGTGACACTTACGTCAATTCCATATATTTTTCAATGAAAACATAATCGCTAGCGAGTGTCGAATACACCTTGTCCAGCCCCACTGATGTGTTACAACTACATACAACAGGTCGTTTACCTACTTAAGTTTTTCACCTATACTACTTAGTATGTTAATGCTATTACCTCAAAAACTGGTGAGTACATAAAAAAAAACTCTGTGCCGAATTTAACATTGATCTGTTTGTGCGTTGAAGTGTAAAAAATGCTCAATCAAACACTTTTGCTTTTCTTATATTAGTTTGGGTAATATTAGTTAAGTATGCCTAAGATTAAAAACATCAGTGGTAGCTTAGAAAATGCAAACTTTTCCACTTGGAGCCGATCCAAATCAAAGTATGGTCAGACAACAGTTAATAATGTAAAATCCAAATAATAAATTTAACCCGTGCAAAAACCGCCGCGCCGTTCCCGTTAACACTAACTGGTTGTCACAGTTCGATGGTCGTATTTCGCCGCTGGGGAGTAACCCGGCAACAATTAAAAAGTCTACATTTTAACGGTTTCAATTCGTTCTGTGTAAACTAGCGACCCTGAGGATAGAACTGGGACTAGAAAACTGCAAATAATTTTTCGATCAGCATAGCATTCAAACGGTGACAATGCCAATAACAGAACTAGTAAAACGTTTCGTTTTATGCATGGATAAATGTAAAGGTTCTGTAAAGATATAGTATGAATCTTTAGCAACGTAAACATTCCTAGAGAGTTTTCAAATAATTATGTTTGTAGTTAAAAATCCGTTTTTTGTGATTATTGCGGTTCGATTACTTCACAACCTCTATTCCACTTTCCCTTTAATATAGATAGATAGTTTTTATTTAGTTGACAATAAATGCGACCGTGTTGTAAAAAGAAATGTGGTTTCTAAAGGACATCAGGTTAAACATAGTTGGATAGAGGCCCTTATTTCCTGATCTACAATTACAAATGGGGAAGGCAGAGCTACAGATACACCAACAACTCTTAACATGTTGATAATTCTGTAACCAAATTTATTTAATTATTAAATGATTAGTAAAAGGCACCAACACCAACATATTTTAAGTGCCTGACTCTGCTACAATAACAAATATATCTGACTCTGAAAGTTTGAAAATAAGTCTTCACAGGCTCTTCAAAGATTCTGATTACTCTAAAATACCCTAATAACTACAAGATTTAAAGCGTGTAATAATACATACCTAATAAACTAACATACGCTTTACTCGCCAACAAACTGGGTAACAGTTTGGTGAGCTTACGAGTATATATCCTCTTGAGACCCACCATACTACAATCCGGTAGATTATTGTTAGTAGGAATTTGAATCTACCAGTAAGGAAATAAAGTTCAATTACCTTTGCACTTAAATTACATTTTCAATTTTGAAACAAATAAAAATGAACTTTATAATCATTGAAATAAGGTTTAAATTGAATTGCCTGGATTATGTACTTTCAATAGGACACCGTTACGAGGATATATTAACGCATGTACACATACCTTTATTGAAAAATAAACAAAAAAAAAGTTATAAAAATGGGTCGCCAAGATTATTGAATATGAGCATTGAATAAGGGTATTTGGCATAGGTGTCGACGGTGCGACGCGTGACGCCGAGTATGCCGTATCGAGTGCACGCGAGTGCCGCGCAACGCATAGGCGGGAGCGGGCAATAACACGATGCAAGCAAAGATGCTTCAATAAGGGTGTTCGGTAGCACTGCGGTGTCGACGGTGCAGTTTGTAACGCCGAGTATGCCGTAACGAGTGCCACGCTGTCACAGCTCAAGGCAAAAGCGGAAGCGAGTATAAATAACTTATTCTTTTTTGGTCATGTCTTGAATTTTGGATAAATTGAACGTAAATGTTCTATTTTTCATACAATTTTAAGCTATTAGTGATTCTAAATCAGCAATTCTGAACGCTTTGCGCGCATAGGTAAGTCATACTTTTATTTTGAAATTTGTCTCATACTTTGTGTTTTGCTTTTGTTTTTTTTTTTTATGTTAAGGAGAAGGCACACGATTACTCAGGCCATCTGATGGTAAGTGAAATCTGACACCCATAGACATTTGAATTCTCAAGACTATAATCCTAAGACCTCAAACGCGTTGCCAACCCTGAGGACTAAGATGGAATGCCTCTATGCTAGTAATTTCACCGGTTGTCTTATCCCCACACCGGAACACAACAATGCGAACACCGTTGCTTGGCGGGTGGTTAATGGATAAGATGGTGGTAGCGATCCGGACGGACCCTGCACAGGGTCCTACTATCACTAAATCATCATTATGATAAAGCCTTCTTTTCTTCTTCGTTTTGTTTATTTCTTATCTTATCTTTCTTAAGTACGATATGTATCGATACCCTTTTTTAAAACTAAACTAAACTAAAGCGATATTGTTTGATCAAAAGTTTAATAAATGACAGCGTTTAATTTTAACCGCAGCCTCTTGTGCCTCGACTCCGCAGGTACGTCGAATATTAAAAGCTATCTAGGAAGAAAATGTTGGCACCGAGCGGTAAAATTGCCGCCACAACACTTTCTTCCTCAGAAAATAAGGCGTATCTATACAAACCGATATTGCTCATTCAACCTTACCATGTACCTCTTACGGTTTAAATTAGCTTGCGTATGATGGTACACGTGGGTTTTTTGGATGAATAGGGCATAACGGATGCTCGGTCGGGCTAGCATTATCACGGGCGGTGCGCTTTTTGGAATGCACGCGACGAGCCTTTTTCTGACGACTTTTAAACTGTCGACATGATTTATTGGAGCTGTTTATTGCAGCGGAATATTTCCTTCTAGTGTTCTAAGTATAGATATTGAATCTATTTCGTTAGGCCAAAATATTTTTGGTCAAATGTTTCATTTCCCAAATTTTCATTTGCCAACCTGCTTTGTTTTCTGTAACCGTAAATGTTTCAGGATTTTATAAAAGCTAACCTAACCTAACCTAACCTATTGGGTTCTACACGATGGTAGAAAAATAAATTCTGAAAAAAAATATGTAACATTGGTTTAGAAAATGATATATTTGACCAAAAATATTTTGGCCAAACGGCAGGCTCCATAGATTCCTCTGTGAGTATCTCTGGGCCCGTATAAATATGGTCGCATTTGGTCGGTATCGCTTATCGGTTGGGTCGGTATCGCGGTGGACAAAGCATCCGTCACTCTCGTACTGTACTTGTCAGAAAGTGACAGATGTTTTCTCCACGTTTAGTCACGCTATAAACACAGCCACAATAAGCCCTTTGGTCCGAGATTTCGTTTACTTCGAAAAATATTGTTTGATTGTCAATGAAACAATATTAGTTTTGATAAAAGGTTGGTACCAAATGTTTTTTTGTTGTTTAATGACTTCTTTATTGATGTTGCTCTTAGATGTAACTTAACTTTTATTAAAATATAGTTCTCAAATTTATTCATGTGTTGACCCAGAATGGGTACGGTAAGTCTTAAAATTAACGTGACGTACCTATCTGGGTCAGTTACAGAAACTTGAACTTAAATAACGCTATAAATCAAAAATCTTTCGAAGGTATATTGTAATTTTACATGCAAAATATTTTAAGGGTCTCAATAAAAGTTATTAAAACTAGGGAAGTAAGAAACGAATATAATCGAATTGTTCCAGTTCTCAAGGGACAAAGAAAATAAAGAATGAAAAGGGCGGAATCTATTAGAAGTTTCTTTTTATGAGAAATTGTATTCAAATTCTTTACTTTGCTTTAAAATAAATCTTTTCTCCGCTAATATTTATAAACGACTTTTAATTGTGGAGCTGGTAATTAAAATTATCCTAAGGGTTCTTGAAAAAATATTATTTCAGTTGAATAATATTTTATTAAACAATGCTCTCTAGGGCTTCGTTGGGATTCCAACCATATCGTTGACTTTATAGTAGCTTGAGGCAGCTCGAATGAATTAGAACTCCCATAACTTCAACAATTTGAGAAGCGAGATGGGCTAGAAAACTGACATAGAAGCCCAAGAATACATTCAGCGTGAAAGAAAGTACCTATACATACATACACACATACATACTATCACGCCTTCATTCCCAGAGTGGGGTAGGCAGAGCTACAGAAATACCACTACAAAAAGAGTTGTTGGTAATTCTGTAACCACATTTTGCACAAACAGGCTAAGATTTACTAGTGTATTAGTGACAGGTTGAAAGCCCATCGCCTAACAGTACTTCAAGCCCTTATTCCCTTAGTCGCCTCTTACGACATCCACGGGAAGAAATGAAGTGGCAACATTCTAACCCAGCAACTACACGGACAAAGTACCTATTCAGCAAACAAAACAAAGACTGATTTCTTATTGCACAGAATGTAAAAATGCTTTCAAATGCAAATGCTTTGGCAATTTTAGCCTTCAAACCAACACAGTGACGAGTTGAAAAAGTGACCTAATGAACTAAGTATATTATATACAAGGTGTGTCTGACCATGGGGCTTTAAATGTAGGTATCGATTCTACTCCTCAAATGCTACATCTTTTGTTCTACGACTTAGAAAATAACTTAATTTACAGTATAGGTGATCAAACTTTCAAACTTTACTAGTAAAATCAGTGAATTAATTTATTTTGTATGAAAAATAAAAAATAAAAATTACCTCATTTTTTAAAGTCGTAGAACAAAAGAAGTTCCATTTGAGGAGTAGAATCGATCCCTACATTTAAAGCCCCATGGTCAAGCACACCTTATATATTGTTTTCCCATAGTTTTTACCCACCCGCTTGACGGAGGTAACGTAACGAATACTATGTGCGAAAAAATATTTGTACGGAAACAGTAACTTCTATGTTTTTAAGCACAGACATTGTTATTTGTTCGGAGAACGATATAGAAGCTAAACAATAGGAATTTCCTACATCAAAATAAAATAAGAGGTGATTATTTAAAAGTAATAAATACATTTGTAATGTATAAAAGAACACTATTTTAAACGGCAGTAAAGAAAAAAAGTGTTAAGGATGTATTTTTGCTCCAAGAAAGCTGACGCTGCGCGCAGTCCGCTTTCTTTAAAAAAAATCATAACAAAAGACCATCGAGAAAATAAGTTGTGCTAGTCGTGCTAATATATTTATTTTTTAACCTTTGCCGCAGCTAAAGAGGGTACAAAAAGTCTTTATTACCCCTTGGCCTTATTGCCCCCAAATTGGGGGCAGTGGGGACCATTGCAAATGGGGGTCATAACCCGAACATTACGCGTATTAGGGAGATGGGTGGATTTGATCTCGCGAGATTTATTATTGTTTTCGGAGATGATCTTTATGGCCCTCGTGATTGAGGTCGTCAAGATGGGTATAGTTTATTTTGGAGTTTCTTTTTTAACCCCTGACGCGATATAAAGAGTGTATTGAGTAAAATGTCTCTGTCTAATTTAATTGAGATTCGGGATGGTGTTTTGTTAGCTTCTATTAAAATTAGGATATCAGCTTTGAAAGTAGGTGACCATTATTACCAAATCATTATCAAAATTCATCTAGTTTAATAGTATTTTTGGGAAGTTTTGGTTCTGTCACGCTTCATATAACTTGAATAATCTATATTTTATTAATTAGTGTAATGTTACCGGGATTGTCACATTGTCACTTTGAATCGTCGAGGTAACGTGACTGACGAGGTATGTAAGTATGTACCATCGCCCACACTGTAAAGTGTCCATCGGTAGACCTTATGCCTTTTGTAATAATGTCCACCGATGTACAGTTAAGAGTGTTGCCGTTTGTGTGTGTGAAAACTTTTGATTGCGCATAATCAAATTACAAAAAATACGTACTCAAAGTTAAGATTATCGTGTACAATGGGGTCTACTCTACAGCGTGTAAATTTCATACAGGCATATATTTTAACAACAGTTAATAATACACACGAATTAACGTAAATACTTGTGTAACTGCAACTTTAGTTGTTCTTTATTTTTTCTTACTAATTAAAAGGCCGTACACCAAATTTTGCGAATTTAGCTGATTTTCGTGATTTTCCAGACGCGATTTTACTGTTGAAATACTTTATTTCTACAAATTTTAATGCGCAACACGAAAGATAATTTCGATTTTCAACGAATGTATGGAATACTTTTTTGTTTTTATTATTTAATTTTGTTTAATCGACCTGAAACCGGCGACTGTTTCGTGAGTTTTGCTGTAAGAGGTTTAGAATACGAGTATCGCATATTCACGGATCGTTTTGATGTCGTGAAGGTATAAAAAAAAACAATTGATTGCTGTAAAAGTTGTCTAAAAAACGTATGAATTACTTTTAACCACCTTTATATATTTTTTTGTGAAAAAAAATTATTAACTTGGTAAAATTTTATAGAAAATGGTCAAAAAATAGTTTTAAATTTCGGCTTCTTAAAACACTTCTGCATAAAATTAAAAGAACAGTAATAAACTTCAGTTCAAAATCAATCCATTACCTTAAAAACACATCTAAAAATTAAAAATTAAATAGCAATATATAATGTTTTAAAATAACCTAAATCCCGAATTTTAATTCTCGACAAAGATAAAAAAGTAGCTCATTCATTCGTAACTCATTTATTCGATCATAACTGAAATGATATATCATGATGTGCATTAAAACTTATAGAAAAGCAGTATTTAAACTGTAAAATCACGAAAATAAGCTAAGCTGGCAAATTTTAGTATACGGCCTTTTAATTCAGCAAGCAATGTATGACACATTGCGCCAGTTAAATCAAAGCATCCACGTATTCGTCATATCATTCATTACGGTTCGTCATTTGTTTACTTCGCCAATAAACTGTCATAAATTAAGGTCACTAATTTATTCCGTTTTAAATAAAACTATTTATTAATCGTGGCGGTTCACCCGCTTGAGATAGGTTCTTATTTTCCACATTTCGTCCTTGCACTTCCATCCATCAATCGTCAACGAAACAGGCAATTCATTGACGATTGATGGACGCTCGCACACTTCACACATTGCTCCTAAATCAAACTTTAAAAAATTAACTACGCTTCAATAATAAATGCTGCCAACAAAATATATTTCTCACATGATCGTTAAAGACGTCCGGATAAAATATATGCTCATATGAACTTTACACGCTGTACCTACCTATAGGCTTTCTGGTAGAATTAGGTAAGCATAGTGTAAAGGTGACATTTGGTACGGAAGATTATCTGTACGGAAAACATCAGTAATACGTGTTCGATTTGAACAGCGACATCTTACGGATAATAGGAAAAAGTACCATCTGTCTGTTGTCGAGTAGCATTTGCATACTTATATCTAGTACCAGCTGTTTCCTGCGACTCCGTCCGCGTAGAGGTCGTATATCACTATTCCCTCAGGAATGGAAAGTACCCTATGTCCTTCCCCGGGACTCAAACTATCTCACTACAAAAATTCTTCTAAATCGGTTCAGCGGTTTATCCGTGAAAGCAACAGACAGACAAAGTTACTTTGACATTTATAATATTAGTATAGATTTAAAAGAACTCTGTAAATTATTATAGGATATCGGGATAAATAATTTTCTGTGTCCATCTTCTTGACGACAGAGAAACACTGATCGTTTTTTTTCATTGAGTAAGTAATCGAAATCCCTGTATTAAGTACTAGCGACCCACCCTCGCTTCGCTCCGGGTTAACGTATTATACATATAAACCTTCCTATTGAATCACTCCATCTAATTAAAAAAAAACAGCATCAAAATCCATTGCGTAGTTTTAAACATCTAAGCATACATATGGACAGACCGACAGCGGGAAGCGATGTTGTTTTATACTATGTACTGATATAGCTGACAACTATCTTATCCACGACCAAAAATCTATCACATGACAACGTGAAAATTATAATTTCTTAAAATAACCATGACATTTCCCGCGGCAGAACCGCGTGACAGGCGTTCCGCTTTTCGCGCGCATCAGTTCCGCCAGCGCTTTGTCAAGTGCAAGGTTAGGTCGTTTTCAGCCGCCATTTTAATAACATGTTTTTCCTTTAAACACTTGAAATAACCCGATTATAATTTTGCATGTGCTGAATGATATCGGGGCTCAATTCTGCTGGTTAAAAGCATTTTGCTTTTGACATTTTATCGCATTGTTAACGTTACGATATTCCTTTCTTGCTTAACGCAAATGGCGGCCGATGGAATATAACCCGTGAAAAGGAGTAAGGTGACGGTATTTCTATTTGTGTGGTGATGATGGTTGAATTCAGTTTTTTTTGCCAACTAAGTGATTAAAATAAAAGAAATATAGGGTCGCCTATATCTCAAACAAATTGACCTAGTCCCAAACTAAGCTCTAGGCTTGTATAGTCAATAGCGAAAGTAGGTGATCATTTTAGTACCTTGTCAATTTCACTTTTTGATATAAACTATATAGAAAAGCGATATACGATATACTATACGATCAAGGCGATTTTTCTCAACCATCACAATCTTGTTAGAAGTCATAGTTTGACTTCGTTTTTGGCTAGAGTTACTAGATTCAGTAACTTAGCAGATGATTGGATTGCCTTAAAGTAATTAATGATAATTGTTCATGTTGCTGTGCAATTCGTGCTGTATGTATCATTATATTTAAAGTTCAAAATACATAATGGGTCAAAAATCATAAATAATAAAGGTCATAATATATGTAATATAATGGTTTTTTCTCTTCTCTCGCTCTACAATGACTCATAACAGCCATGTATAGGCGGACTTAAGTGATGCATTTAATCCCTAGGGAATAAAGTACTCTATCTTTATAAAAAGACTTGGAAAACCACAAACAGCCTGATACATGTTGCCATTTGATGATGTTGCGTCGTCGGAGTGCGCAGTGGAGCCGGTGGCGGCAGGGCATACAACCTCCACCGCATTTGTAATGTTCTAACCCCAATAACAACCTTCTTGCTGTCTCGTTCTGCATTACAGTGACGGGTTGAGAGTAAAAGTGATATTGCTATTAAATAGTTTTTTTTAGGTGTATATGTTAAACTATTACGCTGTTATTACAATAAAATTAGACACGCCTTAGACATGTTTAAAGTGACCGTTTTTTATTGAATTGACTAAACAAATTTTCAACGGTTGTCTAAGTTTTTGTAATAACAAGATTAAAACTAAGACTTATTTTTCTCGCAATCGAAGTGAAAAGCAGTGTTTAACTCGAGACTAAAAAGCAATAATGACTAATGACACTCGAAGTTCATTCACCCTCGCTTTGATCGCGTGGATAAATATCTCGCGGCATAATGGCTTACTTTAGTCCCTTGTTGAACAATCTACTATATTGTTGAAAACGTAAATCTATCAGGTTTTTTTTTTCAAATTTAGGTTATGTCAAGTAGTTTTTTTTATAACAATCCTGAAAAGTTTACGGTTTAACACTGCGCTATGCTATGGCATTCTGTAAATAACAAACATTAAGAACTACGAGTAAATAATCTACCTCAGAATCTGATTTGTACTTTGTTTTTTTTTTTTTTTTTGTTTTTTTTTTATGTTAAGGAGAAGGCACACAAGCACTCAGGCCACCTGATGATAAGTGGAATCCGAGACCCATAGACATTTGAATTCTCAAGACTATAATCCTAAGACCTCAAATGCGTTGCCAACCCTGAGGACTAAGATGGAATGCCTCTATGCTAGTAATTTCACCGGTTGTCTTATCCCCACACCGGAACACAACAATGCGAACATTGTTACTTGGCGGCAGGTTAATGGATAAGATGGTGGTAGCTATCCGGACGGACCCTGCACAGGGTCCTACCACCACTAAACCTCTTCTTCTTCTTGTCTATGCACCTCTGTTTCTCTTAAAGTTTCATACGTTTCTTCACATATTTTGACCTCTGGCGGCCTGACAGACTTTGGACTATGCATAGAATAAGAACTAAGAACTACAGAAGGGTTCCGTACCAATATCTATACAACCACGGTGTCTGTATTAAGATCGAGCAAAACACGGCTAATAAATCACGTTTGTTGTATGGGAGCCCACCTTAATAATTAATTTAATTATTTATTCTTTAAGTTTCAAGTGTCTACCTATTTCCGTTATTAATATCGAGCAAAAAACGACGAAAAAATCACGTTTATTGGATGGGAGCCCCCTTAAATACTTATTTTATTTTGTTTTTAGTTTGTTGTTATAGCGGAAACATAAATTCATAATTTGTGAAAATTTCAACTGTCTAGCTATCGCGGCTCTTGAGATACAGCCTGGTGACAGACTGACGGACGGACAGACAGCGAAGTCTTAGTAATAGGGTCCCGTTTTTACTCTTTGGGTACAGACCCCTAAACCACCATCTTATCCATTAACCACCCGCCAAACAACATTCGCATTGTTGTGTTCCGGTGTGGGGATAAGACAACTGGTGAAATTACTAGCATAGAGGCATTCCACCTTAGTCCTCAGGGTTGGCAACGCATTTGAGGTCTTAGGATTATAGTCTTGAGAATTCAAATATCTATGGGTCTGAGATTCCACTTACCATCATGTGGCCTGAGTGCTCGTGTGCCTTCTCCTTAACATAAAAAAAGGAAAGAGTATTGAGTACAGTTCTTGCTAATACTACCCGTACATATCAAGGTACTGTCAACTGGTCTTCAGCGACACCACCTGGGCACCATTGTCGTAGATTATATTATATCGTCACTACTTTGATAAGACCTCGTATCTCATGTTTCGTGATGTATGATTTTAAAACTAATTTTTTTCAAATTTAAGTTTAAAATTGTACATCACGTTATATGAGGTTTTTTCAAAGTAGTGACGATATGCAACAGTGTACGACCATGATATTTTAGCTAATAGAACTATCTCTTTTTGGCACATTGAATGCCAATAAGACTGTGTATATTAGCTATCTGTATGTTGCCTTTTATTTTATCGCTCCTTCTGTTTGTGTATCTGCGTGTCTCTCTGTGGCATAGCTACCAAAATGACAAACCTATTTTAAAAATAAATCAATAAAAATCGGATAGGCCGTTTACGATCTCTTAAACCTCTCAGAAAGTAGGAGACGCCATTGTATCGCGGTTTTATCTATTTAATAGTTATAATTTTAAGCTTCTAAAGTCATAATAATATCACAACGATATAGCAGCCCACAGGCTTAAAGCAAATGGAATAGAGCGCCGTTAGTCAGACAAAAAGCTAACTAGTTTTTGCCATTTTAAATTCTAGTAATTACCTTGACATTTGACTGCGTGACGCATTTGTATGCGTCGTGCTTCTGCATTATATCCACTAATGGATGCGGATCTAGTTGTTTCTAATCCTTTCTAAAAAAGCAGATTTATTTTATAGTGGTTTAAGTTTTTTATTATTTTGCTAACGTATAAAAACCACATGAAGAAACATTGTAAGTACTCATTTTGTTTTTGCATTTTGTTCAATTTCATTTTATCCACGTATAAATTAAAACCAGTAGTTGATCGGTTGCACATATTTTTTTTACAAACCTACCATAGTCCAGGGTCTATTCTACTTTGTTCTAACATACCTTGGTGCTGCCATATTGTTCTTTTACGGTAATTCCGCCCTTACAGGGAGCTTATTCTGCTCTGTTTTTACACATAATGTGTTATTGACACACACATACTCGTACCTACATAGAATCACACATTAAACATAATGACATAACGTTACTAGACTCTAGTCTGTGTTTGCTAGTCATAGTCAAATTGCGAAGCCTCGAGGGTAAGGTAATTACTATAATTACTTTAAAGTGACAATAGACTAATAATGAGTGACAGAGATGGATCGACCGCGGTCAGGGCCGCGTCGTTCGCAACACAAGTATTTAATATTTACAAAACAATATATTAATAATAAATTCAGTTAGTATAACTTTAAAGACCAAGAAAGGTTGTTCAGTTTGACCATCTTATTCACTTTTGGCCATTCCTGATCATGACTCCAAAATCACCCAGTATAATAAAAATGTATCGCTGAATATGTTGGCTAAGTGCAAATCTCGAGAGCAGCTGAACCGATTTCGCTAATTCTTTTTTTATTGTTTTGTTACTGCCAGGAGAAAGTTCGTATAAAAAAAAACTGAAAAATCCACCGGGAAAATCAGAATTTTAAACTACCTCGATAAAAAACGTTCAACTATGTCACGGTCGCCACTAATATTACACATAAAATAAAATATGCTGCAGCAACTTTTAACTTCTAATTACCGTGGCCTTCCTCCTCTCCCGGTATTTCCAGAATAACGCACTTACCTGGAACAGAATGGGCAAATTAAAAAAGGGAATATAGAAATACCAGGGAGTAATAGCATTCCTGGACGCGGGCCTTAGCATAATATGTACGCAAACAAATTTGATTAAAAACACCTGGAGTTTTTTACACATCACTGAGAATGTGCGTAAACATGCTGTTAATTAAAAAAGGAAAATTAAGGTAAAAATCTGAAAATTCCGCGTTTGCGTAGCTACGAGTATTTTGGTGTGTTATTTAAGAATTTTGTCATTATCTTTCTCCCGCTGAAGAACTCGCTGAACAGAGGAATTATTATAGCCGCGTGGTTTACTAGTACAGTACGTGGTATCTTTCTTCCCCTATAAATTTTCAATTCTTCTGTAGTATGACACTGAATTCCTCCTAAGCGGTGAACTATTTTGATGATAATTTTTGTGTGTTTGAATGGTATCCTTTACATCCACAATTGGACCCGGTAGGTGACGCTGCGATTGGGTTCTATAAGTTCTATTGCTTATGTATATTATTAAACTGGCGCGAAGTCGGGACATATCTTTATTATTACAAACTAAACACTTGCTTTTTGCGTCTGCATATCCGTTTACTTCTACACCACGCAACGGAAGCAAAGCAATGTGGTTTTCACTTGCTTCACGTTTTCACGAAGCGAGGGCGGGTCGCTAGTATATTAATAAATGTAACTATCAGTTGAGTCATTTACCACCTGTTTGACAATCGTCAAGTAAAGCATCTGTCAAATAAATTTAGCCCTTTCCCTTTCTTACACTTGATAATAGACAAAGGGAGGGCTATCTTTATTTGACATATGAGATATGAATCAACTTGTCGATTGTGAAACTGACCCTTAATTAGATCTATTAGTTCCCGGTAGTGTGTCCGGAAAAGTTCTAAATGCATTTAGTGGCAATAGATTGGTATGGTTGCCCGTATGGTTGCCGGGTTAGAATAATGCCACTCCATGTCTTCCCGTGGATGTCGTAAGAGGCGACTAAGGGAATAAGGGCTTGTAGTACCTACTGTTAGGCAATGGGCTTGCAAACCTGTCACTAATACACTAGTAAACTTCTTGGCCGGATTGTGCAAAATGTGGTTACAGAATTGATAAACAAGTCTTTTTAGAATTGTTGCTATTTGGGAATGAAGGCGTGATGTTATGTATGTAAGTTTGTAAATTGGTGACTGTAAACTAGTGCTAATCTTGGCACCTTTTTAAACATCACAACTTTCGGTGTTCACATGAAAACTTGGGCCTTTTTATACATTAATGTTTTTGGTGGCATTTAAAAAGTACTAGAACGTGTAATGCATACTTCACGTCTGGAAAATAATACATTTAATATCGATGTAATATTAAATGTAAAGTTTAAGCGATAAGCGCTCTATAAAAATGCAATAAAATGCATATTGTGACTGCAACCAGCTACGACTACATGTTTTTTTTTTTTTTTTTTTATTTATTTTATGAAAGTACATTTTTTTATAAAAAAAATAATTATCTGCCAAACTGCAGTGCAGTTTGTTGGCAGAAAGAAAGCTCTCTACGTCTAACTTAATTACTTACATATTACATATTATTCGTATGTGTATATATGCATATATACATATATACACATACGCACACACGTATACACACATGTGCACACATAAACTCATACACATAGGTACCTGTACACCTATTTAACACACAATATATATATATATATATATTTTTTTTTTTTTTTTTTTTTTTTACACATAAATCCCATAAGCACTCACACGAACAGATACATGTATGTATGCTGGCAATAACACGATGGAGCGCGTTGCCAGCAGGGCGCCCGAGCGGCGAGCCGACCGGAGCGGCTACTGCTGGCCGCGCGCGCGCGCGAGCCCGGCCAGCAGCGCCCGCTTCAGCCGCCTCTTGTACACCAGCTTCGAAACATCGTCACTCGATCTTATATCCTCAGGAAGGCCATTTAAGATTTTAGGTAACATGCACATAGTAGTGCGCTTCCCATAGTAGTTACAAATCTTTGGAACAAGAAGTTTACGATTGCTTATGATCTTAGAAACACTTCTCGTTTTATATTCACCTCTTTTTTTTTTCTTTTTTTTTGCGCCGCGCCGTTGCTCAGATTGGACGTGTGTGTTGAATTGATTTATTTTAAATATTTTCTTAGTTTTTAATTTATTTGGTAAATTCTTAAGAATTATAAGTTTATCGGTGCCTCCTTGTCTAACTAGGGGATTATCTCATTGAACCTGTCGGCCATATTGCCTTGTGTCGGACCGCTCGCTCTAATCCACGATTGTGTCAGGCGGTGTTGCGAGAACGTGTGTATCGTGAAGTCGCGGGGATTCGGTGTCGGCCGAAAAATACATTTTGCAGCTTTTTGTATATTTGGTGAGTTGTGCCGGAATCGATCGCCCGACCGCTGCGCCCGAGTCGCACGTCAGACCGCTAAGCCACGAAAACTGGTTCGAAGCGACACGAATTTACGCTGCACATTCAACACATCAGCCGTTGCGTTGCAATTTGAGTCTAATCGTTAAGAGATTACACTTTACTTTTAATTGCTATAATGGTGGCTTGTTTGGCTTGCAATGGGTCTATTGATATTAACTCATTACTAAAATGTGTAAGATGTGATGGAAGTTATCATTTCCTGTGCTTGAATTTAACGTCCGTGCAGATCACTGAAAATGTTAAACAGACGTGGTTATGTTCTTTCTGCACGTCAGTTAACTCGCGCCGTCGGAGAAACGAGAATACTCCCATTCAGGGTCATCCTGCAGCAGGCATTGCGTTTGATGACTCTGTTATGTCATGCGATGGGGTGTTGGACGAGTCCAAAGTAGAACACAGTGCGTCTACGGCTTTAGAAATGACCGCAATGGTAACAACTCCACCTAACACGTACCACCGTCAGCCTGAAAGCTGTGAAAGAAAACGGTTATCGTCGGCAGCTTGCCCAGAAGCGCTTCTAAGTGATATTTCACTGAAATTGTCCTCATTACAGGCACAATTTGCAGCTATTCAGGATATCAGAACCGATTTGTCTCAAGTAAAGAGTGACTTGGCCGAGATGAGAAGTAGCATTGACTCTAAGTTGGATACATTGGCCGGTAGGATGAGTGCTATTGAATCTCGCGTCAGCGTCTTGGAGGAGAGCAAATCGGAGCTTGAGGAGGTTAAGAAAGTTATCAACGATGTCATTAATGACTCCAGGAGGAACGAGCAGTGGGTGAGACGTTCAAATATTCAAATTAACGGCGTTCCTGAAACAAAGGGGGAGAACCTATTCTCCATTCTGAAGTCATTGGCTGCAGTAAGTGGGTTCGAGCTGAATACAAATACGGATGTTGACTTTGTGACCCGTGTCGCTGTGAGGAATGACACGGATAGCGCTAAACCCAAGCCTATTGTTCTCAAGATGCAGGCTCGATACAAAAAAGATGATTTCATCTCCGCCCTTCGTAAACTTAAGAATTTGAAAGCTTTGGATCTGGGTTTCGCCAATAGTTCTAATCGGATCTACATTAACGACCATCTCTCTAGTTTTAATAAGTACCTTCTGAGAGAGGCGAAACGCAGAGTAAGTCAAAAACAGTATCAGTTTTGTTGGGTGCGTAACTGTACTGTAATGGCTCGTCGAAATGAGAACTCTCCCATCCTATATATAACTTCTGAAGAGGCTTTAAACAAGATATCATAGGTGTTAACTCTCTTCACATAAATAATACATTTAAATGTACTGTTTTTGTCACCATACAAATAAGTAAATGTTGTTATATATCTTTATTTAGTTGTTACACCTTATATTATTGCAGAAACATAAATGTCAACGATTGTAATCAGTTCTTTTGTTGCAGTCTAGTCAAAGTCAATATTAAATCATTTATATTTAGTCGTAATCGTATGCTACACTTCAAGTTAAATCAGAGAACGGGAGCCGTCGTCAACGGTAATTGGATTAAATTAACTTTAATTTTATCTTTACTAGTCATTTACTTCATGTTAGTCCCATTAGTGTTATTAATAATATTTTTTAGAAATGGCTATTAATATATATTATCAAAATGCACGAGGGTTAAGGTCGAAGACAAGTGAATTTCTTCGTAACGTGCTGAAACAGGATTACGACTTCATTTGTATTTCCGAAACTTGGCTTCTGCCAGGGATTTTTAACAGTGAGCTTTTTGACCCCCGTTATAATGTCTACCGCACCGATCGCGACTATGACAGCACGAACTTGACACGCGGCGGAGGAACATTGATAGCAGTGAGGCGCGAGTTCAGGGCGGAGCTGCGCGACCTCCGCCCAGTGGTGGCCTTACATGATGCCGATGTAACCTGGATCGATGTTTCACTTTCTCAGGGTCCCGTTAAGAAAAAAATACGATTATTGTCATGTTATTCTCCACAAACCAAATATCAAATTGAATCTCAACAAGCATTATTTGATTATTTATCAGACTTCTATACGGACTTCCCAGATGATATATTTGTGGTTTTGGGCGATTTTAACATTGCAGAGATTGTTTGGGTGCCTATGGACGGCTGCCAAAAACGACTCAGAATGGAAAACCCTTATCATAACAACCTGACATCTCAATTATCGGCTTTTATGAGTTTTACCAATTGGAATCAATTTAATAACATCCCAAATAAAAATAATAGGCAATTAGATTTAGTCCTCTCAAATAATGATTGTGGCATGTCTGTAGTGGACCCTCTGGTCCCTATTGATGGTCACCATCCGGTATTTTGTGTTCAAATAGACGTAGGGCTAAAAAAAAAGAATTTAAAGCCGGCATATCATATTGTTCGTCGCTTCTTTGCTGCCGATTATGAGATTGTTATTGCGGAATTAGAAAATGTCGACTGGGAACTTATTCTCTCCCCTGACGATATCGAAAATGCCGTTGATAAATTTTATGAAATTTTGAATAAAGTCATTAATGATTTAGTTCCCACAAGGTTAGCTAATAGTAACGAAAATAAATTTCCCGTTTGGTACTCCCGCCCCTTAATTAGATTATTGAGAAAAAAAACAAAAATTCATAGAAAATGGAAAATTTACAATAGAAAAGCCGATTATGACAAATTTTCGGAATTACGAGCTCAAATAAAAAAAATGGAGGATTACTGCTATAGCTTATATTTGTCTCGGACTGAAAATAACATACATAAAAATTCTAAAGCTTTTTGTTACAAATTACCGTGGCATCTCAAAATTATCCGTCATACCTAAAGTTTTTGAAAAAATTATATATCACGACCTTTATCACGCAATAAGACCTAGGCTTATTACACAACAACACGGCTTTATTAGTAAACGTTCGACGGAGTCTAATCTTTGTGAGCTAATGGACTATGCTCTCGATGCTATGGATAGGGGCTATCAAGTTGATACGATTTACACAGATTACTCAAAAGCATTTGACAGAATTTCACATTCTATACTAATTAAAAAGCTTGATACCTTTGGCATACATGGTAATCTATTGAGGTGGCTTACGTCTTATCTTCGCGATAGAACCCAAGCAGTGGCAGTCAAGGGATATACCTCCACGTTTGTCCCTGTCCATTCGGGCGTTCCTCAGGGCTCCCATTTAGGTCCGTTATTATTTAACATATTCATTAATGACGTGATCGAATGTTTTCAACATTCCCATGTACTACTGTATGCTGACGATACAAAAATATTTTCTAGTATTAAATCAGAAAAAGATTGCATCAACCTACAAAGTGATCTAGATAGACTAAGTACATACTGTTTAAAAAACAAGCTTCACTTAAACGTCGATAAATGCTACACTATATCGTTCTCTCGTAAACGTTACAGCTTTATGTACAATTATTCGCTTAACGATAAAGTTCTTCAGAGGGTTACACAAGTTAGAGATCTTGGTGTATACCTCGACAGCGAACTGCAACTTACTTGTCATATTGGTATAATGGTCTCCAAGGCCTATAAAATGTTGGGATTTATATTTCGCCAGGGTAGAGAATTTAAACAACCCAAAACTATGCAACTACTTTTTAATGCATTTGTTAGATCCAATATAGAATATGCATCCACAGTCTGGAGCCCCCACTTTCAAGTGCATATTGATGCAGTCGAAAGTATTCAGAACAAGTTCATCAGGCGCATGAAGTACAAATTTAAATCCTTTGACGTTAAAAGTATTATGTCTCTCCAAGGGCGCCGTGTTATCAAGGATCAAACATTCCTGTACAAGGTTATTAACGGATTTTTGGAGTCGCCTAATTTGCTTTCTAACATATTCTTTCGGTGCGCGGATCGACGAACCCGTTCCTCGAACCTATTCTCTATCCCTTCTGGTCGTACTGCATACGCAAGAAATAGACTGCTTATAAGGGCCTGTAAAAAACATAACGAATTGTTTTCTGACACAGATATATTTTGTATGGAAATAAATCAATTTGTCTCTGCAATAACCAAAATAACTCAAGATAACTTAAAAGCATAAAAATGTAGCAACGATAGTATATAAATAAAACGAAAATTATGTATGTATAAAGAAAGAGAATAATATATAATTGTAAAAAACTTAGTTTCAGTTAAAATGATTTAACAACATAAGTTTAATATCACATACTATGCGAATATTGTTTTATTTAAGAAAAATAAATGTAGTTTTAAAGTCTAGCCTGAGCAACTGAAATGTTTTTGTTTACAAGTGGAAACTGTTTTGGCTAATGTATTTTTAAGTTATGATTGTATCTCAATGTGTTATTTTATGCTGTTTGTTTCCCAAATAAATAAATAAATAAATAAATATATGGGTGATTAACAGGTTTCTTATGGACGTTACACTGATGTTGTTCTAACGCTACAAGAAGCATGCATTTCTCATGTACCGGTAAAGTTTTACAAACTGAGAACAGTTCTTCGTAACTATGACTACAACTCTGTCTCATCTTCTTACTCACTAACGATTTCAAGAATACGATTTGCAGTTGCTTGATTTGGTTAAGGTAAGAAAGGAAAGTGCGCCCGTAACTGCTAAGGCCGTATGACAGAATTGAGTCGACAAGAGCATGGTAAAGCATGTACATTGTCCTTTTATTTACCACAAAACGTAAATGATAAAATTTACCCATCACAGCTCTTAATTTAGTACATACATTGCTAACATGAACCTTCCAAGACATATGCACATCCACTGTTAAGCCAAGATATTTAAAGCTTTCGACAAATTCTATATCGTCACAGATACAACCCAGCCCAGCCTTATGCAAACAGTCAAAGTTGTGGCCAACTATTCTCAAGTTACTGCCCTTAGATTTTTTACAATACGGCGAGCGTATATGCATACATTTAGTTTTACGTACATTTATGATTAAACCATTGTCATGCGCCCATTTGATTACGTTATTTAAATCATTTTGTACTTTACTTTGCATTATTTGTAAGTCATTACTCGCGTACATCAAACAGGTATCATCGGCATACATATATAGTTTACAATCACGCACGACGTTGGGCAGACTGTTGACATGCATGATATAGCCCACCGGGCCAAATACCGAGCCGGTGGGCACCCCGAGCGTGACCGGCGCGCACTCGCCGGCGCAGCCGCGCACTACGGTGCGCAGCGAGCGGCGCGCCAGGTAGGCCCGCAGCCACGCCAGCAGAGGGCCTCGCACGCCGCACTCGTGCATCGCCTGCACCAGTTGATCGTGATCGAGGGTGTCAAATGCCTTTTTAAAATCTATAAATAGGGCGATGATTTGATTTTTATTATTAAGACATTGGTTTACGTAATCCGTGAATTCTGTTAGCGCGGTCGCAGTACTACGCCCGCGCCGGAAACCATGTTGAGTATTTGTTATTATATTATGTTTTTCCAAAAACTCCGTTATTTGACGTACCAAGATTTTTTCAGTTATTTTATTAATCACGGATAGAATAGCTATGGGTCGGTAGTTAGAGTAATCCAGGTGACTGCCTTGTTTAAAAATTGGTCTGATGTGAGCTAGTTTAAGCTCGTCGGGGTATATACCACGTTCCACGCACATGTTTATAAACATCGCGATAATTGGACTTAATTGTTTTTTAAGGCATTTGACATATGTCAATACCAATAAGGATTAGCTCTAGGGAGCCAATCACTCGCGACACGTGGAGAGGCCGCGGTGTATGGGGACCTAGGACCATTTATAATTAAATTGGTAACTGTCTTCTCTATGATAATGAAACCAGTGAAAATCTTCATTCAATAAGAAGGTTCTGGGGGGTTGTTATGACATAGCTATGCAGATTATTATAGGGCGAGCATTAAATATAGCTATATAGCTATATAACTGCCATTGCTCTGTCCTTTTCGCTCGCCGTAAAATGAACTTCAAAGCTATGTCATAATAACCCCCTGATGGCAATTTCACATGTCTGATCTGGGTCACCAGCGCTTTCAAAGAGCATACTAATGATCAGAAGAATAGCCACAAGAAACTTCTCAAATGAATAACATTATTTTTGCGTCGTAAAGAAGTTTCCCCAGGGAAAACGGTGGACGAATTCTACGAAGATAAATTCACGGGCAAAATTTAGTATGGGTTTTTACATATTTGATTGTTTGTCTTTATAATAACTTATAAATAGTTGCATGAATTCTGAACAAATTTGACACACAGGATGTGGTTTCATATTGGGTTATGTCTTGTATAAACCAATAAGAAACTTAAGTCTCAGAAAATGACATAATCCACAAGGAAATATCTATTAACAAGTCTGGGTGGACAAATCGCAGTAAGAAAGAGGCCAATGTAATACTAATTTTCGCGTTAAACTTCCTAAATAATAAAATTGTGCATGTTCTACCATGGCTGTGCTCTTACGGGGTGAACAAACTTACCTGCTATAAGAAATTATGCGCCTACAACGTATAATGCAATAAATAATTTGAATTTAAAATGTACCAAGTCGCTAGTGTCCGTGATCGGACTGGAGACAGTAAACAACCGACGGCCGATCTCGCGGCATCGTATCGAGGATCAGTTACACGGCCCCCCAACAGCCTATAATGCCTGTAATTGCCTATAGCTGCCCAAAATTGCCTTTATATCTATTACCTATACCGATTTTTCTATTCCACGCTGTACAGGATGGTTGGTCGTGCGATACATATCTTAAAAGTAGGTAAAAAGGCCAGTTTCATTCGATTTTTTATTTTTGTTTAAAAGTAAGTTGTCATTGGCAGATTACGCTATATTAGAGAAAATTAAAAAAAAAATCTTTTTTACACCGTCATTTTTTCGATATTATTTACCTTCTGTGTTACACTTCAACCTGTATTAGGCGCTTTAAAATTAGATTCGTATAATTTTCATTGAAATTAAATAATTATAGTAAAATACTCGACATTTGTCAGAGCAATAAGTAAAGAACTCAGGTTTCAAACAAACACTACGAGAATATGGTTAAAATAATTCTATATAACATCCTACACGGTATTCTCAAGTCAACATAATGAACAAGTAAATGCTATCCCATAACCGCAAGCGAACACGTCTTGAAATTAATTAAAGCGTCCATTGCTTGTTCTGACGGCGTCAGCAATCGTCTCCGCCCTCATTAAGCGCACTTGTACGCTGTATTGTATGTACGGAATTAATTCGGCGAGTACAATGGATGGGACTTGAGATAAGTCACGTAGCTTCATAGTGTATACAGTCGGCGACAGGTCTACGAGGATGTTGATGTCTGAATTCGACTTTAGTGCTACGGACATAAGAGTGGGTTTTGGCATGTTTGAACGTGATATTTGTGGTAGATTATACCTTGAGTTGAGTAGAAAACCATAATGATTAAATAACAAGGTGTTACAAAGTTTTTTTTTTTTTTTTAAGTAAGTACATTAGTATAACGAAAATTAGCCATACAATTGTAAGGATAATTTTCGTTGCACAACGGAACTTATCTTTTCTTCTCTTATCTTACAGAAGGGCCCTTTCGGATACACCTCGACCCCTTTAGGATCTTGTGTGCAATTACCCTCTTACACACTCAGCTGTTCGAATGTGCAGGTTTCCTCACGATGTTTTCCTTTCACCGCGGGGGTTTGAACTCGGTACCTTACGATCATGAGTCGACCTCCCTAATGTGTTAATAACATAGTATTACTTCAATCTAGTGTTAGTATTAGTTACAAAGGTTTTATTTTTAAATAGGATTTTACATAAGGGGGATGTAGCTGCACCCAGGGCATTAGTCCTCACCCTTTGTACCAGACTTCACCTCAAACTGTTTAACGAAAATCCCCGAATTTAATCCTGCTTCCCTCTAATATTATAAACCCTGTGCAGGGTCCGTCCGGATCGCTACCACCATCTTATCCATTAACCACCCGCCAAGCAACAATGTTCGCATTGTTCCGGTGTGGGGATAAGACAACCGGTGAAATTACTAGCATAGAGGCATTCCATCTTAGTCCTCAGGGTTGGCAACGCATTTGAGGTCTTAGGAATATAGTCTTGAGAATTCTAATGTCTATGGGTCTCAGACCTTAACATAAAAAAATGAAAAAAAACGTGAAAGTTTTTATGAATGGATGGATGTTTGTTACTCTTTCACGCAAAAACTACTTGACGGATTTAGGTGAAAAGTGAAATGAAAACAGCTTATACCTTGGATTAACACATAGGCTACCTTTCATATCGCTATTCTCTCGGGAACTGATTTATACTCGTACGAAGCTAGTACTCATATATATCGTTCTGTCGAAACGCAGAACCAAGAAAATGGAACAAACAAACAAACATACTTACTTTGTGAAAATGATTGGATGTTTATTAATTAGTTACGCTATAAACGGCGCTACGGTTTTTTTACCGCGAACATTATTAAAATCACACAAAACGTGCGTCGGTAAACAAGTAATTTACCGAGACATTACATAAACATAAGTCTTATTTCGGGAATCGAACCTTGCCCTGCCCAGACGACTTAAGCAACTACTTAACAATCCGGCTCCTTATCTTTAAAACACATAATATCAATGTTATTTCCCTATTAACTAAACAATACGTCAACATACTTTAAAATCAATTAGTCTTGGTCTTGGTTTTCTAAATACTTACCTAGTCTCTTTGGAATCATAAGAATAACGTCATGGGTCTAAAATAAACTCGTTAACGATGTCACCTTGGATTTAGATAGAAAACAAGTTTATTTATAATACCGATTTTAGAAGTTTTACAAAACAAAGGGAAACATTACAAACTTATTTAACTTTTCTTTTTATCCGTGGCTCTACTTAATACCTTACATATATAACCTACAGCTTCAGAGTTATATGAATAAACTGGTCTTAGGTGCTCGTTTAAGACGTGTCCAAAATAAGATTCTTCGGGCCCTAAAAACCGAGCCCTTAGAGGCGGATATGAACCCACGACACGACTATTCAAATCCAAACACCGACTACCCACGCTACCGGTGCGGTAATGCTCAAGTCATTCATACAAATCTCCGAAAAATCGCGAACAAATCCGAACGCGGCCGATCTTTGTATTTAACAATCGATACTCGTTCGTAACAGTACTCGCGCATTCTTGCGCCTGCGCCGCCTGGCACCGAGTGGTACGACTCACCGGCCGAACACAACGCAAAACCAACCTTAATCTTATCACTTAAAAGTCAAGTTAGAAGGCAATGAATTTTTAATGTTACACAAAACGACAGTTTCAAACACAGGTATGAATGAAATTTGAACTTTAAATTTCGAACATGACGGTTTGGATTCAATACAACGTAACGCGTTCTTGCACGCATATAAACAAAACAAAGTATACGTCCATTGCAACTTGAACCTTGAAAGTAAACGATCCAAGTTGGGTTTTGCTCGGGAAGTTAACCGTCGTACGTAAACATCAAACAAGTAATGAATGCTTAGAGCTATGTTTGTGTTTTTGCGCGTGAGTTGACGCTGTGACCGATCGGCAACAAAGATATGTATGCCTGATTGATGGCGTTTACTAGCGATTTGCTAGGTTAAGTTGCTTGAATTAGTGTCACAAGATATCACGATAGCAATATATGAGTAACTATTGACATAAGGTCGTTTGAGATTGAGCATAACGGGTAAATTCTCATAGGATTTGGGCAATGGAGTTATTACATATTTCTGAGTATATCGCCTTCGGGCGAGCTGAAGTCTTAGGGTGGAATCACGTAGAGATCTGCAGCGATTCGCTTGTCTATACAAAATAGCTACTTTGTATGAAGATGCGTACGCATCTAATCCCATTTTGCATGCGTACGCATCTTCATAAATAGCAGACATTTTATATTAAAATGCGAATCGGTGTTGACAGATGTGATTCCAACCTTATCATAACCTAAACCTACCTCATATTTATGATACTAATTTTAGTCAGTTGTGCCGTCGGGAAGTCACATATCGTCGCTACTTTAAAAAACCTCGTATCTCTTTTCGCTTCGTGTTCAAGTACTTATAAAATCGTAAATCACACAATAGTAAATAAATGAAAAAAAAAAATATGTATATAGCTCTCATACTAAGAAATAATTGTTATTCTATGTATATAGGTATGCAACTCCTACAGACGCAGTTGTCTATGTAACGGTCATTCATTATTCGATTGTATCGTGATTCTCCACACAAGAAACACACAAGAGCAATGTTTCAAAGTATTCACGTAGAAAGTGATTAATGCACTAATTAATATCGGAAATTGCCTCGTTTAGAGTTATAAATGCGCGCGTTTATCATTTACTTTACAGTAGAGGTAAAAATGTAGTAATAATTGAAATAAAAACATTAATTTACACGCGAACAGTGCAATATTATACATAGAATAGAATGACTTTTCAAGGCCTATTATTTCCTAGTACGAAATACCTTCCAAACTGACATACATAAATCTACAAATAACTTCAAAGTAACATTACTACATACACATACAGAAAGTCACGCCTTCATTCCCGGAGAATTAACAAAGTTGTTGATAATTCTGTAACCACATTTTGCACAATCAGGCTAAGATGTTTGCCAGTGTATTAGTGACAGGTTGCAAGCCCATCGCCTAACAGTACTACAAGCCCTTATTCCCTTAGTCACCTCTTACGACATCCACGGGAAGACAAGGAGTGGCACAACTCTAACCCGTCAACCACACGGAAAACAATAATAAATAGTAACATTACTATTAAAACAATATCTCGATGTCAGCTATCCGGCATATGAACCTTCGTCTTAGAGCTGATCTGTAATGATGGAGTTGCAACACGAATTCCGCTGTTCTTTTGCATAGACCCACCGAGTTTGGGTTCGTTTGTTTGGTCTCGTTACCGCGTTAACTCGTCCAACATAGAATCCCTGATGAAGATGATAATGATGATGGTGATCAACTCGCAAGCAAGATAAATACAGAAGTAATTATTGTTGCTGTTTCATATTACACAGGCAATTATCATATTACTGGTATACGACAAATCTCTATAAATTTAACTCCGGGCGATAACGATTTTCGCCCCTAAATCAAGTCTGTATGAAGGGTTCTGTTTTGATGTTTCTATCCAAGGCATGTTTTCGGAAACGTACATACCAAATTTTTCATAATATTTACAACATAGGTATTAAAAAATCGTAAAAATCTGACTAGGTTTAAGGGGAGATAAACGTTATCGCATTTTGTATGCAATTTTTCAACTTAAAAATCCTCTTATAAACAGTACGATAACGATAGGTGTTAAAACAATAAAGTCTCAGTTCAACAAACATTATGCTTTTAGAACGTAAGCAGTAATAGCGTGAACAGTAATTATCACGTACTTCAGCGCTGGACCACAGTGGTAATAACAACAGTACTCCAACTTAAATACGAAGCAGGTATAAACAGGGCTGGAATTCTACAAGGTAATAAAGATATCGTTTTTGACCTGTTTCCGTATTGTCAACGTTTTGATAACTCTTATGTCATTTACAATAATGGCGACTGAGACATAAACGATTCTTAAACGTGTCCAACACGATATCGTTTTAACGCACCTGAATAGAGGCCCAGGTCATTCGCTGGTCAAGATCAAGGTCATACAGAATTAACGTACAATGTCATCGCATTCATGTTACAAATACGCAAGTCTTTCTGCTTATCTCTTATTAGAAGTTTTATTCTACAAAACATAAAGAATAGACTAGCTGTGGACACATTTACTTTTGTTTTCGTTTGAATTAATACTAACTTACCTTACCATTGGGTTTAGCCAAGTGGCGTCTCGCGAACGTTGACTACGTAAATAACAGATTGAGGTTAGCTGTTGTGCATTAGACTGTCATTCGCTACATTTTGACGCAGCTCTGTAGCGGCTAGCTTTTAGGACGTAACGTGGCCAGGGCACAGGTTAGACTACTGTTGTGACTTGACAAATTAGTGGCACTAAGTGCCTAAGGCCACAGTCTCAGACTGTGTAGGTAAACAAACAGTAGGAATGGTAAGAGAAAATATCCAGGATGAAGTCATTAAGCCAAACAAAATGCGATAACGTTTCTCTCCCATTAAAAATAACGTAATTTTTCCTTTTCAAGAAAATATTTCTTGCGATTAAAGAAAAAAAAAAAAAAAAAAAAAAAAAAGAAAAAGGAAACATACAAAACTAGTTTTCATAATGAATACTTAAAAAATAATAAGAAAATCGTGGATATCGGACTTCAGTTAGGGTGAGAAACGTTATTGCCCGGAACTAATTTGTATGAATTTTTCGTTGAGCGTCGCTTTGCAGTCCTCTTAAGGGAATGATGACTAAAATAATTAAAAAAAAAACCCGACTGGTCGACAAGTACCTTAATATTTTTTATATAGTTTAGGACCTGTTGTACCTATGTAGTTGTAACACATCTCTATAGACCGATTGACGTTCTATATTTGAAATTTGACGTAAGCTCCATATTAGTTCTATACACAACTAACATACAACAGGTCCTTTACTTACGTTTTTCACCTATACGTTTTTGACTTAAAATAGTTCAGGAGCTTTAGTGAAAGGAAGGTACAATACTATAATAACTTTGCGCAATAGGGCATAATCGGGAAAATAAGATTGATGAAACGTTGACCAAATAAAGATAATTTGTAAATTGACATTTCGTTGAAAATGCGCTGTTTTCTACAAAAAAGCAACGAAAATGAAACCCCGTGTCATTACAATACGACATGAATCGCAAAAACACTTATCAAAAATAAACCGTATTCATTCAAACCAATCTCAACCCTATCCCAATACAAAACAGTCCATCAGTACTGCACACAACTTAATACTCGTAGCCGTTTAAATCCAACAACTTTATATTGCGTCTATTTTGTATGCAAATCAGAGACCCTGGCACGGAACGTAACTTGTCTACGTAACCTAGAACAAACGAATTTGAATTCTCTCCGCTTGTGATAAGGTGTGTTTGCATGTTAATTGACATGCAAGGAACGAAGGCTCAGGTACCGTTGGGGTCGACGCCCGCGCGTGGGAATCTGATCTTTGCGTAGACAAACGTCAGTGCGTAGAAAATGTTACGTATTCTTCATATTAATCTTATAGTTTTACTAAACAAAAAAAAGTAAAAAAAATCAAGTACTGTGTACCTAACCAAGTTAAAAAAGATCGATGAAAATGCATAACAGGAAATAGATATCACATTGACGACACGCTAGCCTGGGCCTCTATTCAGGTGCGTTAAAACGATATCGTGTTTGACACGTTTAAGAATCGTTTATGTCACAGTCGCCATTATTGTAAATGACATAAGAGTTATCAAAACGTTGACAATACGAAAACAGGTCAAAACGATATCGTTATTACCTTGTAGAATTCCAGCCCTGGTTGGTAGTGACCCTGCCTTACGAAATTAGCGGTACCGGGTTCAAAACCCGGTAAGGGTAGACATTTGTGTGTTGAGCGCAATTGTACCTGTTCCTGACTCTTGATTGTTTTCTATGTATTTCCCTAAGTAAGTAAGTTTATCGTTGTCTATTTAGTACCCATATAGTACATGCCTAAAGCTTACTTTGGGGGGACTTGGGCAATTCATGTGACACTGTCCCAACTATCCACTGATTTTTAAGACATTTTAAGACTTGTATTTTTTGCTTCTATACGTTTGTAAGCGCGCGCCATTTTTAACTTACTTAAAAAAGAGGGCTCTCGATTCAGCAGATTATTTATTTTAAATAAAAACAAGTTTAAACCCTAATAGGGTTTTTTTTTTAATTCGATAAGAAAAACAACATTCTGAATCTGACTGAATCAGCTGAGTTTACTAATGGGCAAAAGCAATAATAATATAAATCATTTTCTCAGGCGAATACACAGTTAAGAAGGGATGGAGGGGTTATAATAACTTATAATGTTGTTCAAACAACCCTCTTAGGGTTTCAGCTTATGTGAAAGAAGTTTTGAAATCGATCCATTAGTTTTTGAGTTTATTCGTTACAAACATACAAAAATACAAAAATTTAAATCTTTCGTCTTTATAATATTAGTGCAGATTAATCACCTTATTTTCTGCATTAAATAGATTATTTAAATGTTTGATAGTAATTATGGATATATATGTGTTAAGAATGCTCTAATACCGTGTGATTCATTTGAATGCTGTTACAAAGATAAATCATAGTTTTTTTAATTCTTTGATGTATATTCTTAGAGGTATTAAATGTAAAAATATTTACTAGTGTTATACAAAATTAGACTAACATACATTAAAAAAAAGTAAACTAATGTAAGCTATTTACGAATAAAACAAAAAACAACGCTCCAAGTTCTACGAGTATATAATGAGATAATGACTATTTTTAGCACTCCGTCAGGATATTATTAAAGTAAAAATATTTACTTACATTTCTGAAAATAAAATTAAAGAAAATACAGAATAAAAACACGACGATACGCAATGAACATTATATACCACAATAATAACTACATATTTATATATTTGGAAGCGTAAAACTAATTTGTAGTTAACAATTTTAAAGCAGTGATCGTTTCAAATTAACCAAAGAAATTCTAGGGCCAGTCCTATAATTTACTTGTTTCACCTTTACACGTGTGCCATTATTTTCATAACACTTATAATATAACGCGCACGGAAGAATAAATAGTAACAATAAACTGCAGGGTTGTCACTTAAGGGCTTCCCTTCACGTTTTGGGCTCAAGGCATAAGCACAAGCGGAAAAGAATCATAGATTAATGACGCGTTGAGCCTTGTCTAGAATCTAGTGACCACGGGTCGCGCGAGTCATTGAGTCTGAGTCTTCTGTTTTCCATTATATTTTTTTAATAAGTAAGTTTTTTATTGCCTTGCCTCTATAGTCCAAGGTTAGAGCTTAGCTGGAACAAAGTCAATTTGCGTGAGATTGTCTCCTGATGTTTATTTACCTATTTATTAAAGTCTCCGTTGACACCAGTTTAAGTGATTTTAAGTTAAGAGTGAAGAACGGGCTGAAAGGTGGCAGTCAATATTGAAATAATATTTTGCGTTACATTTCTTTTGATAATTTGTTTAAGAAGTTGCTTAGGCTATTATCCAGAGATCGGACAAATGGGTGTCATTACTCGCAATAATGTGGACATGACTCCAATTTTAATAACTTAGACAAATTAATTTACATTAATTTATTTCCTGTCTGAACTTTAATCTTGATCCTTTGCAGGATAGGTATAAATAAATAATACAGGAGTAGCCATTGATATTATATTAATTTAAGTACATAAGTTTGCTCCATTGACATCCGTGGTTTCGAAAGGACCTTTCACCTCATAAGTTTATTTTAGCCGTGAAAAGGTATAAAATAACCACGGAAAAATTATCAAAATATATGTTTATTTGCTTTGATAAATATACACAATAACAAATCTTTGTATCATTTATGCCTGCCTTGCAAAGGATCAAAATTATTTTTAGGGTAAATAATCAATTATTGTAATATAATTTGTTTAATTAAAATCTATGGAGTCATGTCCACATTATTGCGAGTAATGACACCCATTTGTCCGATCTCTTTATCAAACACGAACTCTTCAAATATGAAACGAATATACATTGCGGCCAGTTATAGTTATGTAGATAAATATGTTTTATTCAATGCTGAAAGCAGTGTTACTCGTGTTTAAGGCGATAACACTGTACTCAATGTGATGTGTTTTAGGCAGCTTTTAGTTTGTCCGTTCACATCCGTAATGCAATAGCAAGTGCATACATCTAATGAAAATTCGACGCTATTTTCAACGCACGGTCCAACTTAATTTCGCTAGGTAATTATATAGTTGCCTGACGTCATTACAATTATTAAACATGAATATGTGTTTGTCATAATGTTATATTTTGCAACAAGTGTTTTTTTCAGAAACTTATTGTGATCAATTTAACAAGTCCAAGAGTCTTGTTTCCAATTCCCGACGCCATCATCAGATCAGTTCTTAGCATATAGTGGCATTGTATTAGCATCGGGTTTAATTCAGCTTGTACAGTTGAGTTCGTGAATATGCATCTTATTTCAATGGGATAAGGTCCAAAAATCCGTGTGGTTGCCGGGCTAGAATAGTGGCACTCCATGTCTTCCCGTGGATGTCGTAAGAGGCAACTAAGGGAATAAGGGCTTGAAGTACTATTAGGCGATGGGCTTGCAACTTGTCACTAATACACTAGTAAACATCTTAGCCTCTTTGTGTAAAGCGTGGTTCCAGAATTATCAACAAGTCTTTATAGAGTTGTTGGTATTTCCGTAGCTCTGCCTACCCCATTCTGGAAGATGTGATGTTATTTATGAATATAATGGCCAAATGTGTACTCCTACATATATTTGAGAACTCGAACGTACAACAAATTGCAGCCCATTTCAATGGAGAATGGTAATTATTTGACTGGCGAGATTTAAAAATGTAACACTAACAAAACGCTTTTGCCTGAGGCTTGAGCTACTAGCCTCTTCCGTTGCCAGCCCTTTGTACCTCTCAGGCCGAGTCCCCTCCAGGAGGACTCTTCTGTTAGTCGCCGCTGGTATCGGAACAAACTACACACAGAATAATTGGATAGCCTTTGCTGTGGTGACATCTTTCGAATCTATAAAGTTAGGTGCACTGACGTTTCGCACAAAAATGATTCCCAAACTGATTCATTTCCCAAAATCATTTTTTGGCCAAACGCTATTTTTTTCGAAACTATAAATATGTCAGGATTTATTTCAGGCCTATCGTGTTGAACCCTATAGGTTAGGTTAGGTTTTAAAAAAACTGTTAAGTTTACAGTTTTGGAAAAGTAAGCGTTGGCCCAAATTTTATGTTTGATAATGACTCAGTTTGGGAAACGTCCTTTGACCAAACATTAGTAAACCATAAAATTATTGTATTTTTAAGTGTAGAGCTTTGAAAAACTTCAAATGGCGGAAAAGAGGGCAAGCCATTGTTCAGAAGTGGGACAACCAAACAGGCTAAACAAACTTCCTTATGGCTTATCGTGGAAAGTGACATCTGTTTGAGAGCGAAAAGTGTTTATAAAGCAGTTTGTAAATGGCGGGCTATGACTTAGACCAATTTCACCATACGATGTTAACCACTTAATAGACCCTTATTACCTCTTATAAAACCCCTTTTATGGGAAATCGGACATTTTTGTTTATTTCGAGTAGTTTAAATACATTTAGTGCAAGGAAAATACATTTTATGGTATTAAATCAAAGTGTGTAGATATAATGTTCATTTAGTTACAGTTAAATATAATTACTTATAAAAATTGCTACATATCTTTGCATTTGAGGTATAAGCAAAAACCCCTATAGTAACAAATAAACTCGAGGTTACAAAAAATCCCACGGCACTACTATTAATATTATTAAATAACGCTTTAATTTAAACCCATGAAATCGAATGTGCTCATATATCAGAAAAAAATATTTATGCCGTTAAAAAAATGTTAATACTGCAAAGTTCCAAATACAAACTAATTCCCTACCAAATAAAGTTTGCATTTAGTAAAAATATAAATACCCAGGGTTGCCAGTTGTCACCTAGTTTCCATAGCCTGTGGAAAATCTAAATATTTAAGCCTCCCCTCGGCCCGAGCAACACGCCTGAAGGATTCATTGTTTGAAATGCGATAGGTTTGAACAATTAATATTTACAAGAAAATACTTGTTCATTCATTTTTATTAGAAAACTAACCCGCCAGCAGCGGCTTCGGCCCGCTGCGAATTTCTGACTTTCTCTTATGTTTTATTATTTTTTTGTTTCATAAGAACATTTTCCTGACAACAACAAACACAAGAAAAAAGAGTACCTATTGAGGTTGGTCCAGCCTTTCGCGCGTGATGCCGTGACCAAGGGCAACATGGATTCATTTTTATTTACATACTACGTATACATTTATATTTACATAATACATATATAAAAGTTCGCTCGACATTGATTTCTTCGTCAAACTACTCAAAAGTATATTTTCAATGACATATGGAAATACGTATAATGTGCCTTAGACCATACTATATTTTTCATCAACCGCTGAAGGGTTGAAAGGATCGCAATCTAATAATTAAAAAAAAGCACTCGTGGTTGCCGGGTTAGAATAGTGCCACTCCATGTCTTCCTGTGGATGTCGTAAGAGGCGACTGAGGGAATAAGGGCTTGTAGTACTGTTAGACGATGGGCTTGCAACCTGTCACTAATCCACTGGTAAAAATCTTCTTAGCTTACTTCTAATTTATCAAAAAGTTTTTTTAGTGGTTGGTATTTCTGTAGCTCTGCCTACCCTACCCTGGGAATGAAGGCGTCATGTGATGTATGTACGTATGTGTATCTAATAAATATCTAAACACCTTTCCAATTAAAACTTTCCAAGACCTTTTATAAAAGAACTGCGCAGGAAGCTAAATATCTCATTACGTTTGTTTACAGAAAAAAAAGGTATCAAAGCCATTTTGCAAACATCCCACCCTAATGCCGTAAAAATCAACGCCTCCAGAAGACATTATATTAAATGTCACTGGGAATCCTCAATTTGCGCCTCTGTCTAACTGCCTGTTTACTCGCTCGCTTTAGTTGAGTGTGGTATAAAGGGGTCTCGCTCGTACATTATTATTTTTTACGAGGCTATTTGAAAGTGCATCGCGGTTCGTTGCGGGAACGAGGAGATCCGGTTCGAATCATTAGTCCAAATAAGGAGTTGAAAATATTTTGTACTTTATACGGATTTAAGTATTTATTAAATAGGTAAATACCCCTAGTATATAATGGCATCTCTTCTTTTAAAGGTGATATAAGAGATTCCAGCCCAACCAATTCACATGAAACATAGCTAAGAAGGATCCCGAATAAACTATATATCTTTAAAAAAAAACCGCCAGAATCGACTCATAACTTTGGGAGTTACGACGCCACCGACAGACACGCAGATAAACTGACACATAGATACCTAGATACACACACCCAGATGCACCCCTCTTTTTGCGTAGGGAGTAAAAATAACAAAACATGAACGTTATTCATGCACCAAAGACTAACAGAAGTAGGCCTGTCAGTTCGTCGTATTGAAACACGGACAATATTATATATTACTAGTTACCCGTCAGTGGCTTCACCCCGCTGCAAATTTTTGACTTTCCCGGTGGATTTTTCATTTTTTTTCTTGCATAGGAACTTTCTCCTGACAATAACGAACACAACAAAATAAGAATTAGCGAAATCGGTCCAGCCGTTCACGCGTGATGCGGTGACCAAGTGAAATAGGGATTAATTTTTATATATACATATAGATAATTTCCCTTAAGGATTTATATATCTCATTACTGATTTTGGACTATCAGGCGGCCAGAAAGACTTAGTACTGTATTTAGGTACACAGTAGACTGTAAGAGGCTTAAGAATTATTCCGTCGATCAATTTGATTTATGGCTTTTGTAGAGTTTTTTGCCAGAGAAAATGTTTTATTTACTTTGACATTAACTATTATGATGGGAGTCTTGGATGGACCTTGGCTGTAGTGAAGTTCAAGTTGGTAAAATAATTCATAGTTAATTCATTAATTCAAAACTTAACACTACACATTCCTAATAACTAAAGAGGCATTCGGAGCAACGCGACGCATCTGGCGTCTAAGGATTGCAGGTTAGAGAATGCAAATGTCTGAGTTTTAGATCCTACTTTATGAGGTGGCCTGTGTATACGTTTTCCTTGATCTTGCCTTATAAAGAACCTTTGTCATTTTAAATTTTGAGCGTCCTTAATTTAACTATTCTAAAAATGAAAATATTTGTAAAACTGAACACGAACAAAGACTTGACTATTCTTGTAACTCCTACTTTAATTTCCCCGTTCTACGCACTCATTTTTATTTCAAGGAACACCGCCCCAGTAATCAGAACTCTCTGCACATAGTAATTGAAAGTGTTCATTATTCCCCCGACAGGGGTTAGTTTTCCCAGTGTACCACCAGGGAAATCAGGGCAATCAGCAAGGATGCTCTACTACTGCCATTACGATCCCCTTATCTTAGGTAGAGTATATTGCATGCTGAACACATTGCCCAACTTTTACTTTAATTCTTGCGTATCAAAGGCGTTGGTTGGTCGAACTGCCTAATATGACCTCCTGTTGCGCAACGATTTAGATTTGTGAGATTGGTTCAACATAGTCGCACGTTTAAGTAATAACAGTAGTGTTTTTTTGGTATGGGTTAGGTTTATTCTCACTATATAATAAATGCCGGGTGTAGATTTTTTAATTTTGGTACAGACTACTTAAAAGGATTATCAAGGAAATGGTGGGAAAAGTCGCGGGATGCACAGGTCAGTTTTCTTTTAAGACTGTTTAGTTTTTGTAATAGTATAAATAGCATAAACATTGCGAATTTTTTTTTTTTTTTTTTTATGTTAAGGAGAAGGTACACGAGCACTCAGACCACCTGATGGTAAGTGGAATCTGAGTCCCATAGACATTTGAATTCTCAAGACTATAATCCTAAGACCTCAAATGCGTTGCCAACGCTTAGGTCTAATATGGAATGCCTCTATGCTAGTAATTTCACCGGTTGTCTTATCCCCACACCGGAACACAACAATGCAAACACTGTTGCTTGGCGGGTGGTTAATGGATAAGATGCTGGTAGCGATCCGGACGGACCCTGCACAGGGTCCTACCACCACTATATTATTTGTAAGTTGACATGACATGTCTTCTGGTACATAATGTTTCTGTAAACTTAAATGTATTTGTTCAATAATTGATGAATAGAATATTGCACTTATCAGAATGTCGAGTTTTAGTGGTAGTAGGACCCTGTGCAGGGTCCGTCCGGATCGCTACCACCATCTTATCTATAAACCACCCGCCCAGCAACAGTGTTCGCATTTTTGTGTTCTGGTGTGGGATAAGACAACCGGTGAAATTACTAGCAGAGGCATTCCATCTTAAACCTCAGGGTTGGCAACGCATTTGAGGTCTTAGTCTTGAAAATTCAAATGTCTATGGGTCTCAGATTCCACTTACCATCAGGTGGCCTGAGTGATCGTGTGCCTTCTCCTTAACATAAAAAAGGGTTGGCAACGCATTTGAGGTCTTAGTCTTGAAAATTCAAAAGTCTACGGGTCTCAGATTCCACTTAACATCAGGAGGCTTGAGTGCTCGTGTGCCTTCCCCTTATCAAAGAAAAAAAAAACATCTAGCGACAAAAAAATTGACGCCTTTGATGTCAAATAGTCGTAAACGAGATCACCGTATGACTTAATTTTCATTGCTACTCATTATCGCCAGGATCTAGGATTATCTTTAAGAAAAAGAAAAGATGTAGCCTGGCTCCAAAAAGTAGCACTCGTATATTTTATCCGTCTAGTGAAACATTGTACGCGACACGTAATTAAATTACCCAGGCAATCTAAACATTGACACCGTTGTGTCAAAACGGCACAATGGAGCGTCAGCAAAAAGGTGATCAAGGTCGGCCGGCGGGAAAAACGTCAATTAAACACGCCATTAACTTTTTGCACACCGTACCTTCGGGTTTTTGTTGACGTTACTTGGAATATGCGGCTTGGGATGAGAGGAATTAAGGAGGAAATTAGAAACAGATCATAAGTATTTATATGAAACTAGCGACCCGCCAGCGGCTTCGCCCGCTGCAATTTTTTTTCTTTCATGTCATTTAGGGGTATGAAAAATAGATGTTGGCCGAATCTCAGACCTACCCGATATGCACACTAAATTTAATTTTTCAATTATTCAATTAGTTTCGCACTTTTTAAACCTTCCTTGGACTATGACACACATTTTAAAACCTAAATCAGCCAAATCGGCCCAGCCGTTCTCGTGTTTTAGCGAGACCAACGAACAGCAATTGATTTTTATATACATAGATAATTCGGTACCTAAATTAATACAGGATGACTTGACGTAAATATTAAGGGATAAGAAAGCCTTTTACACAAAGGTTCAGAATATAGATTTAAGTTTCCGATACATCAATCAAATAGTTAAGTAATTATTTGGGCTTTAATAACACTTGTAAAGAACTCTAACTTGCGGTACACCTTCGGCTTCCTTAGCTTAAAATAGCTTTGATGTATGATTCTAAAACTTGATTTCTAATCTTCAATAATGTGGCAATGTATTAAATTAAAACATTATCAAAAATAAGTTCTGGGACTTCCTGCTAAATAAAATAAATTATTAAGATACCGCTAATTTCATATAGATACTTATGATCTGTTTCTAATTTCCTCCTTAATTCCTAGTATATTCTAGTGTAAAATGTACGAGGTTATATAAAACCAAGATGTTTTTCCTTATAGGTAATTGCGGCTAACATAATAAGAGACTCTTACTAAATAATTAAGAACATTGAAAACAGTTATTCAATGAAGAGTTGTGTTATGTCATCATGACAGGACTACTTACTCCAGCTTGCATGAACAAACTGCACTACGTACCTGAAACAAGAAAATAATATTGAGCAATTTATAACAAACAAAAGTATAATATAAAACATGTTTGTTTTGTGGTTATTGGTTTGTGTTTTTAAAGTAACATGTCTCCTTAATTTCATTATTAAGGTTCCGTAGTCAAACTATGGAGGAACCCTTATAGTTTCGCCATGTCCGTCCGTCCGCAGCCTAGCGCAGATACTCTTAGTACAAGAAAGCTGTAATTTGGCACGAATATACATATTAGTCACGCCAATAAAGTGATAAAATAAATATATTTTTTTAGTGTTCTCATCCACCCAATAGTGTGAGGTGTCGTTGGATAAAGCGCATATTATAACGAATTTATAAGGAAAACTATCACGACTAAGAAGACATCATTGGTTCTTGTTTCACCTTCAATAACAATTCAAGATAAAAGGCCTTCTGCTAGTACAGTCAAGGTAATAAATATGTATACACTTTAGTACCTTGTCACTTTAATCCCTGTGACAATTTCATATGGCAGTTTAAACATGACGTTAAATAGACAAGGTACTAAAGTGTATACATATTTATGACCTTGACTGTACAATGCAAACACTGTCGCTTGGCGGCAGATTGGAGAGGAAGATGATATACAATACAATACAACACAAAACACTTTATTGTACACCGAACAAAAACATTACACAGAAATAGCACAATTTGAAAAAACGACACAGTTAAACAATAGGCGGTCTTATCGCTAATTAGCGATCTCTTCCAGAAAACCTTAGAAGGTGACAAATTAAAACATTTTACACAGGAAATTATAACTAATATCATAACTAAAAGAAAATGTCTCTGGATTGGCTTAATTTTTTTCAAGTGATTATTCGTACAAGATGCTGGCCCTCCTATTCTTAACCGACTTCAAAAAAAGGAGAAGGTTATACGTTCCATTGTATGTATTTTTTTTTATGTATGTTCACCGATTACTCCGTCAATTGTGGACCGATTTTATATATATTTTTTCGTTTGATAGTGTATACTTCCCAGGTTGGCCCATTGTCACTAAATCTGAATCTGATGAAGGGATCAGTGAGGATTTGAGGGAACTGCTCAAATATTGTAGGCAAACATTTAGCGATTTTAGTATTTTTAGTAACAAATCTAGCATATACATTCAGAAAGTATCATTTGGGGAAGTGGAAATGTTGATGAAGACCACAGATGGCCATCGGAACTTCTTACGGTACCTATTTCGGTACGATATCTCGATTAAGATAGTTGAGCGACTACAACGAAGAATATTTACTTGTTGAAATATGACTATGACTTTTCGGCGGCGTTGCTTGCGGCGCGCCTTTAACTTAAAGTTTCATATCAACTAGTAAGTGGGACTCCGGAACAGCGTATTATGATGACTAAAAAGTATGAATTTAAATACTTAAATGTTTTAAAAAACAAAAAACCGCCTTCAAAAACGCAAAAAACTTGTTTTATTTTTTGCGTTTATGAAGGCAGGGTTTTTTGTTTATAAAAAAAAATATTTTCTTGATATCTCTAAAGGGCAAAAACGCACCTACGTTTTATCTAGTAACATGGCGTGTCTAGCTTCCTCGTTTGCCCGTTTTTTAGGGTTCCGTAGTCAAACTAGGAACCCTTATAGTTTCGCCATGTCCGTCGGTCCGTCCGCAGCCTAGCGCAGAGAATCTTAGTACTAGAAAGCTGTAATTTGGTATGAATAGGCATATTAGTCACGCCGACAAAGTGGTATAATAAAATCATTTTTTTTGGGTTCCTTCCCATCACGTAACGTGGGGATGTATTTTTTTTCTCGTCTACCCTATGGTATGGGGTGTTGTTGGATAGGTCTTTCAAATATATTGTATATATCCGTTGTATATATAATAATCTAAAAAAACTTTACTGAAAGAGCATATAATGAATTTAAAAGGAAAACTATCACGACTAAGTAGATATCATTGGTTCTTGAGATACAGGCGATACAGTGTTTATTAAAATCATCTAACACGGCACCAATTGACTTTAAATGGAAAATTAGTTATTATTTGTTGATTTGTATGTTTGTAGTACTTAACGGCTTCGGAACCCTGCACTGAGCATGGTCCGACATGCTCTTGCCCGGTTTTATGTTTGTAGTATTTAACGGCTTCGGAACCCTACACTGAGCATGGTCCGACATGCTCTTGCCCGGTTTTATGTTTGTAGTACTTAACGGCTTCGGAACCCTACACTGAGCATGGTCCGACATGCTCTTTCCCGGTTTTATGTTTGTAGTACTAAACGGCTTCGGAACCTTACACTGAGCATGGTCCGACATGCTCTTGCCCGGTTTTTTGTACATTAAAATGACTGTCAAACTCCGTACCTGTCAGTCAGTTGTCAGTCAGTTTCGACGCTTCCTCCACGTTATCTCCGCTCTTTCCATCTAACTTGATAATTTGTTGGATTGCGAAAGTTTTCGGAGCATCCTGAACACGTATTCATATTCCGAAAGTTTTGAGTTTATTTTAGTTTCGTATCAGCCGAATAATGAGTTACTTTGTGAGGAAGGCGATCTTAATTTACCTGACGGTTTATTTAAGGTGATATAACGTTTTAATTGGGGTTTATTAAAACTGTGTTTGGAAGATAACTATTGGAGGACCCTCGACATTAATCCGCCCACTATTATCCAGACTTGACAAATGACACGTGACAGGTGAAATTTTAGTGTACATGGCGCAGCTTATATGAAACCCAGTGATATATCAGCGTGTTAACTTTGCAATGTATACCGAATTGCCACCTGTCACGTGTCATTGTCAAGATGGTGACCAATTGTCATCCAACTTGGCTAAAACCCTTCTGTTCTGTTTTCTGCTTCTGTTTGGAAACTACGTTGCCATAGACAGACACATCACATACTTACATCAAACTGTCAACTGGCAACGAACCTCCAATTTTAGTGGATATTTAACTAAATAAATAAGTTATTAACAGCTTTAAACTAACGGTATTATAATACAAAGAAAACTAAGCTATAATACAAAGATAAAGAACAAGTATAAAACGGTATTTTTCAAAGAAATTGTACCTAATTAAGGACTGAAATTAAATTACGAATTAACTTTTACATGTGAGTAACGAGAATTAGTCGTCATTCGTTCACATTCAATCTAAACCTTATTTCAAGGAACATAAGGATCATTTTTATTCGTTTCAAAATTGAAACTGTCATTTAAGTGCAAAGTTAATTGAACTTTATTTCCTTGCTAGTAGATTCAAATTCCGTTACTTAATTACAGCCCTTAATTAGGTACAATTTCTTTGAAAAATACCCAAAAAGAACAACCCTCTAGCAGGTTATGATCCTTATGACACTGGCTGCATTAATACCTCACTGGATAGCTAGCTCGACCCTTCAAAAGAGGAAAGCACCAGCTCTAGGATTTCCGGAGGCGTCTATGATCCGAAATGACAGGGCCTTCATAAAACTTTTCACATCAGAGTTTATCATTATAACTGTACTCTAATGAATACACTCCGCCGCATGTTTGGTGTACAGTAAACAACAAAAGCAGATTATTTTACTCCATTATCGCACTAACGTAACAATACTGCGACAGTTAGGATGTGGTAAAGTAGTGAAAGTGACAAGGTACTTAAATGATCATATACTTTTGCTGTTGACTGTACGAGTGCCGCGTGTTGCGTGTCACAGTTTTTCCTGGCGGGGACCGGTCTAGCACTTCATTAACTATAGCGGTTTCTACTTCTTATGGGTTGAACGTTTTCTCGCGTTTTTATATAATATGCTCGTAATAACAAACCTACCTATAAAACTAGTGGTTTGTGAAATTTTTCGCTTTATGAATTAAAGACTAACTTGATATTGGTAATTTTTTTACATGCATTTGAATTAAAATACTAATTGTGTGGCTGCTAAAACTTGTTATGTTTTATTATGGCACGCAAAGACATTCCATAAAGTCAATTTCCTTAATTACTTATGACTAAAAGGAAAGGTTTATGTTAGAGAGTAGCCTGAAATAACAGACACGTATTTCTTTGAGCTGCCCAAACTCAACCTATTGGAGTAAACCCTCTAACTTCTGTAGAGAGTTTTGTTCAAGCATACTGGTTTGATTGTATGTTTGAGAACATGGAAAATTAATGAGCACGTGTTTTGTTATATTGACTCAAACTCATATTTACTAAAAAAACACCCTTCAACGTTTAATATTCCTCATCGATGAAGTTTTTTTTTAATAGACTCTACGGCCAGTAATTAACCAGCAATTTGCTTAAACAAAACTCTACAGAAGTAGAGGGTTCTGTCACTTCAGTTTTGTGGAGGATATTTTCTCCCAATAGGTTGAGTTAGGGCAACAAAAGAGGCTACAACATATATCAAAATAAATTAAATCGGAGATCGACAGTTGGGTTTCCTTGTCAGTAGCATAGATAACTTAAAAATTGACGATGCATTTCACACTAGCACTGATTTGAACTAAAGTACAGTAACGGCACCAGTTCTCGACAAAGAACCAAAGTTCGACGCTGAGTCTCATTCCAAGATAAGAGTTATTCATTTGATTTGCAACAATCAATTTATAACACTTAAGGTGGGTACGAATCTGAGCGGCTCCGCCTGAGGCGTGCTCGACCCGCGCGGCAAGCTGCTCGCGAGCCTAACTGTAGCAAAAAACATGCGTGGGTGAGGCAGCGTGCTCGCCGCGAGCCGACATTTCAAAATGGCGTCAGACACGATGACAGCCGCCGCCGCTGCGTTTATCATAATTCACCGAATTATTAACAAAAAGAAGAAGAAATTGCTTCGGTGGTGGAACGGCTCAACAACTTTAATCAAAGTACGCGCCTAGCCCACAGACAAGTTAGAACTTGTCGCTCTGCCTGCGGCACGCTCGGATAAACGTCCAAATTACGCGAGGCATGCACACTGAGGTGCCTTTGAGCACGGTCAAAACACCGACTCCCGAGGCTGCTCTAATTCGTACCCACCTTTATGATCTTTGAATAAAAAGCTTCTGTCGATGATTGGTGCATGTCAGCTAAAAGTGTCGAACACTGGTGAACCCTCTAACTTCTGTAGAGAGTTTTGTTCAAGCATACTGGTTTGATTGTATGTTTGAGAACATGGAAAATTAATGAGCACGTGTTTTGTTATATTGACTCAAACTCATATTTACTAAAAAAACACCCTTCAACGTTTAATATTCCTCATCGATGAAGTTTTTTTTTAATAGACTCTACGGCCAGTAATTAACCAGCAATTTGCTTAAACAAAACTCTACAGAAGTTAGAGGGTTCTGTCACTTCAGTTTTGTGGAGGATATTTTCTCCCAATAGGTTGAGTTAGGGCAACAAAAGAGGCTACAACATATATCAAAATAAATTAAATCGGAGATCGACAGTTGGGTTTCCTTGTCAGTAGCATAGATAACTTAAAAATTGACGATGCATTTCACACTAGCACTGATTTGAACTAAAGTACAGTAACGGCACCAGTTCTCGACAAAGAACCAAAGTTCGACGCTGAGTCTCATTCCAAGATAAGAGTTATTCATTTGATTTGCAACAATCAATTTATAACACTTAAGGTGGGTACGAATCTGAGCGGCTCCGCCTGAGGCGTGCTCGACCCGCGCGGCAAGCTGCTCGCGAGCCTAACTGTAGCAAAAAACATGCGTGGGTGAGGCAGCGTGCTCGCCGCGAGCCGACATTTCAAAATGGCGTCAGACACGATGACAGCCGCCGCCGCTGCGTTTATCATAATTCACCGAATTATTAACAAAAAGAAGAAGAAATTGCTTCGGTGGTGGAACGGCTCAACAACTTTAATCAAAGTACGCGCCTAGCCCACAGACAAGTTAGAACTTGTCGCTCTGCCTGCGGCACGCTCGGATAAACGTCCAAATTACGCGAGGCATGCACACTGAGGTGCCTTTGAGCACGGTCAAAACACCGACTCCCGAGGCTGCTCTAATTCGTACCCACCTTTATGATCTTTGAATAAAAAGCTTCTGTCGATGATTGGTGCATGTCAGCTAAAAGTGTCGAACACTGGTGTCGTTACGGTATTTCGTGTCATATTTTATCATATCTATTATGATACTGGTTCGAAGAAGACTTCATCGCGTCCGTCTGTAACGTAAGACCTTTGTAAGTGTAAGCTCTCGGATTTGTCTTACAAGCGGAGCTGAGCTAACAAGCTCCAAGCAAATACTGCACATTATTAAATGTTACTGTTAGATATTCCAGAGAAACTGTATTGCGTAGTCCTTTAGTAGGAATTGTATTGTAATATTTACAAAGGCACAAAATAAATAAAGATTCTAGCCATTGCAGCAAACACTTTGCTATAAATCTGTTTGTGTGTATAACAGTGTTCTTACAGATTATATAGCAGTACTTAACATGAAGCGTATGTATGTATTTATGTATGTACACACTTCATTGTACAAAATGAAAAACAAAACAGTGAAAATAGAAAAAATAATGCACAAAGACGAACCTTCCTTTAAGATCTGTTCAAGCTAACCCTTGAGGTAGAGAAAAGTGAAAGTTTGTACTTAAAGTAGGCAATTATACACATTTATTTATATAAAGAGCATATGAATTAAACTAACCAATAAAACCTATTAAAAATAAACACATACAAACATCTACATAAATAGATACAGGAATATACTCGTATGTTGACACATCTAATTATGTATTCAACATAAACTACCATAAAATACATTATGCAACCATATTAATGTAAAGGACAGTTGGTAGGTAGGTACAATATTTAGGAGCTAAGAGGCAAGCCAGAACTTCTTCAATTTATCTTTAATCTACTGGGGGGTGATTCTCTCAACACAGCGCTGCGTCGATCTCAAAGGCGAAGTTTTATCCGGCAAGTTTAAGAAGTCCTGTCGGAGCGTATTAAACACATTTTAGCACGTGCCTACTTAATATGGGAGCAGGCAGGTGAGTCGAGTTCAGTGTCGTACAAAGCTGCCTAATTAAGACACGCGCTAAAATGTGTTTTGTACGCTCCGACGGGACTTCTTAAACTTGCCGGATAAAACTTCACCTTTGAGATCGACGCAGCGCTGTGTTGAGAGAATTAACCCCCTGATTGTGATTGCCTATTTTGCCTAATGCTAGCTGGTAGCCGAAAGTGACACGCCTAAAGCACAGTCTTATGGCAGTATCATCCTATATTTTAGAAATGGACTTGCATATTAGTGGTACTTTTTAGCTAAAACGTAACCATTCTGAACAAGAACGATTACTCCAATTATATACAGCGTGTAAATTTCATACGGGCATATATTTTAATAACAGTTAGTATATACGCGGATCGTGGTGAGTGGCGCGACAAAAGGGAGGCCTATACCCAGCAGTGGGAAGATACGGGCTGATTTGATTGATTTTTGATTGATATACGCTAATTAACGTAAAAACTTGTGTAACAGCAACATTAGATGTGTTTTATTTGTTCTTACTAATTAATTCAGCAAGCAATGTATCACACATTGCGTCAATTAAATTAAATCATCTACATAATGGTCTTGTCATTACTCATGAATTATTATGTTTTGCCATTTGTTTACTTTGCCAAAAAAAGTCAAAAATAAAGATCATTAATGCAGGCGGTTCGCTCGCCTGAGATTGATATTTACTTTCCTCACGTTTCGTCCTTGCACTTGGATACATTGACGACCGATGGACGCTCGCACACTTCGTACATTGCTCCTAAGACAAACTTTAAAAAATTAACTGCTCCTCAATAATAAGAGATAGCAACGAAATATCTTTCTCACATGATTTGTATGATCGTTAACTACGTCAGGATAAAATATATGCCCGTATGAAATTTACACGCTGTATTAGGAAAACAGAGTACAGAGAGGCTTATATTCGTACTGATGCTACATAACGTAAATTATTCCATTTACGTCAGCTCCAATACGCGAACTGAAATGTTCACACCATCGTACACGTAAGTGCACAAGTCGTCAGAAACTATTTATCAAACCACGTTAGTGGTAATGTACGCGACATTACCACCTGTGCAGTACACAGTTTATAATCAGTAAGGGTAATGAAATAAACTGCTCTCGTGCGAGTCCTGAGACACGTCAAAAATAGGTCAAGGTGTAGAAAACTGTTATCAGCGTCTTAAAACGGGGTAAAATTAATGAATATTTCACTGACAAGCAATCTCTAAAATAGACTAGTGTTGAACAAATTAGGGTAAATGCTAGTGTTCACGGCTAATTACTTATTCTGGTTTTATGTGACGATAAAGGGGATACAATTTTATTATTGCTTACTTGATTTTTTGCTATCGATGCAAAAGTACCAATAATGTGAATGTTTAACTTGGTCATTCTCACCTAACGCTATTAAAAAGCATCTTTCGAAACCCAAAGTTCCTGCATTTGCATTATCTACGTCTACCGTAGTTTATGACGTGATATTTACCAGAAACTTGGCTGTTATAACGTAAGTAATATCTACGACGTGGGTTATGCTACGTCAAAGTTTGGCCAAGGTTAAGACACACATGATCATGTGCTGAAAGGTCTAGTTAGGCTCGCCACGGGATTCAAAGCAGTGAGCACGAACTACTCTCAGAGAATAGAAAGAAAGAAAGAAAGAAAAACATTTATTCACAGCAACAGACAAAAAATTATAATATTTTTTTACATAGAACAATACAAAATAAGTTGATGCGAAACGGTGAGAGCACGGAAGGTGACACGATCAATTTTAAAATAAAGAAAACATAAGAAAATAAACTAAAAGTAAACAAAAACATAACAACGAAAAGAAAAAATAAATAAAAAATTAATGTGACGGGTGAGGAGCCAACCTTATAAGTATACAATACACTGGTGCCGCTATTCGGTCGTCTGTGTGCTGTAAACTACACCCTGCTAGTCGTTACCCAGCAATTAGTGTTACAAATGGCACCCTACCTGACTCCCTGCGCAGATTACAGCGTCTTTCTATGCGAGCATCTAATGTCTCTGCAGTTAAATTTGCGATCTTTTGTGTGATAGTGAGGCGGTGAGTGATAATGAGCTCTGTTTGCAACTACCTACTGGAATATTGCGTAAATGTAAGTAAGGTCTTACACTACAAAGAATTGTTTTATGATATCCACTTAAGTCGCTCCCAATTTATTTTCGAATTAATTAGAAAGTACAACGCACGACACGAGAATAGGCATGAAAACGAAAATTTTGTCAATTTTTATTTATACACAAATAAAATGACGACACGCTAGCTTAGTTGTTAGCCTTGGAAGATATTATAGGGGTCCTGGGTTCAAATCCCGGTAAGGGCAGATATTTGTGTGATGAGCACGAAATCACATGTCAGCTACTTGATTTAAAAATCAGTTTTTACTTTAACATCATATTCTGGATAAAAGTGTTAAATGCTTTGTAAGTAAAAGGAATTATGTAGAAAGAGACTCGCTTGTAATTTGTAACTTTTAGCTTCGTGAAACGGGCCACCGGAGTAGCTAAAGTCGTTTGACAAAAGCGCGAGCAAACGCCAGTCTTCAATATAGGTATGCTTAAAACATTAGAAATCTTGTACCTGTCATAATAGTTATAATTTACATTCATACATAACGTCACGCCTTTATTCCCAGAGTGGGGTAGGCAGAGCAACAGAATACCAACAACTCTAAACTTGTTGATAATTCTGTAACCACATTTTGCATAGTCAGGCTAAGATTTTTACCAGTGAGTGACAGGTTGCAAGCCCATCGCCTAACAGTATTTTAGCCTTTATTTCCTTAGTCGCCTCTCACGACATCAACGGGAAGACATGGAGTGGCACTATTCTAACCCGGCAACCACACGGGCATAATTATAATTTACTGTACACAAATCGACATTCATCCGGAACCTCAAACTGTTATAAATGTCAACATATTTATCCCTTGTAGCAGTTTACAAAGTTAAAGTATTTTCCGGTTGAATGTTCAAGAAACGCTGCAACCAGCGCGGCAGCGAATACAAAATTGATTCGAAACCTCTCCAAACTTGGACAGACTCGAGCTCTTAGCGAACTATTCCGACATTCATCTGTATTCATTGTACTAAGTTTGTTTTTAATCGGTTCAGCGGTTCCAGTGGCGCAGCGGATCCTCTGCTACACTAAATTCTAATAAATAATTAAACATTTAAACGATTCTGAAGTGAATTAATGTTAAACAAGTCGTGGTAAAGTTTATCAAAGAATTGCATAATGAGTTGAAACATTTAGATATATCTCGTTTGTTATAAAAAGGCGTTTGAAAGTTATATTACAAGTCACAAAACGAATAAATTTTAATAATAATAGCCACAGATTCACTGCTTAAATAACCTGTCGCGTTATCGGGGAAACATCTATGGAGTCACTTGTTTATAAGAAAAAAATCCTTGACAAATTTTAAAGACGTCTTAATGATGGTATGACTGAATTCCGTACCAACGAGTCTATACTTCGAGAACTCGGCATCAAGCAGCGTTTATCGTCTTTGGTACAGTCTCGCATCCTCACCTTTTTTGGCCACGTATGCCGCCGAGGAGAGGTGGCTATTGAGCGACTTGTGGTCCAGGGAAAGGTTGAGGGTACCAGGCCACGAGGAAGATCGCCTATGAGGTGGACTGACCAGATAAAAGCGGCAGTGAGTGGCTCATCATCACTGCATGAATGCACGAGGAAGGCGGCTATCAGAGAAGAGTGGTGGCGTGTTGTGAAGCTTGCCACCAACACCTGAAGTGACGACCACGACCACTGTGTCAAGAGTGATACCGACAAAGAAGATGAATGATGGTAAAAGCCATAGTCACCCATACATAAAAGATTCACGAATATTGCATCACAACCCTCATACATCATCTGTCTAATAATGATTTTAATATACGGCCGTTTAAACACGAATGTCATTTGACGCAGCAATATCACACGATTGCCGCAACTTATGTCCTCTAGACCACCACGCAGAAAACTAACCCTTATTCCAAGGCAGTAAAGTGCTCGAGTAAGGTAAATAAATCTGTGTAAATGAAGGGGTGCCTCTTGGACGTGATTTATATGGGTCTTATTTAATTTCCATACGCAGTTCGCTATACAAGACTTGCGGGTTACTATGTAACGCAAATTTCGGAACTTTCAAGCTGTATCCCTCTTTCTCTTCATTCGAAACTACCGGAGGAAGGAGAGGACGGACTTATTTTATTTTGATTTTCGATTTTATGAGTAGGCCCTGAAGGCCTGAATTTAGGTTGATGCGAATATGACACGGGCCTAAACTTTGACGATGTTGTGTTATGGCTTCCTGAATTCAGGAAATGACTCGGTTATGCCACATTTTCAACCAATTCAAGCCATTCGATTTGGAATACAAAAATCGCTTAAACTCAGACTTATAGGTAGCTTATCCATGGCAAGTAAAGAGAAATTCAGGTTATTACGCGCACTGTGCGTTTGATAGCTATAATTTTATGTATGTATATGTATGTAAACACTTTATTGTACAAAATAAAACAGAAACAATACAATGAAGATACCAGAAAATAATGTACAAAGGCGAACTTATCCCTTTAAGGGATCACTTCCAGCTAACCCTTGAGAGATTGAGAAAATTGAAAGGTTGTGCATCGAGTAGGCCAGTTTACAAACTTTAAGATAAGAGCACCTGTGAATAAATGAAATCAGAAGCATTAATTAACAACAGCGAAGTAGAATGAATTTGTTCATCTTAGCTGCCCCTTCATAGCCACATAATGAAGTTGTTTAACCTCGTAAAGCCCAACGGCCTAATTTTAGGACATTTGCCAAAGTGACTTCAGACTTTAGTTGACTTACACAAGGTTCTTTTTTGAACTAGTAAAATTTGACGTGGGTCTCAGGAGGATATGACAGTTCTTGGTTCGGAATGCATCTAAATACATTGTATACCTACAATTATAGTAGGCCCGTGTACGTCAGTCTGCCTTGACGACTACAGTGAATTGTATGGTACTTACTATATTACTAATTTACTTAAAATAGTTAAACAATTAGTTACTTGTAACCGACATGGTAAACAAAAGGTGGTTTCATCACAACACTAGAACAAGCATTGAATCAAAAACAGAACATGTCAATAGAACAATAACATTACTATAAAACAATAAAATTAGGTACCCGTGTTTAAGTTAATTAACAATCTTTGCGACCTTGTTTCTTCCCAACTCCATATTCAAAACCATAATAACTGTCTAAAGCCCAATTAGACAAATCAATAATGGTTCACTCAATTAAAACCTGTTCATACATAAACATGGGACCACCAGCGCCATCTTGCGTCCGCGGTGGAACCGCTGGCTACGACACGGTCCGCAAATTGGCACGAGTTCCATACGGTGGGTGGATAGCTTCATTTACATTATTTTACGTAGCCTGAAGCATATTGACTGGTTTGAATAGTAAGATACACTAGTTTAAGTCTTATTTATAGTTTCGCCATTAATTCTTTAAAACTTTACTACATTTTTGTCAGTGAATTAGTGCTGAATAATGCTCAAAATTGGAGACTTCGTACGTACTTCCTTTATGCGGGATGGAGCAGACGTTTCTTCGAATTTATAAAGGCGTCCTAGGACAACGTGGTGTCGCTCAGTTAGCTTGGTTTTAAATTACTTTTATTTTTGCGTATAACATTCCTCCTGCCATTGGAAACTTTTAAAATCCTCAGACCTCATCGAAATAAAAGCCCTAAAATGATGATTACATAGCTACACAAAATTGGTATCATTATGAAAAACTACACATAAATATCTAACTGAGCAGTACTTTCTAAACCTATTTTTTTTTATTTGTATAGATACATCGCATAGTGATAATAGTCTGTAGTAGTTAATACTATCAAATACCTAGCAGTTATTAAGTATAATAAATATACTGTCAGTTACGCGCAAATGTGATAGCGAACAAGCCAAACGATATTTAAGAAGCTTACTGTCTACTGCGTGCAAGGATTACTCTCTGGCTGTCTCCACGTGTCCCATGCGCGTCCCCGCCGGATGTCCAATCAATCCACTTGGCGGTCATCGGTAGGACTTCCGTCCGAGGTGCCGGGTCAATGACAAACCGACGACGGCGGCAGCGTGTTCTCATGACCGCAAGTTCGTGCAATACGACACAATGTGTAGTCAACCACACCACTAATTGTATAGGCAAATGTCATGCCCGAGGTGAATAGAGATTACCGGGGTGAATAGAAATACAGCATATTCTACTAGTTACAAGATTGATATTTGAACGTAATTTCTAATAGATTTGTCAATTTAATACTTGTTCTTATAATTAACTAGTTATGACTTATTTTAGATTGTATTTCTTTTCCCCCTGCGAATCTCTAATCACCCCATCTTACGGTACGCCGTATTAATCGATAACTATTCTGAGGATTATATTTACTGACCCATTTTTTTATTTTTTTAGTTATTCGTAATAAAATAGCTGTTACACGCGACCCCGTCCGTGTAGAAGTGGTTTATAGGTAATCCCGCGGAAACTGTCAAATTTCCTGGGATAAAAGTAGCCTATGTACTCTAACCTATATGCGAGCCAAGTTTCATCCTTTCAGTGTTTGAATCGAGATTATCCAACTGTAGGCGACGCGTAGGACTTACTTGTTCCTAAATTTTATAAATTTAAAGTTATTAGTTATTGGATTATTTTTTTATTAAATGAGGGTGCTTGTAAGTCAAGAGTGGTACGAGTCTCTGTAGGAGCGCCGAGGGGTAGTGGCCCGCGGGGGTGACCGTTGTACACGATTTCTATTGGCCGCTGGGCCATCAGTCGCTAATCCAATACATACGCGCTAAGACGCACGCCGCTCTCTTACAAACATCCCTTTGTTCTAGAAAGTCTGCTTATTATTTCACCCCATCCCCTACAAGCTGGTCTTCGACCCGGATTTTGTGAATGTTCCTGACACCACCGCCACGTAAGATGGTGAACACACGGAGCAGTACCCAGAAACAAAAGGACCTATTGGCCGCGCAGCAATCTCGAGAGCTGAAATTAGAACCTCCGTTATTTCTATTACCTGAGACCGAAGAACCACAACCGATGCCTGAAACTAGTGAACCTGTAATTATAAATGAGAAGACTACTACTAAAAATGTAGAAACGGCAAGCGCTGGTGGAAGTTTGGATAAATTACAGTTTAAATCTACCCGTGCATCTAAGGTGTCTAAATCAACCACATCGTCAGTGTCGGCTAGGAAAAAGAAACTCGAGTTAGAAGCGGCGGAAGCCAAAGCACGTATACAAATGGAGCTAATTGATAAAAAATTAGCGGCCGACCTAGCTGAATTAAATGAATACAGTTCACAATCGGAAGGAAGTGAAATTCACACACACAAAGAGGTGGAACAGTGGTTAGAACGTAGTCAACAACAACTGGAATCGCAGCCTGTGCCACAAAATGGTATTGAAACGGCCAGGCCGCACCTGCCGCCGCCGGCTCCGCCCCGCGTCGGCGCCGAGGAGACAGTTCACATGTTGGCGACTGCACTGAAGGACCTCGCCGCTGTCTCCGCTGCCGATGGACCCAACGCAAAAATGTTAAGCCGTATATGCACACCGCGAGAGCTTCCATCTTTCTCCGGTGACCCGATGGAGTGGCTACAATTTAAGCAAGCGTATGACGAGTCAACTCAAGTGTGCAACTTCACTACAAAAGAAAACCTGTGGAGGTTAAGAAAATGCCTTCATGGGCCCGCCAAGGAAGCTGTGACGGCTCTTATGATTAGAGCCACTTCACCGGATATTGTCATGTCAACCTTGGAGCTACAGTTTGGAAATCCTGATATTATTGTTTCAAAAATAATACAAAATCTCGGCAAGCTTCCACCGATATCGCAAGAATACCACAGAGACATTGTGCCATTTTCTATCAAAATAAAAAATTGCGTGGCAGCAGTGTCAGCTATAGGGCAAGATGAGTACCTAAGGGGGACCAATGTTATTTCCGTAATATTGACCAAGTTACCGACTGTGCTTATATCTAAATGGGTAGACTACAGTTATCCACTCATCAATGAAGGAATAAAATCAAGGCTTGTTATCTTGTCTGATTTTTTAAACGAAGAAGCTATCAAGATCTCTAAGACATCTGTGAACCTAACTAACGCCTACAGTGATAGTTCTACGAAACGTAAACAAAGTGACTCGAGTTACCGTTCACAAACATTATTAGTGCAAAACGAACTAAGTGAAGATAAGTGTAAATATTGTCGCGTTTCAAAACACAGCTTAACGGACTGCAAAAAGTTTAGAAAATCACTTCGGAAGGACAGGTGGCAGTTTATTAAGCGATCCGGGCTGTGCTATAAATGCTTAGTGTCGCGCCATAACAAAGAAACTTGTCCCGCGCCTTCCTGTGACGTGGACGGCTGTGCTCAGCCGCATCACCGACTGTTGCACTATATCTCCAACTTTAATTCTAATCTACAATCACGCGTAAACATTACGGAAATAACGGAGCCCGTGGTGAGTGAACCGTCGTCGTCGCGTTCTGAGACTGTATCTAATATTAACGCGAATAGCTGCAAAGTGTTACTAAAAACTATGCATATAAACGTTCACAGACCTAGCGGGATAATCAGTGTTGTCGCTTTGCTGGACGAAGGGTCGACTGTGACGCTTATCAGTGCCGATCTAGCGGCGCGAGCCGGTTTGCATGGCGAAAAACAAACTATGCGCGTTAGTGGGGCGTGGAACCATACGGACCTAGTATGTGAGAGTGAAGTAATAAATTTTAATGTGTCAAACAAGGACGGACAGATGTTTCCGATACGGGCCCGAAGTGTTGACGGACTAAACTTACCCGTACAAAACGCCTCGATTGTGAACCTTACGAACTATGAACTCAGGGCTGCCATCAAAAATGTGCTAATCGAAACTCCCTGTAAAAAACCACAAATGTTAATAGGGCAGGATCACTATCATCTACTTTTACCTTTACAAATCATTAAAGGCAGACCTAACGATCCTTATCTGACCCAGACTGCCTTGGGCTGGAGTATCCATGGCTGTATCAGCATGCCGCCTGATCAGCGCCAGCATCATACAGCCTTGCTGCTCACCGAAGACCTGGAACTTAAGAAAACAGACAACGATTACATTTTACGAGAAATGCACGAAGAACTACGTCGCTCTTTCACTATAGAATCTATGGGTTTCGCGTGCATCCCGCGTCAGAACTCCGAGGACCTGCGCGCTCAGGAACACCTGGAACGAACGGCTAAACTGATCGACGGAAGGTGGCACGTGGGACTGCCCTGGAAAGATAATAATTGTCAAATGCCTAACTCATACTACAACGCATTATCCAGGTTGAGAGGTGTCGAACATAAAATGAAAAGGGATGAAGGTTACGCTTCAAGGTACTCAGAAAGAGTGGATCACCTACTCCAAAATGATTATGCGAAGGAAATTGTCGACCCGAAACATTCATCTAAAATTTGGTACCTACCGCATTTCGGAGTCGACAACCCTAACAAGAAAAAACTACGACTTGTTTTTGATGCCGCGGCGAAAAGTAATAGCTTATGTTTGAATGATTATTTATACAAAGGACCTGACCTACTCGTATCGCTATATGGAATCATGCTTCGATTCAGAGAAAATAGAATCGCTGTTACTGGTGACATTCGCGACATGTTTTTACGAATAAAAATCTTACCTGAAGATCAAGATGCTCTCCGTTTTTTATGGAAAAACGTACCTGCAGACTCTAGTGTTCCAGATGGGTTAGTAAAAACATACCGTATGACCTCATTGATTTTTGGCGCCAACTGTTCGCCATTCATTGCCCAATTCATAAAAAATAAAAACACCGAGCGATATCAGTCGTCGATGCCGGCGGCTTCGGAAGCTATTTGTAAACAACACTACATGGACGATTATATAGATAGTTTTGAAGATGAACAAACTGCCATACAGACTGTAAAACAAATAATATACGTGCATAAACAAGGTGGATTTGAAATACGTAACTGGACCAGCAACAACGAATTACTGATAAACTGTTTGCCAAAAGAAACTTTGGGATCTACTGCTATAAGGTTCAACATTGATCAACAAAGCGACAGCGAAAGGACACTCGGGCTAGTCTGGTTTCCTAAAGAAGATATGTTAGGCTTCGATGTGTCATTTAAACGCATTCCTGACACTATAATAAATGGACAGAAAATACCTACAAAAAGGGAAATGTTACGAGTTGTTATGTCGATATTCGACGTCTATGGGGTTTTATCGCCGATTACTATCAAGGCAAAAATAATGTTACAAAACACTTGGAAACAAGGAATCGGTTGGGACGACACGATTACGGATGAAATACATAGAAAATGGATTGAATGGCTGCAATTATTAAAAGATGTAAACAAAATACGTTTACCCCGCCACTACCAAGCGGCCGCGGGAGCGAGCGGGATGGAAGATGCACTCAATGCACCGGATAGCAGCTACAGTCAGCCGGCGCACGACGCGGGCGCAACTAGAACAAGCTATAGGTACTTACAGCTACATGTACTTTGTGATGCATCGACTCAGGCGATGTCTTGCGTCGCGTACTGGCGCTGGATTGATAATAATAAACAATGGCGATTAGCATTCATTTCTAGTAAATGCCGGGTGGCACCCGTTAAACAAATAAGTATGCCTAGATTAGAGTTACTAGCCGCGTGTCTGGCTGCGAGATTGGCGAATACTATAACTCAAGAACACAAAATAAAACCTGAGAAAATATTTTTTTGGTGCGACTCGACTACTGTACTGCATTGGATACACAACAACACGCGCACTTACAAATCATTTGTAGCGCACCGCCTCGGGGAAATAGACGAGTTAACCCAGATTAATCAGTGGAGATACGTACCTACTAAAATGAATTCGGCCGATATCGCGACGAGAGACACCTGCGACATATCCTTGTTCAAAAATGAATGGTTACGTGGACCGGCGTTCTTGTTCGATGACGAGGCTACGTGGCCTTCAAATATACAGCTACCAAAGCCTGCTGATGTGGACCTGGAACAAGTCATGACCGTCCACGTTGCCCCTGAAAACTTACCTGCTGTTCCAGAACCTGAAAAGTTTTCCTCATGGTTAAGGCTTCTCAAGTCAACATGTACTATGTTATCGTTTATTGACAAATGCAAGAGACTTACCGGTGAGACGGATAGCGATATGATGATGCGAGCCCAGCAATTGCTATTAAAATACTCACAGGCGCAAACTTTCCCTGAAGACCTGAAAAACCTGAAAAGTGGAAAAAGTGTTAGTCGAAAAAGTAAACTACTTACTTTATCACCTACCCTTGATGACCATGGACTACTCCGCCTTCAAGGTCGAATCGGAGCTGCTGTTGGTATACTACCTGAAACAAAACAACCTGTAATCCTCGATGGACGTAATCATATTGTTAAACTGATCGTGCAACACTATCACGTCAGGGCCGCTCATGGTAACCAAGAGACTATCGTAAATGACCTGAAACAAAGGTATTGGATTATTCGCATTCGGCCCACAGTTAAGCACGTGACTAGCAAGTGTATGTTTTGTCGAATAAAAAAGGCGCAACCGCAACCGCCCAGAATGGGTGACTTACCTCCTGCCAGAATGGCTCATCATCAGCGCGCGTTCTCTTTCTGTGGTGTTGACTTGTTCGGACCTATGGAAGTTACAGTTTTGAGACGTCGAGAAAAACGCTACGGGGTTCTATTTACGTGCCTTACCGTTCGAGCTGTTCACATTGAAATCGTCACAAGACTTACCTCTGACGCGTTGATAATGGCTCTGCGGCGTATGGCGGCTCGACGTGGATGGCCCCAGCACTTGTACTCGGACAACGGGACAAACCTGAAAGGTGCTGATAACGAGCTGAGAAAGTCGATAAGTGAACTTAACGAGGATGTTCTGAAAAATGAAGCCATTAATTATGGCACGACCTGGAATTTTATTCCGCCAGCAAGCCCACACTGGGGTGGGGCATGGGAGAGGCTCATACGAAGTGTCAAAACGTCCTTAAAGGTAATTTTAAAAGAGCACGCTCCTCGGGACGAGGTATTGAGCACGCTAATGGCAGAGGTTGAGCAAATCGTTAATAGCCGCCCTCTCACGCACGTTTCAGTCGAACCAAATAGCGATGAATCATTGACACCAAATCACTTTTTATTGGGCGGCTCCTCAAACTTACCAATACTGGGTGCCTTTGACAATTCTGACATGTTTATGAGAAAACAATGGCGTACTTCACAAAGACTGGCCGACCTGTTTTGGCAACGTTGGGTACGAGAAGTACTGCCACATATGGCTCCTCGCCAAAAATGGCATCAGGATGTCAGACCGTTGCAAGTGGGAGATCTGGTCCTGATTGTAGACCCGGATTCACCTCGAAATGTTTGGCCTAGAGGCCTAATTCAAGAAACAATCCCAGGTAAAGACGGGCGTGTAAGGGTGGTCCACATAAAGACCAAATCCGGAGTGCTACGCCGACCTGCGACACGCGTCGCACGAATTCCTACCGGAGATGAGTGAGTGCGGAAACCGCACTGGGGTGGGGGTTGTAGGCGACGCGTAGGACTTACTTGTTCCTAAATTTTATAAATTTAAAGTTATTAGTTATTGGATTATTTTTTTATTAAATGAGGGTGCTTGTAAGTCAGAGTGGTACGAGTCTCTGTAGGAGCGCCGAGGGGTAGTGGCCCGCGGGGGTGACCGTTGTACACGATTTCTATTGGCCGCTGGGCCATCAGTCGCTAATCCAATACATACGCGCTAAGACGCACGCCGCTCTCTTACAAACATCCCTTTGTTCTAGAAAGTCTGCTTATTATTTCACCCCATCCCCTACACCAACCTTTCTCATTTATATGGTTACTAGCGACCCGCCCTCGCTTCGCTCCGGGTTAACACATACATGATATGAAACTTCCTCTTGAATCACTCTATCTATTAAAAAAACTCCATCTAAATCCGTTGCGTAGTTTTAAAGATCTAAGCATACATTAGGACAGAAGCGGCAAGCGACTTTGTATTATAGTATTTAATGCAGTAAGATTTTCTTTTAGGATTTTTATACACAAGACACCAAGGCGTCTGGAAATTGTTTAGTAGATTAGAGAAAAAATGCTCATTGACGTACAAAAAACCAAATTAATTTCTCGAAAGAGCTTATTCAAAATAAAATTGAAGTTCTATTTTTAGATGTTGGATGTGGCTTTAAATTAAATGACAGGTAATTTCCCACAAATAAGCTGGAAGGCCTCTTGATAAAATTAATTAAATAAACTTTCGAGAGTATTTAAGAAGCCATTAATATAAAAATCAGAACTTCCTACAGGGTCACATAAATAAAAGTGAGGCCGATTCACCTAAATTTACCGTGGGGTAATAACTCACTTCGACGCGGAGCTATTTATATTAGAACAGCGAATTTTATTGCGTTTACGCATTAACCTCCCACAAAAAAGGGTGTTATTAGTTTGATGTGTGTACATACGTAACTACCTGTGTATCTGTGTAAAAAAAAATACTTAAAACAGAATTCAATAAATATTTAAGGGAACTCCCAATACTCCCTACAACAAACGTGTTTTTATTATCGATATTAATAACGACGACAGGTAGACGCTTGAAAAATTCAGAGAATATTAAGGTTTATATTCACTGTAAAAAGAAATAATTAAATTAAAATAAAATACTTAAATGTTTAAAGGGGGCTCCCATATAACAAACGTGATTTTTTGCAGTTTTTTGCTCCATATTAATAATGGCAACAGGTGGAATGCTTGAAATATTTACTGAATATTTACTGAATATTCACTTTTCATATTCACTAAGTTTCATGAAAATCGGTTCGGACGTTTAAGAGATAGCTCTGAAAGAAGGGGGTTAGGGGTGATTCAATTTATTAAATAGTTATTGAAACTTATTATTACTACAGAATAATGCTAGACATTATTGTCACGGCTGTAACAGCCCTCCTCCTAAGACAATAAGTGGTATCTCAAATTGAATATAGCCAAACGGCCGAACCCTATATTCAAACCGCGGACAGAGCCTCCATTCTACTGCGTTATAATGATATCGCGTTTGACGTGTTTTAGAATCGTTTATGTCACAGTCGCCATTATTGTAAATGACATAAAAGTTATCACAACGTTGACAATGCGGAAACAGGTCAAAAACTATATCGTTATTACCGTGTAGAATCCCAGCCCAGATAGCCTAACTTCGGATTAAAATTTGACACATTTTGTATGGGCAAATGTTATGTCCGCGGTTTGAATATAGGGTTCAGCCGTAAGTAGATTCAATCCTCTTCTGCTAGTAAAACTCGTAGGGTTCCGATTGCTACAGAAGTTTTAGCTGAGATGCCGCCGTTTGGATTAGTAGGGCAGTGTAGGTGTAGTGTATTCCACTTTTTTATTCCGATAATTGAAGTATTGCCTATCTCTTCACCACTTATTCGTGGGTTGAAAACACTGGACTGTTAAACTCATTAACCTTTATTCGGCTTTGCGTATTCGAGTAAAAACGTCTTTATAAGAAAAATATGGAAGGCTATGATGATCGAAGTTAGGGCTTGTACTATTCTGTGGTTAGGCCACAGAAAAATTCATATAGAAGTACAGAAGGCACACTCCTTTGATCTTTACCAAAGCCGCCTTTTTGTGTATGTTATTCACAGAATAGGAACGTACAAAGGCGAACCTATCCTTTTAATAGATTTCTTCCAGCTAACCTTTGGGTGATTGAGAAAAATAAAAAAGCAAAAAGTGATATGTCTAGTGCAGTAGTTCAAATAAATGTAATATTAAACTAGCAAAGCACTAAAGGTGTGCAGCTTATAATATAAGACCGACCGTACGGTCAAGGACTTTAATTGTTTTGCCACTATGGAACCCTGTCATAATGACAGAGTTAATCATTAATTTTAGCTTTCTTTCCTGTGCTTTGACGCTGACATTATGACAGGGTTCCAAAGTGGCATAACAATTAAAGTCCTTGACTGTACAGTATCAAAATTATGTTTTTATCAATAAAGCATATATTTCAAAATAAAACATTCAATAATACCCGTGTATTTAAATCGCGTAACAAATACTGCTTATCGTGAAAGGGTACGCCACTTAAATTGTTTTATCGACGAGCGGGAATAAACATGTTAATATCGAACAGGCACATAAAAAACCCCTTTATTGATAAAATACATCGAGGTTTCTCGGGAAATTATCATTTCCGTGTAGGGTTCAGTAGAATAACGAATTGATAGGAGAGCGGAGAGATGGCTGCTTTGATTGACGACAGATGTATCTATTACATGCAAACATACATAACATCAAGCCTTCATTCCCACAGTGGGGTAGGCAGAGCTACAGAAATACAAACAACCTCTAAAAAGACTTGTTTATGATTTTGTAACCACATTTTGCACAATTAGGCTAAGAAGTTTATTAGTGTATTAGTGACAGGTTGCAAGCCCTTATTCCCTTAGTGGCCTCTTACGACATCCACGGGAAGACATGGAGTGGCACTATTCTAACCCGGCAACCACACGGGGTCATTACCTAGAAATAACTCCATTTTAGCAAACCCCGTGTGGTTGCCGGGTTAGAATAGTGCCACTCCATGTCTTCCCGTGGATGTCGTAAGAGGCGACTACAGGAATAAGGGCTTGTAGTATTGTTAGGCAATGGGCTTGCAACCTGTCACTAATACACTAGTAAATTTCTAGGCCTGATTATGCAAAATGTGATAACAGAAATATCAACAAGTCTTTTTAGAGTTTTTGGTATTTCTGTAGCTCTGCCTACCCCACGCTGGGAATTAAGGCATGATGTTATGTATGTATGTAACTCCATTTTAGCTGTAAAGCTTAGCAAATAACAGTTTGAAATGACGGCTAGTGGAACTACTATATATTTTGGTCCAGTAAAGCTCTCCACACGCAGAAGACTGAGGCTGCGCGGAGGCGGGCAAATCGCCGTATACATTGCACTTTGTTAGATAAGGCCTTTCGGAGAATGCGTTACGTTACGAGCATTGTAACGGCAATACGCCCGCCTCCGCACCGCCGCCGTCTTCTGTGTGTGGACAGCTTTAGCGCCTGTTTTACAATCGACAAGTATATTCATCTGTCAAATAAAGACAGCCCTCACTTTGTCTATTTTCAAGAGTAAGAAAGGGAAAGGGCTACATTTATCTGACAGATATGCTTTACTTGACGATTGTGAAACAGGCGCAGGCTCTATTCAACGCGGTAAATCATTATCCTCGTGAGACCTAGTTTTCCATAGGAGGTACATAATCAAGACAATTTAGTATGAACTTTATTTTCTTAACGTTAAAGTTTATTTTTATTTGTTTCAAAGTTAGAAATGGCATTTAAGTGCAAAGGTAATTGAACTTTATTCCTTTCATGTTAGATTCAAAGTCCCACTTACAAAAATAAGTGTAATTAAATTAAATTATTAGCTCGAACACAGTAACTACACGCAAATTTACCTTAAGACTTACCGTTGTGTTCCACAAAGCTCTTTTAGGGCTTAATTCCAGGGGGATTCTCTTATGCGTATCACTTTTTAACTCAACGCATCTCTATTAACCGGCCAGTTGTAAGTTCCGTTAGAGCGTACAAAACACACTTTAGCGCGTGCATTTTCAATTAAGCACCTTTGTATTACATAAAGATCCACCTGTCTATCACCTCTCACTACGCTTACAGCTGGCTAAACATGACCGATATCAAGACCCACGGTTTTATATACAGGGTAATTTAATATTTGCTTCGCTATTGTTAATCAATGACACATGTTGCGTTATTTTTACTCTAGCTTAAAAAATATTAGGGATTGCCGATTCAATGATTCCACTAACTTAACGATATTCATGGACCCTCTAATGCAGGGGTGCGAGGAGAGGGGAGTGTTGTTAAGTAAGTTAATAAATGAAATTACAAATTTAGAATATCAGTAGGAGAGGGGCTTGTTGTCTGATAAGCTGTACATGAAATTTCAAATTTCAATACAGTGTATCGCATACCTACAGCTTGACAACCCATGTCATCATTTCTAGTGTGACTTTGTGTCCACACGAGAAGGTAAAAGAGAGATAATTTGCAACAAAAAAAATGTTTTTTTTAACTCGTTTTACTGTCGTAATATATTATATTAACGATGCAAAATCAATGTTATTTTATTATATATGTTAAAATTAGTGCACTGATAAAAAAAAATACCCTGTATTTCCCTGCGGATCTCTAAAAATGATTCGTGAGCTCGTAAGCCCGACCCATTGAGCAGCCTCCTTTGAATCGTACACAAATTTCATTACGCCCTTGTAACGACGCAGAATATTATATTCTTACCGACTGTACTGAAAGGGCGCCCAAGGGTTACAAAAGGCTTTTTACGTTAAGGCCGTGGCACTCAGTTATGTTATTTACTTGCGGACTTGAGGACTTTTCTCAGCGAGTTCATTTATCGCATCACTATACCACTAGCCAATTTACTGTCATTTTGTTTAAAAGGAAATTTGACTACTCGAAATAATACGTCAAGTCAGATACATGATAATTTGAAATTTAACTAAAAGAAAAAATAAATACAACCTAGTAACGGCTATAATGGTAAAACTGTCCAATTTGCTAGGTCGAAAGAAATATGTCCATTTGTATTTCCGTATACTCAGAAATATAATTATAAACCTATCGTAAATATGTACAAATTACCCATAAACGGCACTTCTAATTTGCGTACATTTTGAACCAAATCTTGAGTTATTTAATTAAAAATAGACTACTCACTTTGTGCTTATTTTAATTTGCACCTAATTCATAATGGACAAAATTCCATTGGGGCCTAATTATAATTAAACGGAAATAAATTTTAAAGTAAATATTTATAAGCACAAAAACATTTTGACTTAATTAATTTTGGATCTGGATTTTAAATAAGCATCAAGAAAATCTCAGACTAGTTGAAGTCCTGAGGCTTGTTCTATAGGTACTAGACAACGATGAAGTTACTTATAATATAGAAATTCATAGTTAGTGGTGGTAGGGTCCTGTGCAGGGTCCGTCCGGATCGCTACCACCATCTTATCCATTAACCATCCGCCAAGCAACAGTGTTCGCATTGTTGTGTTCCGGTGTGGGGATAAGACCACCGGTGAAATTACTAGTTTAGAGGCATTCCATCTTAGTCCTCAGGGTTGGCAACGCATTTGAGGTCTTGGGATTATAGTCTTGAGAATTCAAATGTATATGGGTCTCAGATTTTACTTACCATCAGGTGGCCTGAGTGCTCGTGTGCCTTCTCCTTAACACAAAAAAAAAAACAATAGAAAAAATCGAAGACTTACGAACACACGCTGCTGAGGGTGAGTACCCACTAGAAGCTTGAGAGGTAGCGGAGCGGTGTGCGAGAAAAAAAACTACCAATAGGAGAGCTGCGCTGAACACGGCTAGAAAAATTAAGTTATCCTATTGGTGGATTTTTCCCGCTTCGCTCCCTTGCATAGCTCCGGTGGATACTTACCTGACCTCCCGGGTCTCCAGGTTCTCGCTTGCCATAATACAAAACATAAAAGGCACCCTATATTAATGCGACAAGGTTGAAATTGCAATGCTACCACAATAGGTCTTAGAGGTTAAAGAAGGAATAAAAATAACCCTTAGTAAGCCTCCAGGGCTATAAATTTGTTTGTGTCGAAACAAACAAACAAACACACTTTCGCCTTAGATTAATAAGGATAAAGTTCAAATGTAAACTCTGCGTAAACCAACATAACAAGAAAGTGAGTATATGTACGCTGTGACAAAAACTCCGTAACGTCCACAATTAAACCGTCGACTGGTTTCCGGATCCGTTTTCACCGCAAGCCTCAAAATAAACACTGGATGTTTGTTCGACGCGTTTGATGTTTGAGGTTTTACCGTTTTGGGGTGTTGTATGGCTAAAGTATTTTTATTTTTTTGGATAATTAGTTTTAGTCGCGGCCATTCTTAGGTACCTACATGTTACGCGTTCTCGCGTGACGAATCTCTGCAGAGCTTCTATTATACTGGGGAAAACCAAATCAGTTATCGTATTTCTCGGCTGCCATTACTGTCAAGTAAACTAGAGCTATCGTAACATTGAGAATAAAAGTTACTCGTCGCGCTTCAAATTATATAGGCTATCTAGTTACGTTAATTAAAAAACACCAATGTGTTCGTGAATGTTACCCAAAATTAAAATAAACGCGTCAGTTGATTATCATCACTACATAGTAGAAAACAAAGTCGCTTTTTCTGTCCCTATATCCCTATGTATGCTTAAATCTTTAAAACTACGCAACGGATTTTGATGCGGTTTTTTTTAATAGATAGAGTGATTGAAGAGGAAGGTTTATATGTATAATACTTAAATCCGGAGCGAAGCGAGGGCGGGTCGCTAGTTCTATAATAAATGTTACAAAAATGCCTTGATTCGATCTAACCTAAGCGTATTTAAATGTATATTTTTATCTGATTTCTGATATACTTAAAAAAAATATAAATGTAGGTATACAAGTTTTCATCTACATATCATATACATGACTCAGTAGGTATTAAAAGTATCTAATATATCAAACGACTTTTGTAATTAGTGTGTCTATATGTTTCAAGTCATTAGATTGAATACACAGAAAGACTTTATCAGTGATATATAAATAGACAATTAATAGACTTCCCTATTAGTCACTACCGTCATCGATTATGTTGAAATTCCTTATCTATCAGCTTATCATTGTGGTTGCCGGGTCAAAATAGTGCCACTCCATGTCTTCCCGTGGATGTCGTAAGAGGCGACTAAGGGAATAAGGGCTTGTAGTACTGTTAGGCGATGGGCTTGCAACCTGTCACTAAACTGGTAAACATCGTAGCCTGGTTGTGCAAAATGTGGTCACAAAATTATCAGCAAATCTTTTTAGAGTTGTTGGTAATTCTGTAGCTCTGCCTACCCCCCTCTGGGAATGAAGGCGTGATGTTATGTATGTATGTATCATTAATAGAAGCAACCGCATTCGAAGCTGTGGATATTATCACTTCATACTCGTATTATAAAATGTACGGATGTTTGCGTTAGTATAAGAAGAGTTTGTTTCTTAGAAAGATTTTGATTTGAAACGGTTATCATCATTAAGATCATTTCTTGATAAATATTAAGATTTGAAGCCAGGCGGGGAGCTAGTTCATTGATAAGTAAGAGTGATTATTAAATAAGATGATTTTTCTATATGAACTCAGATAATTTGTATGTGTGCGGAAAAACTTATTACAAAAAATGCATGTAGGTAAGTAAAGTATACTTACAGTAGTAAAATAGCAAAATATTCTCATATAAACCCTTTCTTTACAGTTTCCGCCACCGATCCACAAGGGAAGTAACTAAAATCAATGATAAATACCGGAAAACTGACGGAAAATTTGCCGGACGACATTGGGTACACAATAAACATTTTAGTTCCGGCAGTAAATATTTAGTTTGCCGGCGCTGTGGCTGCTCAAACACGCGTGTACGGTAAACTAGGCGCGGGTTTGAGGAGAGCGCGTTGAAAAATATTTGTATGTAATATGGTATATTATAGTATGAAAAAGTCTACCATTATTATATTCTAAGGTCTTATTATAAATAATCAGGCAAGAGCATGTCGGAACCTGCTCAGTGCAGGGTTCCAAAGCCGTTAAGTACTACAAATATAAAAATCAGCAAGTAATAGCTAATTTTCTATTTAAAGTCAATTGGTGCCGTCTTAGATGATTTTAGTAGGTATAAACACCTTAATAACCTGTATCACAAGAACCAACGATGTCGACTTAGTCGTGATAGTTTTCCTTTTAAAATTCGTTACATGCTTTTTCATTTAAGATTTTTTTGATATTTTTAGTATTTGTAGTTTTGGCTGTAGGGGGGGGGATACTTGAACCTAACAAAAATTTGCTCTTTAAAGCTTAATATTCATATACGGATTAGTCAATTTGTGTGACATTGTCCTGTGATATTTATTTATTTACTTTTATTAAGGGCTTCCTACACATACATTTCCAAACAAGCTACCGTTTTGACTTTTGACTTTGACCGGTTAAAGTAAAAAAGGCCATTTCTATTAATTCTGCTAAACTTTAATAAATCTATAAAAAGTCGTTTAATTCTCAGATTACATTTGCAGCAGATTTCCCCTGAAGGCATTTCTCGACAAAACAAAGCGAGAATCTCAGCAGGATATTGCCTGAGCACACTGACAGACACTTCCGGGTTGCAGTTGTCACGTCTTCGGACAGACGGGTCCAACACAATCATAGAAATTGTCGGAATTAATTCATAATAATAAACATTAATAAAAAACGTAGAGAAAGAAAATTAAAATAAAATATAGCATGTACCTTTTTTTTTGTGTATATTATGCTTTGATTTGTTTTTTAGTATTTGTTTAATTTCGAAACTACCGAAACCCTGTAGCTAATGTCGCACTATATTAAGTATTTTTTGTTCTTAGTGAGATATGTTTAAGGAAACAACTGTATTTAAACTACTTTGTAAATTAGTTCATAAGTAATGCATTGTTTGTTTCTGTTTTATCATCACTACATAGTATAAAACAAAGTCGCTTTTTCTGTCCCTATATCCCTATGTATGCTTAAATCTTTAAAACTACGCAACGGATTTTGATGCGGTTTTTTTTAATAGATAGAGTGATTGAAGAGGAAGGTTTATAATGTATAATACTTTAATCCGGAGCGAAGCGAGGGTGGGTCGCTAGTCTCCAATAAAGTAAATAAGTAAATAAATAAATAATACATTGAGTACACATTCAAAGTGACGTCTAGCTTTTGCCCGTTCTCGTTAAAGTTGTCAGGAGTGTTCCCAGGGGGCTTAATATGACCGTGTTTATCGCGTGACTAAATGTTGATAATTTCCGTCACTTTCTGACAAGTACAGTGCGAGAGTGACATATGATCCATCACCATAAACACGACCATTTATGGGCCAGGATGTATTCAGTCAGGCTATAAACCAACCCTGTACCAAATTTCACATCGATCGGTTGCGAATTTCAACTACCACGAAGCAAACAAATACCAAACCAGACATTAGCAATGTTGTACAGTGGAACTCTGAAGTAGCTGTGATTTTAGTACAGTCAAAGTCAAGAACACGTTTACACTTTAGTTACCTTGTCTATGTACATACATACATGACTTCATGCCTTCATTCCCAGAGTGGGGTAGGCAGAGCTACAGAAATACCAACAACTCTAAAAATACTTCTTGATAATTCTGTAACCACATTTTGCACAAGCAGGCTAAGATGTTTACCAGTGTATTAGTGACAGGTTACAAGCCCTTCGCCTACCAGTACTACAAGCCTTATTCCTTGGTTGTCTATTCAACAGCTATTAATCTGTCATATAAGATTTTTTTACAGCGATTACAGTGACAAGGTACTAAAGTGTAAACATGTTTATATTCGACTGTACCTTGTCGCAGCTTACACTTGTAAAGTTCCTCAATAACGATAACGTTAAATACCACAATTACGTCAAATACACGTTAATGATAAAGTACCACATTTACAACTAACAATCGATTGATTTTCCGTGACTATTTACCGTTCCTCTGTGACCTAACGCAGCGTCCCGGAGGCCTCATTAGCCGCGGACACCTTTGATCTGTCATCACAAACAATCTGACCTAATTACGAAAAAGGTCACACCTACAACTTAATTGCTAATGTAAACTGAACCCTCCTAGGTTGCTATTTTGGTGCAATATTACACTTTGCTCCAGAAGCGAGGAACAATGTCCATGCGATTGTCACCCTAATTGGTGCTAATGCTGTGCGTGCAGTTATCCATGTCAGATGCACTCAGAAAAGCAGTAACAGGGCCTGTCTGATATACTCAACCTCTATTTTAAAACAAACATCCAGATGTAAAGTGGATTCTAAGGCGAATGGACATTCAAAACTGCAAGTTTGTTGCCAACCCTAAGATGGAAAGCCACTTTGCTTGCAATTTACTTGTCGTCTTACACCGAAATCAAACAACAGGAACATTGGTGATTGACGGCAGGCCTTCATTCCCAGACTGTAGGCAGAGGTACAGAAATACCAACAACTCCAAAACGATTCCTTGACAATTCTGTAACCACATTTTGCACAAACAGGCTTAGAAGTTTACTAGTGTATTAGTGACAGGTTGCAAGCCCATCGCCTACAGTACTACAAGCCCTTATTCTCTTAGTCGCCTCTTACGACATCCACGGGAAGACATGGAGTGACACTGTTCTGACCCGGCAACCACACGGGACGGTAGATATGGATGGTAGGGGTACGAGTAATATGGTGGTAATGCGAACGCTAACGACTGTCAAAAGTCAAAATGTACAATCAAAAAAATTATAGCCAACCATTCTTTTAGTTAACAAAGAATAAATTTAGTAGTTATATTATTAATTATACCAGGGTTTTTCCAAAAAAAGAAGAACCTGCATTTAAGGACTACAATTAAGAGGCCGTATACGAAATTTTGCCAATTTTGCTTATTTTCGTGATTTTACAGTTTAAATACTGCTTTTCTATAAGTTTTAATGCACATCATGATATATCATTTCAGTTATAATCGAATAAATGAGTTACGAATGAATGAGCTACTTTTTTTATCTTTTTCGAGAATTCAAATTCGGGATTTAGGTTATTTTAAAACATTATATATTGCTATTTAATTTTTAATTATTGGATGTGTTTTTAAGGTAATAGATTGATTTTTTGGGATTGGTAATTGATTGAACTGAAGTTTATTACTGTTCTTTTAATTTTATGAACGAGTGTTTTAAGAAGTCGAAATTTAAAACTAATTTTTGTTCATTTTCTATAAAATTTTACCAAGTTCATAATTTTTTTACACAAAAAAATAATATAAAGGTGGTAAAAAGTAATTCATACATTTCAAGAAGACGTCAAAACGATTCGTGAATATGCGATATTCTAAACCTCTTCCAGCAAAACTCACGAAACAGTCGCCGGTTTTAGGTCGATTAATAAAAAAAAAAAGTATTTCTTACATTCGTTGAAAATCGAAATTATCTTTCGTGTTGCGCATTAAAATTTGTAGAAGTAAAGTATTTCAACAGTAAAATCACGTCTGTAAAATCACGAAAATCAGCGAAATCGGCAAAATTTCGTGTACGGCCTCTTAACAACGGTAACTTTTCCACTACGTCACGAAAATGAACTATTACTGTTTTAAGAGAAATAGTGGCATCTCAGACAAAACTCCTGTAGCAAGTTCAACCATATTACTAACAGGTGAGGTTTGAATCTGCCATACCGCGTATTGGCTTATAAGGGCAGTATATAAAAATAGGACTAATTTTCGTGACGTAATGGAAAAATTTAAGTTGTTAATTTTTGTCCTTAACTATAGGTACTTTTTTTGGAAAACGCCCATGAACCAAAGCTGATAGTAACAACCACAATCCAAGATCAAACTAACTTCTTAGTTGATGTGTCTAACGTCTCGTTTGTTAAACTCATATGGAATCAAGACTCTTCTGCACAACAATCACAATATTATTAGAAGAGACCAATATTTTTCCAGTGTATAGTTTACAAAGTATCTAAAGAACCAAACATAGCGATGGCTTCTTAACTAATATGACTGTAACAAATTTATGACAGTTCAATTTAATCAGACTATACAGTGTGTGGCCTGTAATAGGAGCAATAAATTGAGGGATCGTTTCTACTCTATAAACGTAGCAACATTCGTTCTACGACTTTTAAATAATATGTAATTTAATATTTGGGTTTTTTTTCGAACAAACTTAATAGCATTTTCAATGTACTCCATCCAATATTTTAGTTGACATCTACTGTCAGCCTAAAAACTTCGTAGTTTTCGCAATACATTGCTTGCTTGGAAAATCTAAATTCATTAATATTTGGTTAACAATAAGTTATTTTCAAAAGTTGTAGAATAAATGTTGTTACTATTCTGGTGTGGAAACGATCCCTCAATTTATTGCTCCTATTACAGGCCACACACTGTAGATGAAGAACTTAAGTAAAGGACTTGTTGTGTGTAGTTGTAACACATCAGTGGGGCTAGACAAGTTGCATTCGACTATCGATAGCGCTTATGTTTCGATAGACAAATTTATGGAATTGACGTAAGTCACCGAGATAGTCACGTGGTTCATCTCGGTGCCTTACGTCAATTCCATACATTTTGCAATCGAAACATAATCGCTTGCGATTGTCGAATGCAACTTGTCTAGCCCCACTGTATAGACCGTTTGACATTCTATATTTTAAATTTGACATAAGTTCCATATAAATTTTGTACAAAACCACGTACAACAGGGTCTTTACTCGAGTTTTTCACCTATAACATCATTTTATGCCCTAATCTACATCTAGCCTTTATCACCTACTAAACCTAAAGTAACAAAATTCTAGCCACAAAATTCCGTTGTCATATATCCTCTTTCTGTCTCGTATCTCGCCCACGGAAATTGAATCAGTCAACGTTCTGATATCGCCTCACAGGCTTAACTAGTTTCAGTGCAGCTTTGCTGGAGTTTCCGTCGAGTTGCAGTTTTAACTGAATTAGGGCATGCTTAGGGAAAAACGTTTGACGTTTTAAGATTGTCTTGTGAAATTTTATAAGTGAGTGTAGAGAAGTTTGCGCTTAAGTATATGTAAATTTGGAAAAGTTGACGAACATATTTCATTACTGGGATAAGGTAAATTATGCTCCGTACTGGAAATGAAGTTTTATATTATATAGTTTGTTGACAGAAAGAAAGCTTTCTACTTACTATAACCTTACCGATTAACGACTTCTACGCGGACGGAGTTGCGGGAAGCATATAAAACACTACTTGTGTTCCGCAACTCCGTCCGCGTAGAAGTCGTTAATCGCTATTCCCTCTGGAACTGTCCAATTTTAATGATTAATGTTTGTTTTTGGGATAAATTACCCTTTGTCCTTCAGTTCAGCGGTTTATAAGTGAAAGCGTAATTAACAGACGATAGACAGACCGAGTTACTTTCATATTTATAATATTAAGTATGCATTACAAATGTAATATAATCGTGTGTATAATATTATAGCTACCAAAATTAACACAATGAAATGGATCCTATTTTGTATATTACAGTAGAAAAAATAATGGTTTAAGGTTAGATCAGAGTTGACATCAAAGGAGTACAAATATAAATATGAAGCTCACAATATTAAGTTAACTAAAATAAAATATCACGGTACAATGTCACACAAATTGACCTAGTCCCAAACTAAGCTCTAGGCTTGTACTATGGGTACTAGACAACGATAAACATATTTATATAAAGAAATATATACTTCAATATTTAAAAAACATCCAAGACTCAGGAACAAATACTCATGCTCATCACACAAATGTCCGCCTTTACCGGGATTCGAACCCGGCACCGCTAGCTTCGTAGGCAGGGTCACTACCGACTCGGCCAAGGTGTCGTAGTTTGGCGCTTAAAAAATATATCGCACCTTCGGTAGGACAAGAGCAAAATTTCCCCTTTAGTAACATTGTACTTTGTGTCTTTGTTCTACCGGACACGGGCACAATTTCCCCTATAGTCACATTGTACATTACGCCCTTGTTCTACCGAAGGTGCGATATGATAAAACTAATTTATGATATCAAACTTATTACCCCGTTACTGGAACTACTATATCAAGTTGTCCAAGTATTTTCACTTATTCTACTCTCTAAAATCTTTACAATCATTTAAACGTCCTGTCTGACACGGCCATGCTGACTGAACACCCGTCTTTTACTGTTAAACCGCTGTACAGTACACGCCTCTTTTATGTATCAATACATTAATGGCGTACATTTAAGACAAAACCTTGAAACACTATGTAGAAGACTCATTCTAATCACATTGTTGTGCTGTTTAAATAAATATCTGTCGAAAAACTCAAACAAACCTGACTTAGGGCCCTAGCCAAGATGCAAACGCTCCTAACGTTGTTCTTTTCTATCGCTCAAAATGTATAGGATGGCATTCTCGTGCGTTTCGATAAACCACGTGGTCGACTGTCATCCCATACATTTTGAGCGATAGCAAAGAAAAACGTTAGGAGCGTTTGCATCTTGGCTAGGGCCCCTAGTCACAAACTAAACTCTAGAGAAATACATACTTAAATACAAGGAAAACACAAAATCCAAACAAACATATGTAACAAAAACTGCTATGCAATGTCTTGCTTTGTATTAGGCCATCGCCTACAGTACTACAAGTCTAATAACTTACCTGAAGAAATAAGAAATCTCAAATACAATCGATTTAAAACCATACCTTTCCACTGGTTGTTTGAGAAAGGCTTCTACTCCGTAAATATAAATTGTATGACAAAAAATTTACATGTCCCTTATAGCGGTGGCCTTATAGCGGTGGTAGGACCCCGTGCAGGGTCCGTCCGGATCGCTACCACCATCTTATCCATTAACCACCCGCCAAGCAACAGTGTTCGCATTGTTGTGTTCTGGTGTGGGGATAAGACAACCGGTGAAATTACTAGCATAGAGGCATTCCATCTTAGTCCTCAGGGTTGGCAACGCATTTGAGGTCTTGGGATTATAGTCTTGAGAATTCAAATGTCTATGGGTCTCAGATTCCACTTACCATCAGGTGGCCTGAGTGCTAGTGTGCCTTCTCCTTACTATAAAAAAAAAAGTCCTCAGGGTTGGCAACGCATTTGAAGTCTTAGGGTTGTGAGAATTCAAATGTCTATGGGTCTCAGATTCCACTTACCATCAGGTGGTGGTTCTCCTTAACATAAAAAAACGGGCAAGACCATGCCGGACCATGCTCTGCACGGCTAGCACATCACGGCGCGCGAGTTCGTCGCCCGCGAGATAGACTACCTGTCTTTTTCTGACCGTTCTAATTAGACAATGACGGGTAGTCTATCTCGCGCGCCGTCATGTCCTAGCCGTGCAGTATAGGGTTCCGAAGCGGTTTTTATGTTTGTAGTACACAAACATAAAAATCAACAAGTAATAACTAATTTTCGGAACCCTAAAAAAGGTAATGCTGGCTGGACGCGCCCTCTTAAGATCATTTGTACCACGTTTATTGCAAATATAGAATTTGAATCAAAATCTGATCGAACTAGGCGATTAGGGCAACTAGGCTAAATAATCATCAAAAGTCTTACTTAACTAAAATAAATTTCTTTATCAGCAAAATTGTCTGAAAAGCAACAAGCAGTATCACCGACTTGACGTTCATCGACGCGGCACCTTAACTCAAATGTAATTAAACCCTCCGAGTTGGATTCAGTCCGACCGTCTTCATAAACTGAAAGGGCTCCATTTGATTGTCCCTCAATTGGCTTAAAGATCTATAACTCAGTGGCTTCCTCTCTAAATCGCCTAAAACGAAAGAGACAAAACGTCATGTTGTTGACTATTGAGAGCCTAATTGCCGTAAGTTGAAATATAAAACGATCAAGTAGTTATTCTAACTTGTAGGTTAAAAGTTCAATTTCGATTGGCATCTCAAATGTTAGTTATGTCCGTGTGATAAAGGTAAATTTGTGTATTGTGCAAAAAAGGCGTAGTTGCGTTTCCCTCGCTGATTTAATTGAGTCTAAAAGGGTTGAGACGGAAGACGGTTCATAGAGTCATCTATAACGCCTTTAGATACCATTTAGTGCCAAGAGTGCAAAAAATTTAGTTTCTTAAATAGGACTTGTAAGTTACTTTATTACTTATTAAATATAAATAAAATAAATGAATAAATATCAGGACAATCTCACAGAAATTCTCCTAGTCCCAAACTAACCTCTATAGGCTTGTACTATGGGTACTAGACAACGATAAACATACTTATATAGAGAAATAAATACTTAAATACATAGAAAACATCCAAGACTCAGGAACAAATACTCGTGCTCATCACACAAATATCTACCCTTACCGGGATTTGAACCCAGGACCCCTAGCTTCGAAGGCAGGGTCACTCCCAACTAGGCTAGCGTGTCGTCCAAATGAATAAATATTAGGACAATCTCACAGAAATTCTCCTAGTCCCAAACTAAGCTCTATGTATATAGGCTTGTACTATGAGTACTAGACAATGATAAACACATACACACACACACGATACACGATAGCCAGCACATGCTGAGCCGGGACCGTTTCGAATCAACTTCTTTTGTATTGTTCTATGTAAAAAAATACAAAATAACCTATGTTTTGTTTGTTGCTGTGAATAAATGTTTTTCTTTCTTTTCTTTATTTTCTTTAAACGTACTTGTATAGAGAAATACATAGAAAACATCCAAGTGTCAGAAACAAATATTCGGGCTCATCCCACTAATATCTGCCCTTACCGGGATTTGAATGCAGGACCGCTGGCTTCGGAGGTAGGGTCACTTCCAACTAGGCAAACGTGTCAGGAGTTATATATTTGTTCTGTTTTCTTTGACTATGGATTTAATGGTATAAAATAAATTACTAATAACCGAAGATTTTGGTTGCCTTTTCTATGCTTAATTTATATAATTTTGGTAATGTTTAACATACTAAGAACAATTCTAAGTTTACGGTTAAAATAATTCAATCTTATTTCCGATACAAACTTCGGCTTAGCTCTAGCCGTGATGGAATATTTATGGCCAGTAATTGAAGGATGAGTCTTGGAGATATTTTTAATATGAATTGCAAATTTAAACCCCCATTTTATTTATAGGAGAGTTCCAGTTGCTTCGGATTTAGAGAAAATCAACATTGGGAAAATATCTTCTACAGTCGAAGTCATAAATATGTTTACACTTTAGTACCTTGTCACTTTCATTCACTGAGACAATTGCATAATATTATATATGAAATTGTCTCAGTGAATGAAAATACTAAAGTGTAAACATATTTATGACTTCGACTGTACAAGAGTTAGTGTTGTTCTCGGTGGAGTTAATAGGATAAACTTAATTTTTCAACACTTTCATGATAGCGGTATTTGTAAAGAAAGTGCATACGTTTACACATATATTTAGAATTGTGTGAGTATGAAATCAGTTTCTCAAATTTTAAGGTAATATATTATTTTCCATCTGAAAGCTTCCCTAAAAGGGAACTTCCTCTAGCTATTGAGTAGTCTCTATCATTAGATTAAAACGCTTTCGATAAACTCACAAGAATCTGTATTAACTTAATGTGCACTTTTACAAGAGACGCGTCATGCGCGCCGAAAAACGCTGACAGCTCACAAGCCACAGATAATGTTAATGTTATTACTACTATAGACTATATAACAAAAACGTAAACACTTAACAGTGCTGCCAATCACAACTGTAAAATTATAATTACTAACTAATGAAAATAATACTGTCACATGAAAAACAACTATGGTAATATTATAATGTAGGATTTACATGAAATTGCTAACACGTTGAACCCAAGACTAACCGTGTTTAACAAACGTTCATTAAATGAATATCGCCTTAAATCGCGTGTTTACTTTTCCTTGGCTATGTATACTAAAATCTTTAAAACTACGCAACGGATTTTGATGCGGTTCTTTTAATAGATAGAGTGATTGAAAGGGAAGGTTTATATGTATAATACTTTAATCCGGAGCGAAGCGAGGGCGGGTCGCTAGTTAATAATATTCTTCGGCTAATGTTTTTTTTTACATAGTTATGGTCACCCCCGAGATGGCCCCACTGGCACCTTTCAGTATACTTGATGACAGGATCCGTGAGAAATTGAGCGAAATCCCCAAATATTATAAGCCGTAGTGATTATTGTATTTCAGTAACAAGTCCAACATTTTCATTCATTCCTAAAGTATCATTTGGTGATGATGAAGACCACAGATGGCCGCCGGAACTCCTCAATGGTACAGCTATTTCAAGGGTTGCGATAAGATATCTGGATAAAGATAGTTGAGCGACTATGTCGAAACACATTTAAATGGTTTCAATATACACGGTGGGAACGAGTAACCCGCCAAATTTTAACCATCAATTCTAGAGCCTATTTAGAGTATTTAATGTGGTATAACATGAAGTCCAATAAAGCATAATTTCCGAGATTTTTATAATTTAAATAACCATTCCATAGTTAATTTAATTTGAACTCTGACACCTTAACCTAAAGCATTTTTTACTAAAAAGATTAATGTTGTAAGTAGCAATATCATCAATGTACAGCATAAATTAATTTAATCAATTTCTTAGTAAATAATGCTTTAGGTTATAGGTGACAAAGTTCAAATTAAATGAACTATGAAATTGTGTTTAAAAAAAAACTCGGATATTATGCATTATAGGACTACATGTTACACCACATTATATACTCCAAATAGGCTCTAGAATCGATGGTTAAAATTTGGCGGGTTACTCGTTCCCATCCTGTATGCACGAGAAGGCAAAAAATAACATTTTTTCAAATGGCGGCTCTGTCCAACTGAAGCCAGTATTTTTAACCAAAAGCCAAATTCATTTAGTCTGACCTATTACCATTTAAAAAGAAGTTACTTTTTGCGTATATGAAGGATTTTTGTTTTCTCAAACATTATATTAGAAACACAAAGGTATCATAATGAACATAAGTATCAGTTAATACATGTAAATTTCCCGGAACAGCGGCTAATTTGAAGGCAAATAACACGAAATTATTACAAAAAGACTCTGCGGAATTACGTGTAAAAGAAATACTTGAATTGGTTTAGTTGAGACGTGGCGACGACTGTACGACCCATACGACATAATCATGGGAGTTACTTTGTTTTGATTTTTGACTCGCTTACAAAAATTTAGTTAAAAGATATGTAAAGTCTGTCTTTATGTCTCGGTCTATTCAGGATGCCTGTCGCTCTCTACACTCGTTAACAGTTCTGGGGGGTTATTATGACCTAGCTATGCAGTTAATTTTACGGTCAGCGTAAATGACAGAGCTATGGCAGTTATACCTATAGCTCTCTCCTTTTCTCTGAGCGTAAAAAGAACTGCATAGATATGCCGTAATAATGGTATATCTATGAAGATATACCATATTTTATTTTGATCTGTAAAGTTGTTGTTAACTTCTGTTTTCATTTAATTTGTCACACATTCATGCATATTTCTATTTAATGAAAATTGTCTCAACATAGTAATTGCACTTACAATGTGCTTGGAGCCTAACTAAAATGACAATGAAAAACAATCAAACTATATTTCAACCCCCCACTTAAGACTAATAAGGATTTTACCAATTTGGTAAATATTGATAACCAGTGATCGTAGATTTTGTGGCATTTTTGGTGCAGTGCTAGGGTTAATTAAGAAAAAGTGTAGTGTTTCATTTTATTAAATTATATAATAATAGCCAAATGTACTAGTCAATTATATTATACACCTCGACACCCGTAGGTCTCTGTAATAATAATATATCAATGCGACGTCATTGCACCGGTTTTGCTACGAAATCTACGATCACTGTTGATAACATTATGGAAGCTCTTAAAAAAGCTGTCGCATTGTCAACAATAAGGGTGGAAAAGAAGATCCTTATCGACTGAAGTCGTGTAATATAAAATATACGTTTCAGACACAAAAGCTAATGGAATGGTAATTCGAATTATGTCGAGAAATGGACCAATCTTACTTTTTAACTCGCTGAATACTGGCTGAATTTTTTACCTGGAAAGATACATACAAATTAGTAAAATAAAAACGAAAATGGACACAACAAAGTATAAATATACTAATTAATGTAGGTATAGTCGGGAGCAAATAAAGTTAGCCACTTTCTAAGGAAATTTAGTACTATATGGCTCGATTTCTTCGCTCACCAGTGTATGTAGCAAGACATGGGCACTACCTGGTTAAATACCAAAGTAAATATAACACATTAATTGCATAACGGTGTACTACACACTGGACAAGTACTCGTAGTTAATATTTATAATTATAAAAGGCGGTTCTAACTCTAACATAACATCTTAATTCCGACGAATTATAATTGAACGCGGGGCTCACGTAAAAATGCAATTATTATAACATCTCGTCTGTAAAACAAATTGAATAAATAAATAAAATTAATATCGCTGGGTAATCTTAAACAAATTGACCAAGTCCCAAACTAAGCTCTAGGCTTGTGCTATGGGTATTAGACGATAAACTTACTTCTATAGAGAAATAAATACTTTTAAATATTTAAAAAACATCCAAGACTCCCGGATTTTAACCCGGGACCACTAGCTTTAAAGGCAGGGTCACTGCCAACTGGTTAGGCCAACGTGTCGTTAAAACAATGTACCTACTTCCTTAAATTATCGCGGTTACTGTTCATGATTCTGGAACCCAGCTATTTTATTAGTGTTAGGTTAGGACTTTCGGTGGCTTACCGTGGTTCTAGAATCCATAGTCGTGGTTTCCTAATGATTATATACCACTTTGATTTCGACCTTCAGTATTATAATATTTTAAAATATACTACTAAAGACATATTTCAGGTTTAATAATACCTACTACCTATTTCTTTGTTACGCTTTCGCACGGGGGGATATCTTCCATACCTAAATTCATTTAAATTGGTTCAGCGGTTTAACTAATTTATTTATTTAATCTTTATTGCACAAAAGAATACACTTAGTATATAAAAGGCGAACTCAATGCCGTAAGGCATTCTCTACCAGTTGACCTTTGGGCAAAGCACAGATTGTAGTGGCGGTGCAACATAAGGTGTAACTAATACACATACACTTACATAATCAATAAGCATAATATATATATTGCGCTTGTAAAAAGAATAACACGAACATACATAATATAAATGTATAATATATAATAATATGAGGATAAACAAACAATAATTCAGATAAAGCAATCGTAATATCACGATGATGACAATTCTACCTGCTAAGAAATTCGCAACCATAATTAAATAAATTTGGAAAATAACTACTGAAGGTCAAAATCAAAGTGGTATGAATATAAAAATTCGGAAATAGCATCTCCATAGAATCTCGAACCACGGTATGCCACCAAAAGTTCTCACCCTATTTATTAATTTAAGTATCATAAAATGATACAACTACCTGATCTGGAGGGCAATTTTGAAGCTCACCGACGAAAAATTACTAACTTTATAATCAATTTTAAGCGATTTAATCTACGAGAGGGCCCGACTTTTGGGTTTGACATGATATAACACAGCTCTACATCAAGCTTTCGGCACCAAAAACATTTCACAACAAAACAAATCACAAAAAACCTTTTTTCGAATTTGTTTGTCACCGCCATTATCCTTATCATCGAAGCCTTAAGTTCAGAGCGGCCAAGGTCACGATCAAGGCGCGCGCGAGCGGGACGGCGCATCGAGTGCGCCGACGCGCGCGGGCGGGACAGAACGACGCGCGCGCGCATGGCACAGCCTGGCACCGGCCGGTTTATTAATTAAACATTAAAATATTGCGTGGATGACGTTTATATATATTTTATGCTTCTAGATGCGTTTTCTTTAGAGAATTTTTATCCTTAAGTTTGTTTATGTAGAATTTTATGCAAACTATTACGGCATCGCATAGGAATGCCCTAACGATGATCGTCGCTGGCGATTCACGGAACTGGAGTGTTTATAACACTACAAAAAAAAACAATAGCCTTAAAGAACACAGTGGTAGGTATATGAATTCTGCAAAATATATTTCGTTCCGTGTTTTTTTTTAAAAGACCTACGAATTTATGATTTTTTTTGGATAAATTGCACTTAACTACTAATTAAATGGCGCTGATCAAATAGGGGATGACCTTACACAAATTTACAAGCTCTAGGCTATAGGTAACAGACAACATACCTACATAGGAACTTATATGTGTCCACAAATTAATAATATAATACAGCCAAGAGTCATCTCGCCGGAAACAATTATTTATTCACTTTTTAACCAATCATCTTTTATTGTGGTTGCCACTCTAACTACTCTAAATTAGGTAGGTACCTAGGTATTATCTTGATTTTCTTAAAACAAAATCAATTTTATATCTTAAAATTCAAGTAAATTGTAGGTACCTTTTCATGGTCAGAGCTATCGAAAACATTTGATTACCATTTAATTATCAGTCTGCGGCCGTCGTCGCACAACGTGGAATAATCGTAAAACTCCGAGGTTATTCTCGGCCAGTGACACTATTAATAGTTCAAATTACATATAATTGGTTCTTTTGTGGCAGTGAATGAGTAACTATCCGGGACCGAAAGCTTCGCACCGGGTCGATTTTATATGGAAAGGTATTCCCTCATATCCGGGTCATACACACTCTTAGAAACAAAAGTCTTCTCTCCTGTGGTCAATAGTTAAGCTTGTGTGCATGTAAAATATGTTTTTATATGATAGGTCTACTTTCGGTGTGTCCACAGGAAAGACGATAACCTAAATCTGTGTATGACCCATCCATACACTAGGTAGATAGGGCTAGTGTCATATGTCGAGGTTGAATTTTAAATCCATAACGTTTTTGCAGTAAAAATATTTTAAACACCATTGATGAACCTAACCCCGTGTGGTTGCCGGGTTAGAACAGTGCCACTCCATGTCTTCCCGTGGATGTCGTAAGAGGCGACTAAGGGAATAAGGGCTTGTAGTACTGTTAGGCGATGGGCTTGCAACCTGTCACTAACACACTAGTAAACTTCTTGGCCTGATTGTGCAAAATGTGGAGAATTATAAACAAGTCTGTTTACATTTGTTGGTAGTTATGTAGCTTTGCCCACTCCACTCTGGGAATGAAGGCGTGATGTTTTGTATGATGAACCTACCTATTATCCCTAACTTTAAAATTAACCATTTTTAATTGGTTTGTAATTGCATCCAAAAACGCATGCAGGCCTTGAAATCTGAACCTTGAAACATTGACCATGAAAATTGACCTTGAAATTCAAGGAAACTTGATTTCTACCTCACCGGGCTTGGTCTCTCTACACAATGAGCTACAAACTATGACCCTAATTTAAAAAAGCTAACAACCAGAGCCTATAGCCAAAGTGCCTTCGCTAACTAGCTTATCTATTCAATTTGGTTTTTAAACCAATCGCGTCGCTGGTAGATCACGTGACTTTTCGTATGACGTGATTGGTTTAAAAAGAAAACGAATCGAAACGCTAGTTAGCGAACGCATCTTGGCTGTACCTATAATTTGTGTCACTAGTGCGTTAGGTATATATGTGCGCAAAGTAGATACAAGTCGTTGGCTGTTGCTTGCGTGTCAACGGATTTCCATTGCTAATGACTATGTAGAAGACGTCATTAATCTGTATTTACTCAATTTCTTATTAACTCCTTAATCTAATTTATAAATTAGTAACTATACCATAGGAACCTGTCTAAACTAAAATGGCGTAATCTAGTTGAATATTAAAGGCAAAATCAACTGTATTTCAGTAACCATACAGTCGCTTGTACAATAGCAGGTTTACAGTCTAAGCGCCCTTGTTTTAGAGGGTATTTTGAACATGTACGTTACATTAAAACTTATTAGTTCTCCCATTCATTACTATTAACGCGACGGAACTGAATAGAAACTTGTATTGAGAGACATACAGAATAATATATTGGTTTATAATATGACTAGCTGTTGCCCGCGACTCCGTCTACGTTTTTAAATTAGGTACGTTATGTTCTTCCCAGGACTTAGCTATCTCTATAAATCGGTTTAGCGGTTTAGACGTGAGATGGGAAATAGGCAAACGATTTATTCCTAATTTTAATCGACAGAAAATTAATCTAATTAATTAATTGATTAACAATTTAGTCGCTGTTAATTAATCGGCGATTAATTTAATTTTGACTAAATTAATCAAAACTCTTACGACTAAGATTAATCAATCGACATTTTTAATCGTTAATCGTTAGTCGATTATATTTTGCCCATCACGCAATAGGGTCGCGTGTTAATAAATACTTTTTCGATCACCTTGTAGTTATTTTCTCTAAATCACTCACGTTCCTCTCACCTTCCTTTGATTCAAAACCACAAGCCACGGTCAAAACGAACATGTATATTGAATGACAGAATCAAACCTTGGATCAATCCCTTTCCTTACACACCGTCCGACTCACAAGTTCCAAGAACTAAATGAAGTTTTCCTCCCAACCTCTAGCGCGTACGATATACCCAATAACAACCAGTGCCAGTGACACACTTTTCAAACTCGATTACCTGCGTAATCTAGTTTCAGGCAGTGAATGTATAATTGTAAACAATCCCCACTGTTGTGGCACACCTTTGTAACTGTGTGGACCACTCCTTGAGATCCAAATAACGATGAAGAACATCCTACAAGGTGATCTTAGGTTAGTACTACAGTTTTAAAACTACGTTGTCATTGAATTTGTCCCGAAAATGTAAAGTAGGTACCTAATTATAGAACAATTTTTTTAGACATGTACAAGTACATACCTAGTTGACGTTGTTTGACTAGTTGATAATGCCCTGCTTACGAAGCTAGCAGTCTAGAATTCTTTTTTTGTTCCTAGGTCTTGGATAGGTACTTTCTTTGTATTTGTCTAAAAAAGTAAATTGTGGCCTAGAACCCATCTAAGTACACTCGGCGTCAAAAATATCGCCCCTCCTCGGAAAATAATTACAACCGACTTTAAACCCTATTTGATCAAGGACAACAATATGATTGTTAGATATCATTTGAAAGGTAATAAAGTGTTTTTTTAGGAAAATTAAAAAAAAAAAGGATTTTTCCTTGGGGTCAAAAGTTAAAGGAAATGACATTGCGAACAGTTGAAAAATGTTTATTCAAGTTTAAATTTACAACAATAAATGGATAACAAAATTTTACAAAAAGTGCCTAAAATAAACTTAAAACCTAGTGTTACCCCCCTTGCCCTTATCACTGCCTCTAAACGGTCTTTCATTGATCGCACCAACTTTACGATGTCCTCTTGTGGAATGTTGCCCCATTCTTCGATGACTGCGTCCTGAAGATCTTGCAGGGTGGTAGGGGCGGCATCTCGTGACCGAACCCGTCGCTTCAGCTCGTCCCAAAGGTGTTCAATCGGGTTTAAGTCAGGACTCCTGGCTGGCCACGGCAAAACGGGAATCCCGACCTCCTCCAGATAATCCCGAACAATTAATGCAGTGTGGGAGCGAGCGTTGTCGTGCATTAATGTGAACCCAGAGCCGACGTAACCCGCATATAGCATCACATGCTCTTCCAGGATCTCGGCAATGTATCGGCGAGCATTCAGGGACCCTTGGCCGCGAGTGCCTCCAGTCCTGGAGACGCAGACAAGGTCGGTTTTGCCGTCTATAGACATGCCCCCCCCAGAACATGCAAGAGCCACCTCCTTAGCCCACTGTCTCTTCAATACAGGCTTGAGCAAATCGTTCGCCCGACCTTCTGTAGACTCTGGCCCGCCTGTCGTTGCAATAAAGACAGACTCTCGTCTCATTGGTAAAGAGAACCTGCCTCCATTGCTCAAACGTCCAATCGACGTGGTCGCGGGCAAATTGCAAGCGATCTCTGCGATGCTGTGCGGTCAACATTGGGCCTGTAGCAGCCCTGTGAGCCACGATATCCTTCTCCCGCAGTCTTCTTCTAACCGTAGAGATGCTAACTGATCTTGTCCGAGCTTCTCTGAGGCGTTGTTGCACCTCAACAGCACTAGCGAAGCGATTGCGTAGAGATGATGTCACGATGAAGCGATCATCTCTTTCGGATGTGCAGCGTCGCCGACCAGCCCCACGTCTTCTGATGTAGCCCCCAGTCTCCTGGAACCGCTGAAATACTCGGCGGACAGCATGACGGCTTAAATTGAGTTATCGAGCGACATCACACTGCCGAACTCCTGCTTGCAGTAGTGCAACCACTTGAGCTGATTCAGCAGCGGTGGTCTCCATGTTCGAGGGTTGTTTTCTTGTTTGAGTTTCTTAGATGTGTTCTCTTCGACGTCTGGACAGTGAATGATTGACATTTGACCTTGTACAGGCATTTTATACCCCTGGAAAAGGGCACAACTCGCGACCCTTCAAACGAGTATTTGTGCACTTTTTTTTCGAAACGCTCTGATTCACAAGCCATTACGTTTTGTTTAAATTAAACATTATTAATTTAAAACACATTAAACGTGCTTTTAATTGATACTAATATTAATTATGTAACATAATTTCGCTAAGGTCTAGATTAGCTTGAATCAGATTTTCGCGGAGGGGCGATATTTTTGACGCCGAGTGTATACGAATATTATAACGAGGTGAAGTTTGTGAGTTTGGAGGTTGTAAGGGGTAATCTTTGATCTACTGAACCGATTTAGATGAAATTTGGTTTATGCTCAAAAATTGACGTTTTCTGACGAAATCGCGAAAAAAGACTTCTACGCGAAGTCGCGGGAAACACCTAGTAGACTAAAAGCCTAGAGTTTATTATGGGATAAGGTTAATTTATGTGAGAATGTACTGTAATATTTATCATAACTGTTCGTGCCCGGTGTTGCCTGGTTTTGAACCTTTTCCTGACAGTTACAAACACAGCAAAAAACAGCCAAATCATACCGAGCCGTGCTCAAGATGCTCCGATAGATGTGGCAATTGATTTTTGATACAGATGATGTAGATATAGTGTTATCTGTGTCTGCCTGCGTACACACACGTTGCTTAATGAAAAGCGGTTAATATTAAATTATAACATTTATAACCAACCAATCACCATTTAAATGCCATCTTTTCAAACTCCTGATTAATTCGAAGATGAATAACCGATTACACTCAGTTGAGACCTCATTACTGCTGGTACAAAGGCGGAGAAGAGTGTTGAGCGCCATCTGTGGGCCGCACAAAGACTTTTAATGGAAACGTCACCGACACTCGCGCTGGTGCGTCCATGTTGATGTCCCAAGATTGCGGTACATCAGCTAAATAAATAAATATCACGGGACAATGTCTCACAAATTGACCTAGTCGCCAACTAAGCTCTAGGCTTGTACTATGGGTACTAGACAACGATAAACATACATCCTAACTAATATTTTAAATGTGAAAGCGTGGATGTTTGTTACGCTTTCACGCAAAAACTACTTGACGAATCTTTATGAAACTTTGTACACATATTCTGGGAGGTACTAGAAGTAACATAGGATACATTTTATTAAATAAAAATAAATTGCCAAGAAAAAAAAATTGCAGCGGGCGAAGCCGCTGGCGGGTCGCTAGTAGAGAAATAAATGCTTAAATACATAGAATACATTCAAGACTCAGGAACAAAATATTCGCGCTCATCACACAAAATCTGCCCTTACCGGGATTTGAGCCCAGGACCGCTGGCCTAGGAGTCAGTCGTCATGGTATTTTTTTAAATTGTTATATTACTGTGTAAATCAGGTCTTAAGGTGTGGCGTTAGCTGCCACACTTTTTGAAATCACTCTATATCTCTCAGTACAAAAAGCAAAATACTTTATTTGTAAAACTAGCCAGTACTTTGGTTGTTTATTTACAAATTTATGGAAAGTACAATACGTTATCTTTGATATCGTCACTACTTTGTATTGTATTGTATTGTACTTTAAAAAAACTTCGTATCTGATAAATTGGTGATGTACAAGTTTAAACTTTATTCTCTTCGAGATTAAGTTTAAAATCGTGCATCACGATTTATGAGATACGATGTTTTTCAAAAGTTCTGACGACAATCCAGAGTATTTTTAATGATTTTTGCGGAGATTTATATGTATTTTGGGACATCTATTCCACATAGGGGATATTTGTCTACATAATCTATAGGTATAAATTACGTATAGGATAGATGCCCCACCGAGCCAATCTATCCCGCAAAAACTGATCGTATTTTGCCTTCCCGTGCAATCACACAGAAACATAGATTAATAAAGTAGCATGCAATTCATCCGCAAAACTAGAGTAAGTACCTAATTACAATCGGGGCAACTTTACCCCTGGGGCAACTATCCCGGATTTACCCTATTTATTTTATCTTTATAGCATACACTTAACATAAGGAGAACCTAATACCGTAAGGCATTCTCTACCAGTTAACCCTGTAAATAATGGGATGCCTGCAACTTAGTACGAATGAGTCTTCTTACCCAACCCTAGGGTACTTTCGGTTTGGTTTAGTTCAGACACGGTAGAGTTCTCATATGTAAACTATAGATGATTGTCATCTACTGCAGTAAAGGTTTTGAATTAGATTATAGCGCTTTGAATGCGACGGCGCGGCTTTAAATCGGTGGATTATTGATATTGATTGATGCTGTTTTTTCTAGTATAGCGTGGCATTGGAATTGAGACTTGCCGTTCTCGAGGAATCTTGATCTGAGGTATGGTCGCGTTTATTGCGATGGATAAAGCATCCGTCACTCTCGCACTGTACTTGACAGAAAGAGCGATAAACACGGCCGTAATACTCCCTCTGAGGGCTTATTATGGCCGTGTTTAAGAGGCCGTATACGAAATTTTGCCAGTTTTGCTTATTTTCGTGATTTTACAGTTTAAATACTGCTTTTCTATAAGTTTTAATGCACATCATGATATATCATTTCAGTTATGATCGAATAAATGAGTTACGAATGAATGAGCTACTTTTTTATCTTTGCCGAAAATTTAAATTCGGGATTTAGGTTATTTTTAAACATTATAATATTGCTATTTAATTTTTGATTTTTGGATGTGTTTTTAAGGTAATGGATTGATTTTGAACTGAAGTTTATAACTGTTCTTTAAATTTTATGAACGAGTGTTTTAAGAAGCCGAAATTTAAAAATATTTTTTGTCCATTTTCTATAAAAATTTACCAAGTTCACAATTTTTTTACACAAAAAAAAATACATTTAGGTGGTAAAAAGTATCCATACATTTTTTAGGCAACTTTTACAGCAATCAATTGCTATTTTTTCATACCTTTAAGACGTCAAAACGATTCGTGAATATGCGATATTCTAAACCTCTTACAGCAAAACTCACGAAACAGTCGCCGGTTTCAGGGCGATTAATCAAAATTAAATAATAAAAACAAAAAAGTATTCCATACATTCATTGAAAATCGGAATTATCTTTCGTGTTAAAATTTGTAGAAGTAAAGTATTTCAACAGTAAAATCACGTCAGTAAAATTACGAAAATCAGCGAAATCGGCAAAATTTCATGTACGGCCACTTAACGCGTTACTAAACGTAGATAAAATATCCGTCATCTTCTGACAAGTACAGTGCGAGAGTGACTGAGGCTTTATCCACAGCGACCAACGCGACAATAATACAGGCCCAGATAACAACTGTACAACTACTGTGTTATGTGTGGCAATAAATCTTTTTCTGATTTTGATTCTAATTCTGATAACTTTGATACGGCCTATTAAGATCAAGGCTTAATAAATCCATAACATGTACCATGTACTCCATGTCTTCCCGGGGATTTCGTGAGAGGCGACTAAGAGAATAAAGGCTTGTAGTACTGTGAGGCGATGAGCTTGCAACCTGTCACAAATACGCTGGTAAAGAACTTAGCCTGATTGTGCAAAATATGGTTACAGAATGACCAACAAGACTTTTAGACATACATACATAAATCACGCCTGTTTCCCAGAGGGGAAGGCAGAGACCACTTCTTTCCACCTGCTACGATCCTGACAAAGATCTTTCGCTTCTTCCACATTCATACATCGAGTCATGCATGCACGCCGGTTTCGGGTACTTAAGAATCGACCCTTTTCCAGTAGTTCCCCGATTTGATTCAAAAAAGTACGCCTAGGGCGCCCCCTTCCGAAGGGTCGGAAGGGGGCGCACTCACTTAAGACTTTTAGAGTTGTTGGTATTTCTGTTGTAGCTCTGCCTACTCCACTTTGGGAATGAAGGCGTGACATTATGTTTAAATGTTTATGTACCAAAAATGGCAAGTACCGTTTTCTCAAACCGGTACATTTCCTCCGTAACTGCTCGTCCGTTCCTTCAGCGAACTCGTTATTTGGGTCTCCTCCCGGCGCACCTTCCCCAGTTAACGCCTCTTTTGTCTAAATCTACGCGATTATTGGAAAGTTTATATAGAGTTCTTAGAACTTAAGTACAGTTATGGAGTATCAACAATGGGGTAGTTTGAAAGGTAGTTAAGATAACTAGTATCGCCTTAACTTTTATAGCGGTGAACGAGCTCACAGGCTACTTGAGGTAAGCGGGATCTAAGACTTAAATTTGAAATCTCAAGACTATAATCTCAAAACTACAACCTAAGGCTAGAAATGTATTGTCAACTAGATTAGATTCTAGTGGTTTCACAGGTGGAGACAACCTACCGTATTTTTTACTGTAAATTACTATAAAATTATAATAAGCTGGTCAAAATTAACTGAACGTTGTGTGTGCCGCCGCTACTTAGCATAAATCCCAAACACGTGGTATAGTCTGACACACAATAGCACCACAATGCTCGCCTAATGCATTGTTGCCGTGTACCATCTATTTCCGGTACACGGGGCACAACCCAAATGAATTAATAACCGTTTTTGGTACAAGTTGTGGCTTTTGACCTGAACTTGTATTGTAAGTCTAATGGGTTTAGAATTTTAGGTTAATAATTGAGTTTCCTAAGGAAACTGTAGTAAAGGTAACTAAGACCTTAGCATTAATCTTAAATGACTAACTTTAGTTGACATCAGAATACCCTACTCAAGGATGACAAAGTCGGAAACAATTATCAAGTCTCAAGCATTGTCTTTATGGATGTCCTTAATTTGACTCTAGAAACTCTGTAAGTCCTAAAATGTTACGATATACGTTCATCGCCATAGTTAACTTTCCTTATTGTATTTTAATAATAATCTTTGGAATAATATTTAAATACGGCCATTATACAACATGCCTTTTAAAGTACTTTTAAATACGCCACTGTTCAACTTAAGCCAAGCTTCCAGTGGCGCCCTTGGTACTTTTATTGTGTGTTCTTATGAACTAAAGCATTATCTTAAAATCTAAGAGTGCTTTACTGTTGTCCAAATGAATACGTGAGTGAGAAGTTATGCTGCTTCTCATTTGAGACAGACTTCGAAGTTGGCTGGTTCCGTGATGGAGACCGTCATGAAGTGGCAACACTCGAGTACGACTTGTCCTAGTCACGGAGACCTCCTGGCCTTGACGTTCAGAAGCCAAGGAACATTATGTCATCAGAAAAACAAGATGAACAACGTCACAGTTCAGGGAAGCAATGCAGCCAGTATCATAGAAATATTTTTAGCCTACGATGCAGGGTTGGGGATAATTAGAATGAGTATATGTTGACGACATTTTTCTCAACGGTAAGTTTTGGTAAAGCAACGAAGAAAGATAACGAAGGACACGTAAATTATTGAGCTAACAAAATAAGTCTCCAAGTTAGGATTCATGTTTTAATTCGAAGTTTTCATCAGAGGGTTTATTCTAGAAACTTCAGGAAGACACTGGAACGAGTTAGCTCGCAGATATTAAAGCCGTGAGCCGGCCTCGTTTGCCAAAACGCATGGGGAGCATTGTTTGCCAAGAGATTATTTGAACCGTACGTTCGTCGGTGTTAGGAAGGGGTTCGAATACGGATTTAATCTGTTGGCGTTTGGTATAGCAGGGGCGTTACGTGTGTGAAACTATAATAGATTAATCATCAAACATCTTTAATAATAATGGATATTATGGTTCTAAGTTATTACTGCCCTTTAACCGTTCACACAATCGATGCTACAGGAATCGCAGGTGCAAAGGTGTCTATATGGTATATTGTACAACGATGGACTAAAGTAATCCATTTTGACACGAGATATTTCTTTCTCTCGCTTTGCTCGGGTGGGTGAAGTTTGAGTGTCTTTATGGCTTTTAAGTCTCGAGTTCATTTGCCAGAAAAATAAGTCTTAAATTGTGATGATGTTATTACAAAAACTTAAACTACCATTGATCATTTTTTAAGCATATGTCAATCCATAGAAAACTGTCACTTTAAACATGTTTAAGGCATGACTAAGTTTTTTGTACTTACAGCTGAATAGTATTTTTACATAGACACGTTATGAAATTACAAGTTAATAGCGCTATAATATTTACTCTCAACCCGTCATTGTAATGCAGAACGAGAAACGAGACAGCAACAAGGTTGTTTTTGGGATTAGAACATTACAAATAATCCATAGACAACAACCGAAACGAAGAGGCGGTGGAGGTTGTATGCCCAGCCCCAGCCTGCCCTCTACCGGCTCCACCGCGCACTCCGACGACAAGGGCGACATCATGAATTGGCAACATGAAACTGGCTGTTTGTGAAGAAATGAACATGATAAAGTACTTTAGCCCCTAGGGAGTAAAATATCACTTTTTCCCCAGGGATTAAATGCATCACTTTAGTCCGCCTATACATGGCTATTATGAGTAATTTTAGAGCGAGAGAAGCGAAAAGCTGTTTACGTTGCAAGAAAGAAGAGGGCTTATGCATGACGTTCCATATTCAACACCAGGCAACTGCAAAACCAATTTTAATAAAACTTAGCTAACAATAAGAACCATTCCAATTATACTAGCTTTGGACAAACAGGTCCACAGACACAGTCATAACTCGGACACGCGGTAAAATTACATACATACCTACATGATATCACACCTGTTTCCCAAAAGGGGTTTTTTATGGTAAGGAAAAGGCACACGAGCACTCAGGTAGTAAGTGGAATGAGACCATAATCCTAATACCCCAAGTGCGTTGCCAACCTTAAGGTCTAAGATGGAATGCGTCTATGCTAGTAATTTCACCAGTTGTCTTATGCCCACACCGGAACACAACATGCGAACACTGTACTGTCTGGTAGGGTAGACCACTTTTTTCCACCTGCTATGGTCCTGACAGATCTCTTTCGCTTTTTCCACATTCACAAACATCGAGTCATGCATGCACGTCGATTTCGAAAACTTAATATCGCCCTTTTCAAGTATTTCTTCGATTTGATTTAAAAAACTACACCTAGGGCGGCCCCTTCCGACCCTTCCACTTACTTTCGCACTATATCTCTTTCGCCAATCCAATATCAGGGGATAATCTCACACAAATTGACCAAGTCCCAAACTAAGCTCTAGGCTTGTACTATGGGTACTATACAACGATAAACATACTTATATAGAGAAATACATAGAAATCATCTAAGACCCAGGAAAAAATATTCACAAATATCTGCCCCTACCGCGATTTGTACCCAGGACCGTTGGTTTCGGAAGCAGGGTCACTCCCAACTAGGCCAACGTGTCGTGTCAAAACACGGTAAACATACACACATACATGAAATCACGCCTATCTAAGAGGGGCAGAGACCACTTCTTTCCACCTGCTACAACCTTGACAAATCACTTTCGCTACATCCACATTCATAGATCGAGTCATGCATGCACGTCGGTATCGAAAACTTAAGATTCAGGCCTTTTCCAGTATTTCTTCGATTTGGTTAATAAAACTACACCTAGGGCGGCCCCTTCCGACCCTTCCACTCACTTTCGCCAATCTTTTTTCATCCATCCTTTCCAAATGACCAAACCGTCGAAGCATGCCCTTTTGAATCTAAATAAATATCCGGGGACAATCTCACACAAATTGACCAAGTCCCAAACTAAGCTCTAGGCTTGTTTATGGGTACTAGACAACGATAAACATTCTTATAAAGAGAAATACATGCTTAAATACAAAGAAAACATCTAAGACTTAGGAACAAATGTTCGTGCTTACCACACAAATATCTGCCCTTACCCAAGACCGTTGGTTTCGGAGGCAGGGTCACTTCCAACTAGGCTAACGTGTCGTCGACGGTAAACTTATAACACTTTCTCTGTCGGGTGTCAAAAACGCAGCATACCTAAGAGTGGGAGGTCCACGGGCTATTACTGAGTCTTTAATTCGGACGGCAGACTAATAATGAGTATGATCCTTCAGAGCTCTGCAATCCCACTCCATTCCATTCGCCGGCTCCGGTTAAGAGCCACTGAAATTAAGTCTTCCCGGAACTTTGATTTACGAGTGAGGGAATTACGCAGGGGACGTTTAGCCAACTTTATAAATTGGCCGTGTTGTCTTTTTATGTTGGTAGTAAACGCGACAGAGTTTAGAATAGGGTAGTACAAATACTTGGTATATCAAGGCGTGACATACTTGGTATTTAAAAATCGGAAGCGAATTTTTGTTACCAGTGACAAACGAGTGATGTCTTTATGGATGGACGTCATCGTATCGAAGAAGATCGTTCAAAATAAAATTATAAATCCTATTTGTCACTGGTAACTAGAATTTCCACGTTCTTCAAAATAAATAAGCCATAAATAACTGTTACCTAAAACACTTTTTAAATAATACTTTAAAGGATCAAAGGTCTAGGGTTGTTGTAAGAACTTTATAGCGCACCCTCTTTATATGACGCTTTTACAGTCAGTCTTGAAGTCGTTATTCGCGAATGATTTTTTATTCTCAATCTTTATTCGTCATTCGAAAAAAATGTATCCTTATAAATAATGCCTAAACACTATTAGGGACGTTTTCAAAAAAAAAAACATAGTTAAGGGCTGATTCCTTTGTGTAACAAAAGTTACCCATATAGTTTATATGACTAACTTTCGTTACACAAAGGACGCGATATTTTTTTAATAACGACGTTACAACAGTCGTTTAAAAAGTATTTAGTTCTTTAATCGGCGAAGAAAACGGACAAAAGTTATACTTTAATCGTCCCAGCCCTAAGCAAGAGTTTATAACGCCTAACGCTTTTCTTTTTAAACTTCTGACAGCAAAGAGGTTTAGAACGAGGTATGCCGCCCATGAGCATTTCCCGGAACGGCGTGTGTGGCGGAAACTTTGAAGTCGAAGCGATGGGGGCTTCCACGGGTGCATTGTAAAGCAACAAAGCCTGTGGATTTTTTTATGAGGAAGGCATAAAAGAACACAGGTGGCCTGGCTCCAATTTTAGTAGCCTTCAGCGGCAGTTTTCAGGTTTCGATATACATTGCAAAGAGTTACATTATGTAACACTTCATTGCATAAGATAAAACAATTACAAGTAAGTTCGTACATAAACTTAAGAGGCCGTATACGAAATTTTGCCAGTTTTGCTTATTTTCGTGATTTTACAGTTTAAATACTGCTTTTCTATAAGTTTTAATGCACATCATGATATATCATTTCAGTTATGATCGAATAAATGAGTTACGAATGAATGAGCTACTTTTTTATCTTTGTCGAGAATTTAAATTCGGGATTTAGGTTATTTTAAAATATTATATATTGCTATTTAATTTTTAATTTTTGGATGTGTTTTTAAGGTAATGGATTGATTTTGAACTGAAGTTTATTACTGTTCTTTTAATATTATAAACGAGTGTTTTAAGAAGCCGAAATTTATAACTATTTTTTGTCCATTTTCTATAAAAATTTACCAAGTTCACATTTTTTTACACAAAAAAAAACACCTTTTTTTAAAACGTCAAAACGATTCGTATATATGCGATATTCTAAACCTCTTACAGCAAAACTCACAAAATAGTCGCCGGTTTCAGGTCGTTTAATCAAAAGTAAATAATAAAAACAAAAAAGTGTTTCATACATTCGTTGAAAATTGAAATTATCTTTCGTGTTGCGTATTAAAATTTGTAGAAGTAAAGTATTTCAACAGTAAAATCACGTCTGTAAAATCACGAAAATCAGCGAATTCGGCAAAATTTCGCGTACGGCCTCTTAAGATTAACATGTACAATGGCAAACTTAACCCTTTAACCGATGTTTTCCAGTTAACTTGATGATTGAAACTATACGAGGATAAACAAGACTAAAAAGATGCGCATAATAAGTAAATAACCAATATTTCTACAGCTCTCCCTTACTTATAATATAAACGTGGAATAACCGTGAAGTAGCTTATGCCGTGCTTTGTCACTCTCTGTTAGATGCAAATTTATGTCAATATTACAGGTTAGTGTGTTTCTTGTTGGGAGGGACAGCGAGAGTAAGATTGTCCCCTGCCACTATTGGGTTAGGTTAGGTTAGGTTACCGTGGGTGGATCATAGTGGGAGGCGATGGCGACCTTCAGCGAAATAGTAATGACGCTGAAGGAAGCGGCGGAGCGGCAGCGTGAGGTTGAGCCTGAAGCGCTGCCAATGCGTCGCAGGCGACTGGGGCGGCGGCGGTTGGCTTATGTCAGCCGCATGCCACCGTAACGGGGCCTGCGGGTTATAGATCGGGGGGTCATCACCTGCAGTAAGAGGTCCTGAGCTGGAACGCCCCTGCTGTGTTCCAGGGTGCTATCGGCGGAGTAGGCGAGGGAGCTAGTAAAGTTCCCCGCCTTCAGGCGAGCCCACAGGGCACTCGCTATTGGGGGGCTACGTTTTGGCGCTATAGCGGTCCCGTAGCCTCCTCTTAAAGCGCTAGGTGGAACGCCCCGGGGGTTTTAGTCCGTGCAAGCCGGACATAACCCGCCCTGGCCCCCGTCGGGGTGGGTATGCAAAGGCATTTCCGCCGGGTCAAAAAAAAAAAAAGGGTGGGTCATAGTGACCCTGCCTACGAAACTAGCGGTTCTGGGTTCGATCTCCGGCACTGGTAAACGATTACTTGATGAGCACATGTATTTGTTTCTGAGCTTTGGATGATTACTTCGTTATTATTTCCCTATTGTATAATTATTTATCATATAACCAGCCTTAGCATAAGTTTGGAACAAGGTGAATATGAAAGAAATAATAAAGAAAAACATTTATTCGCAAAAATCACACATCTAACATAAAGAAAAGAACCAACGGAAAAGTCATAGTTGTCGCGAATCGGTCACAACTCAGCATGAGTCTCCCCTGATGTGAACCTTCATTACTATAGACAGTAGTAATCATCAAACGATAATGAATTAATTTGTTTCGTGTAGTAATTGAAACTATGTCAATCTTTAGTCAAGAACTACTTATAGATACGCTTAAATCCTCAAAGCAATCTCATTAAATCACTTGGCATAATCTTACGCGTACACATAACTTAATAGTTAAAGCCACAAAGCTCATACACGTCTGTGTAAAAAAAAAAAATTGTCAAGCTGAACTTTTCACGCGGAGTTGCTTCAATCACTACAAAGTCGCTTTTTCTGTCCCTATATCCATATGTAGGTATGCTTAAATCTTTAAAACTACGCAACTGTTTTGGTGCGGTTTTTTTTAATAGATAGAGTGATTGAAGAGGAAGGTTTATATGTATAACCCTTTAATCCGGAGCGAAGCGAGGGCGGGTCGCTAGTTTTGTATAATGCGGCTATGATAATTTTCCTTCCTATACCGTTAGCAGCTTCAGCTTCCAATGATATCATAACAAAAGCGGATCTAAAATTAAGTAAGTACTTACTTGGTTTTGAAATAGCCGCGACTTGAAGTTCATAGATTATTATTTAGAAATCTGATAACAAGATGATGAATTAGATTATTTCAATACGTAAAAAAGTTCAAGGCATCTTTTGCTTGTAAAGTTTTAGGGTACTGTAAAGAACAGTTAACCGTAAATAGTTAGTACGGTCAAGGACTTTAATTAAATAAATAAATATCGCGGGACAATCTCACACAATTTGATCAAGTCCCAAACTAAGCTCTAGGCTTGTACTATGGGTACTAGACAACGATAAACATACTTATATAGAGAAATACATACTTAAACACATAGAAAACATCCAACAACCAGGAAAAAATATTCGCACTCATCACACAAATATCTGCACTTACCGGGATTTGAACCCAGGACCGCTGGCTTCGGAGGCAGTCACTCCGAACTAGGCCAACGTGTCGTCAAATTGTTTTGCCACTATAAAACCCTGTCATAATGATAGCGTTATTCATTAATATTAGCTTCGTTTAATGTGGTTTCACGCTGTCATTATGACAGGGTAACAATTAAAGTCCTTGACTGGACGTAGTAATCAGTAGTATGCTCTTTGGCCGATCATACTCCCTCTAGTTGTTACAAAGGCCAATAAACATATTTACGAATCCATTTTTTATGTCCATCAGAAATCTTGGCACTGAATTCGTTCTTGGCGTTCTAATCTCCAAGTTCTTCGGCCATCTTGAGGCGCTCACACGAAGGCTGCGATCGCCGCGACATTTGGAGGGCAACGACCCGATTGGGTAAGCTATCGCGAAATACTGATGTCTATGCCGTAGACAATCTCCCTGCACACGATGGCTCAGTGTGTATAATTTTTGAAGCACAGGACCCTGTCGCAGAAAGCTAATTAGTCATTTTGATACGTAATTTATTTCTCGTGATATAACGCAGTCATTTTGACAGTGTTCTATAAGCCGTCTTGAATAATACCTCTTGCAGCTTATCAGCTTGTGTTTGTCGTTGTCTAGTTCCCATGGTACCAACAAGCCTAGTTTGTGATTAGTCAATTTGTGTGAGATTCTGTGAAATAAATATAATTTTTTTCATGTATTCCAACCTATTACAATTTATGTGGATGATGATTGACTGGAAAGATTTGATCCACTAACGAAATACAGATCATAAAAATTATACTTATAAAATAACCACGAAACCGAAATTACGCTTCCAAAAATAACGAAACTGGTGGTCGAGCGTGTTAGAAACGCTTGCTGTGTCGACACAGTACTATTATATTTTGCGGTGTGCGTAATGCATGCGCTTTGTAGAATGGAGTCATTCACGTAATGAAATCGACTATAAATCATGCTGTGGAAACTATGACACGTGTGACATGACATGTGTCGCTGTGGAGTCATTTTAAGCGGGCTACTGACGCATCTGCCGCAGGGGCAATCTCGGAAGTTGATCCATTATTGCCCCTGTGGTAGATATGTGAGTTTAAAGAGGTCACAAATGGTGCCAGGCTGTCACACCTCCCCGCAACAGCAGAATAAAAACATTATCTTTCTACTTCCGCGCCAAGAACTCGTGATGGAGATAGCCTTTCACACGATTCGCTAGCAGTAAGCGCCAAGTCAAATCACTACATAGTATAAAACAAAGTCGCTTTTTCTGTCCCTATATCCCTATGTATGCTTAAGTCTTTAAAACTACGCAACGGATTTTGATGCGGTTTTTTTTAATAGATAGAGTGATTGAAGAGGAAGGTTTATATGTATAATACTTTAATCCGGAGCGAAGCGAGGGCGGGTCGCTAGTAAGGACTAAAATAAAACTATAAATCAGGATACCCTTGGAAAATCGACACTCATCGAATGTGTCGTTTTACCGAATTTTATTTCATCGACAGCAATTTTCTGCGGAAACCTTATTGTAAAATGCAGTTACTGTATAAGATAGGCATGTACTGATTACTGTATAAATTTGTATTTTGTTGATATTCCAGGGAAAATGTTAATTGTTTCGACAGGGGCGGTTTTAAGCCGCCATCGTGGATAACAATAGGTTAACGTAAGCATGGGTTAAGTAGGTTAGGTTAGGTTAGACCTGTGACCACAAAAATGTTATACCTAACTCCTGCACATGGAAATGCCTGTCGATAAAATGAAAATTCGGCAAAGTAAAACATTCTATGAAATTAGTGTCAACATTTCAAGGGGAAACCAAAAACATACATATAACAAAAAAATAAATTAATTACTTTTGTCAAATAACTTAGTCAAATTGTAACATCCTTTCAAACTTAACTAATATTGGTTCTCTACTGACACACAAGTAGATATACTCGTAAAGAATACAATGCAATGCAGTGGGTATTATTCCTTATAAAATCGATGTTTTATAATACTCCTCAACGATGGCGACTTAACTAAAGCCGCTCTTCCCCCCATCCCCTCCTATTGGGCCAATTGAATATCAACAAAATACGAACATTAAAAGTGTTTTTGTTTATAATCTAATGAATCTTCCTAGGAAAACCGCCATTAAATAATATCCCCATAAAAACCAAACATGTCTGTTTGTCGGTTGGCGCCGGCAGATGCAGTGAAAGTGTTCCCACGATGCGCGCGCGCCGACCCACTTGCGAAACACAGGTTTAGGCTGATGCTCCAATATTTGCAGTTTGTATAATATATGAGTAACTAAGTTAGTGTGAGTTACATTATAAATAAATGAAACAAGCAGGTAATTAACTTGCTTGACCTAAGAGCGTTTAATAATGACAAAGTTGAGTTAAATGCATTCGATTCATTACTCCATCTATTTAGAGGTAGGTAGAAAACTTTTCCTAAAAACGTTAATAAAATGTTAAATTGCAATTCAAGCTAATTCTAACCTAGAGCTTTTTTACATTACTTTAATCTAAAAGAGCTTAGCACAGAAAACATCTTGCAGGCAAAATGCACAGAAAACAATTAAACCAAGGGATATTTTGTTTTCCTAAAAAGTTTAACCAATATCTTTTGATATTAATAGAAGCTAACAATCTTCTGAATTTGTAAAGGTCAGCGTATACACATAGAACGGCTTTTTACCCGAATTTGGAAAAGCGGGAGGTTCTATGTTCCATTGTATATTTTTTATGAATGTTTACAGATTTTTCAGTCAATTGCGGAACTCCTCAAATATTATAAACATACATACAGCGATTTTAGTATTTTCAGTAACAAGCCCAGCATTCAAAAATTATCATTTGGTGAAGTGGAACTGATGAAAAAGACCACCATGGCCATCGGAACTCCTCAACGGTACCTATTTCATAGGTGGCGATTATCGGCATAAGCCGCATTATGAAGTGGTAAAACCTGACATACAAGTTCAAGGCACACAAAGCATCGAGTTTCAAGAAGTGTTCTTAGTACTTTATAATTTACTAGCGACCAGCCCTCGCATCGCAAGGGGTTAAAAAAAACGCATCAAAATCTGTTGCGCAGTTTTAATGATCTAAGTATATGTACACAGGGACAGACTGACAGTGGGAAGATTGGTTTTATACTATGTAGTGAAGAAAAACAGACAGCTCAGTAATGTGCAATCTTATTAAGAGCTTGAATTGAGGAGAGTTTATACATACATAACATCACGCCTTCATTCCCAGAGTGTGGTAGGCAGAGCTGCAGAAATACCAACAATTCTAAAAATACTTGTTGATAATTCTGTAACAACATTTTGAACAAGAGTTTTAATAAGTGGTAATAGGAAGATAATTATAACTTTAATGAAGACGCTCTTGGAAAAAAAGCCAGCAATACTTTCACATGTTGTACCATCCGAGTGCACAGTGTTTTATTATGAACTCGTGCCACCCGTCTGGTGCATTGGAGCGATGAATGCAGGTCTCCGGGCCATCCAGCTGGCCGCAACTACTTAGGTATTATTGCTCGGTTTTAGTCATATTGGTCAATAGTTTTACACAATACGTGCAGGAGCTGGTAATTTGATACAACTCTTGTGTTTAATTACTTTGAACTTCATAATATTGGTGCAACAGTAATCCTACTTACGAGTATATTATAAATGTGAAAGTTCGTGGGTGTGAGTGTTAGTTTGTTACCCTTTCACGCTGCAACGGCTGGACGGATTTGAATGTAAATTGGAATGAAGACAGCTTATACCTTGGATTAATACATATGCTAATCATCCCAGAAAATTTAAAATTTTGCCGAAGGTATAACGATAGTTGAAATTGACGTGGTAATTTAAGTCATATTGTCGATTGTTTTCAGTCCAACAGATGACAGAGTAAACTACCATTGGACGTTTTTTGTCGAGAAGGCAAACGAGCACACAGGCCTCCAGGGTCTCTGTTCTACGCGACAAAACCGTATTGCTTTTGACGTGTTTTATAGTTTTATTTTAACTCGGCCGCCATTTCTGTCACGTCAATAAGGTACAAAAACGTTTACGACACGATAACACGTCAAAGGCTTATTGTTTTTTAGGGATCCCCTTAAATAAATAAATAATAAATAAATAAATCGCATAATGTGTTTTAGACTAATATTTTTTCGCATAATTGTTTTCTTATAATTTGTATTGGCATAATTGTACTGTCGCATAATAATACTTAAGCATACTCCTTTTTTAGCATATAAAAAAATAAAAATAAAAATAAAAATAGTTTATTTAAATGTGTATCAATTACATTTCAATTTGAAAAATTATTTGGTACACTTACTTAAAAAGTACACACGCATAGTTCAACTTACAAAAGAAACAGAGGCCCCCAAACTAGGCAAAGCCTGTATCTTGGGAGACCAAGACAGATTAATATTAACATTAGCAACTTCTACTTAGGTACCATTTACAAGTGTTTTTCCTATTAAGAGCGTCTAGAACACACAATTGCAAGCATAGAGCATTTAACTTAATAATAGTGTTTCTTACAGAGATCTTCAGAAGCATAATAACCTAAAGTAAGCAACCAGTCTGATATTAGCTTTTTGGCTTTGTACATTTTACAGTCTTTGATATTGCAAAACCTTAATACTGTTGCGGACGAAACCTACGTCACTAACCGAGTTTCCCGTGATGGCCGCGAGAGGCGCTGTCAACAATATAAAACGGGCAACGCACGCCGCCGCGCTCTCTTCTCCTTTCAATCTACTGTATAAATAATGTCAATGTTACCTAATATTAATTAAAATATATTGTTTAAAAACCGCATAAATAAAGCATTCATTATCGAGAAACCCAATAGTTAGACCCCTGCCTGCCTGAGTCACGAAGCTTGACCATTGGACCTTCGAATCGGATCGTCATCTACGGGCCTGCGCATCATCAGCAGCGTGATTCAGCGGAAGCGGGTCTGACCATTATCGTTCCAACCAACACCCCGGTGTCGTAATGTGTGCTAAAACCGTTTCTTTCTCAAAATTACAGTAGACAGAGCAACACGCGGTAACTAGGTGCAACGTGGTGCGCATGATTCACCCGCTGGACAATTCGAGTTACGTGAGTACCCCTAAATTTCATTAATCGTCAAAATGAGTGTTAGTTCCGATATTTCGCGTAGTAAATCACCTCAACCAATTGCCACGGATTCAAATAGTGCATTAATTCGTGAGTTAACGAAAAAAAGAGGTACAGTCAAAAGCAGGCTAACTTCCTTCACGAAGTACGTGAGTTCTTTCGAAGGAGCTCAATTAACTGAAAGGCAATTAATGGAGCTAAAATTACGAGTTAACAATAACGCGAGCCTATTGCAAGAATTTAATACCATTCAATGTGACTTAGAGGAATCTACCCCCGATAGTGAGTTTTTATCGCAACTTGAAGCTCGTGAATCCTTCGAGAATATTTATTTTAGTGCTATGACGGACGCAGAATATTTAATAAATCGCAATAACGTTAAAACTAGTGATGAATCTAAGTGCAGTGAATCTCATTCTTTGATAAAGTTGCCCACTATAACGCTACCCACCTTCGACGGGTCCTACGATAACTGGTTAGAGTTTAGAAACATTTATCTTTCCATGATCCATAATTCTAAACAGCTCGATAATATACAAAAGTTTCACTACTTGCGAGCTGCTCTGAAAGACAATGCAGCCGAAGTTATTAAGTCGCTTCAATTCACTCCAGATAATTACGTAACGGCATGGGACCTCCTTGAAAGTAGATTCAATAATAGCAAATTGTTGGTGCACAATCATGTAAAATCCTTGTTTAGCATGCATTCTATAAGTAAAGAATCCCCATCGCTAATTAGAAAATTAATAGACACAGTGCTTAAGAATTTGAGATCTTTGAAATCATTGGGTGAACCTACTGACACGTGGGACACGCTAATGATCTATATTACCGTATCCAAATTAGATTCAGTAACAGAAAAAGAATGGGAACAATTTAAAATGACTGTCAGCAATACAAAAGAAAGGTTTAGTTTAAATGATCTTATTCAGTTCCTTAGAGACAAAGCTGACATGCTAGAAATGGTCAAAGCTAACGGCAACCATTATTCTAGTACTAATACGAAGGTCAACCAAGAGTATTTTAAAAGGCCTCAAAACAAAGTGCACAGTTTCGTATCAACTCAAGGTAATAATAAATTTACTAAACGTACCCCCCGCGTGTGCAATATGTGCAACGCAAATCATTCGCTTTATACCTGCAATAAGTTTTTAGAATTATCACCGAAGGACAAATTAGTCTTTGTAGATAGCAAGAAACTTTGTAGGAACTGTTTGCGTTTCGGCCACGCATCCAGTGTGTGTTATTTTGGCCCATGTAGACAATGTAGTAAGAAGCATAATACCTTGCTACATGGCGAGTGCGGTAGGGACAGCGCATTATTGCCCGGTGCAGCCCTAGAGCCCCGGACATCATCTGATTCCACTATCGACACCACGGCCAGCATTCATGTAATTGATCAACCGCAGGTTCACGGCGCCGCGAGTACTAGCTTTGTGACGACTAACGTTTTACAGCCTATTTTACTTTCAACCGCATTAGTAGAAATATTAGATAGGGACAATCAGTATCATAAAGCAAAGGCTCTGTTAGACAACGGCAGCCAACATTGTATCATTACAGATTCTTTTTGTAAAAAATTAAACGCCTTACCAATACAGTCCACATACCGAATTGCAGGAGTTGGCAACTCAGTCGCGCAGTCAACTCATTCATGTAAAATTAAACTTAAATCAGTCAACGGAGACTATACCGCTAACCTAACTTGTATGGTCTTACCGCGGATAACGAGTACCTTACCGGCTATAGGTATCAACGCGAATCTGATAGACATTCCTAAGAATATTAAACTCGCGGACCCGACATTCTGTACACCATCCGAAGTAGACTTGTTGATTGGGGCAGACTGTTTTTGGGATTTACTCTTAGAAGGTAGAATTAGGTTACCTACCGGACCTTATTTGCAAAACACTCAGTTAGGTTGGATAGTCTCAGGTCGCATTCATACTCTTAATAAGCATAGTGACTTGCGCATTAATCAAGTACAATGTAATTTAGTTCAAACTCTGTCATTAGAACAACAATTTAAAAGGTTTTGGGAACTGGAAGAAGTCGCGCACAAGGAACAATGCTACTCGTCCGAAGAGCGCGCTTGTGAGACCTTATTTACCGAGACAACTAAACGTGACGTCGACGGTCGCTTCTCAGTTCGCATGCCGCTTAGGGAATCAGCTGATGTCTTGGGCGATAGTTACAATACCGCGCTAAACATGTATATGTCGCTCGAGCGCAGGTTAGAACGCAACCCGCAATACAAACAAATGTATAACGCGTTCATGCAAGAGTACTTAGACCTGGGGCACATGACGCGCGTCGAAAATTATACTTTGCCTTATTTCTTTTTACCGCATCATGGAGTATTTCGCGAGCACAGTCTCACTACTAAGCTACGTGTAGTTTTTAACGCAAGCCAGTCAACCTCAAATACCAAATCGCTTAATGACATACAGATGCCCGGGCCTGCTCTGCAAAACGATTTATTTGCTATTTTGTTGCGTTTTCGAAAATTTAAATACGTAGCATGCGCCGATATAGAGAAAATGTTTCGTCAAATCCTTATTCAAGAGGATCAAAGGAATTTGCAATTAATCTTGTGGCGTAAAGGTCCATCCGACCCACTATCTGTGTATCAGCTTAACACTGTTACCTACGGGACGGCGTCAGCGCCTTTTCTTAGTATTCGATGTGTGAGACAGTTAGGGTTAGAATGTGAGGATAAAGAAGTCTCAGATACTATATTAAATAATTTCTATGTCGATGACCTAGTTACTGGGCACGACGACAAATCGAAATTAGCTTACATCTGCAATAAAGTAGCCGATGTATGTATGTCTGGCTGTCTACCATTACGTAAATGGATATTCAATGCGCCCGACGTTGCTCCCGGTGTAGCGCAAGCCGATACTAGTTCAAAGTATTTGTCACTCGGCGAGAACTGTTCCAGTAAAACACTGGGCCTCGGCTGGTACAACAACTCGGACGAACTTCACTTTACGACTGCGATCAGTCAAGGTGCATCTAGCATCACTAAACGCTTGATTTTATCGATAGTATCGCAAATATACGACCCGTTGGGCCTTTTGAGCCCAGTCGTAATAATAGCAAAGATAATGTTGCAAAAACTATGGCTAAGCAAAGTAGGTTGGGATGAATCTGTACCTAGCGACGTAGTGCTGTGCTGGGAGAAATTTATTAAATCGCTATCTAATTTACATAACATACGCATTCCTAGGCACGCCATAGGTAGCAACTATAAACAAATTGAATTACACATTTTTACAGACGCGAGCTTAGAAGCGTATGGCGCTTGCGCCTATATTCGTACTGTTGATTATGATGATTACGTAACGACTCATCTGTTGTGCTCAAAGACCCGCGTTGCACCGCTAAAACCAGTTAGCATTCCCCGACTCGAACTGCTTGGTGTTTTTATCGGTGCGAGATTATTAAATAAAATACGGGAATCGTTACAAATTAATTTCGACAACATAGTGATTTGGACAGATTCTACTATTGTGCTCGGGTGGTTAAAAACGTCTCCGCAGTTATTAAAAACATTCGTTCAGAACCGTGTTGTGGAAATTAACGAATTGGCCGGACATGCAATGTTTTTACACGTGAGTACCAAGAGTAACCCAGCTGATATATTATCGCGCGGTTTAAGTCTTGACGAGCTGACTAACCATGATGTTTGGTGGAAGGGACCATTGTTTTTACGCAAGTGTGAGTTAAACTTAAACTTATCTTCGAATTTTAAAATAGACGAATCAGATTTGCCAGAGATAAAATCAAAGGTTCCCATAACTACTACACATCTTGTTATGCAGGCAGATAATACCGAGTCGTGTCTAATTAACTTTAAAGGATTCTCGTCGTTCAAAAGGATGCAACGCGCTTTCGCTTACGTATTACGCTTCATATACAATGCGCGGAGACGTAAAAAAGATCGATGTACCGACGACGCTTTGTCAGTTAACGAATTAAACGCATCATTAAACTTATTAGTTAACTTTGTGCAAAAACAATCTTTTCCTCATGAATATGACGCTTTAATAAATAATAAACCCGTACAACCATCGCGAAATTTATCGACATTAAACATATTTATTGACAAAAATAATATTATTCGCGTCGGTGGTAGGTTAGTGAACTCGCTTGAGTTCAGTTATAATAAAAAGCACCCTATGTTGTTATGCAGCAAGCATCATTTTGCACAGCTCCTTTTCCGTTTCGAACATAAACAACTGTTAAATGTAGGGCCTCAGACGCTCTTATCTCACATTAGGGAGTCGTGGTGGCCATTAGGTGGTAGAAACTTAGCAAGAAAAACCGTCCAAGGTTGCATAACTTGTACTCGCATGAAAGGTCGGACATTGCAACCTATCATGGGCAACCTACCTAGTGAGCGCCTACAGCCGGGCTTCCCATTTTTGAGGTGCGGGGTCGACTATGCCGGACCCATGTACATTTTAAACCGGAAGGGGAGGGGGGCAAAATTAGAAAAGGCTTATTTGTGTTTGTTCGTATGTTTTGCTACAAGAGCAGTGCACTTAGAGCTCGTCACTAACTTATCAACTGAATGTTACGTCCTAGCATTAAAAAGATTTATTTCTCGTAGAGGTAAACCTTTGCAAATATTTTCAGATAATGGCGGATCCTTTGTTAAAGCTGCGAGAGAACTGTCGGACTTCTTACAAGGCAGTTCAAAGTCTGTAATTGATTATGCCTCAGATAATCAAATTGAATTTAAATTCATTCCTCCATATGCACCTCATTTTGGCGGTTTGTGGGAGGCCGGGGTAAAGTCCAGTAAACATCACATAAAGCGTGTAGTCGGGAACGCTAACCTCACTTATGAGGAGTTCAGTACGGTTTTGGCACAGATCGAAGCCGTCCTGAACTCCCGCCCCATGTGTCCTCTGTCATCAGACCCCTCAGACCTAGCTCCGCTGACGCCAGCGCACTTCCTGCTGGGCCGGCCGGCGACCGCGCCCGCCACCGGCTGCTGCCTGACCGCACCGGCGTGCGCTCTGTCCCGGTACCAGCGCGTTGAGCAGATGCGCCAGCACTTTTGGAGACGCTGGTCAACCGAATACGTCTCTGAGCTCCAGAGGCGCACAAAATGGAAGCAAGAAAAAGATGACATCATACCAAACACAATGGTACTCATCAAAGATGACAACATGCCCCCACTCAAATGGCAACTGGGCAGAATCTTGACCACCTTCCCCGGTCGAGATAATACGTCGCGAGTCGCTAAAATTCGTACAGCGACCGGCATCATCCAGAGGGCATTCTCTAAAATTTGCCCTCTGCCTATCTCCATATCGGGCGCTGCTGCGGCGGGCACTCAAGACTGATGGCTGAGCTACTTCATTCAAGACTGATGGCTGAGCTACTTCACTCAAGACTGGTGGCTGAGCTACGCTGACTTACTTACTCCTATTGAGAGCAGAAGCTCTCAAGGCGGCCCAGATATGTTGCGGACGAAACCTACGTCACTAACCGAGTTTCCCGTGATGGCCGCGAGAGGCGCTGTCAACAATATAAAACGGGCAACGCACGCCGCCGCGCTCTCTTCTCCTTTCAATCTACTGTATAAATAATGTCAATGTTACCTAATATTAATTAAAATATATTGTTTAAAAACCGCATAAATAAAGCATTCATTATCGAGAAACCCAATAGTTAGACCCCTGCCTGCCTGAGTCACGAAGCTTGACCAAATACTGCATTATAAACAGATGCTCTAACAAAATCACCAAATCGTTTTGCAAAGATTGAGTTGAATATTAGGCTATTAGAATAATTTTAGTTGGACTAATTTGTATTTGACTAATACACATTACGCATATTATTGTTTGGGCTAATAATTATTAGATACTTAAGGTTAAATTAGGTCACGTTAGGTACATTAGGTTAGGTTAGGTTAGTATGATATCCATTTTGTAATGATGCCAATTAATTATTATGACTTTTTGCAATTATGCTATTTGACGTTAGTCTTGATGACAATTATGCTTACTGTATTTATGCTTTTTAATGTTATGCGTAATAATATATGCGTAAAGATGATTATGCACATCATTATTTCGGCTAAAAGCAATTATGCGTAACACTATTATTACAAATAATTGTATGCCATCCAATAGAGAACCGTTTTTTACCCCGTAGAATAGAAACCATTTACTCTACCGCCATAACTGTCAAAAAATTAAGAGCTATCAAATACGATAGCACGTCAAAGATATATTGGTGTTTACCCGACTACGGCGAAGCAAAGGAAGGGTAATGATTTTGACACTTTATATATGTTTCTATATGTATCTCTGTATATATTTTTCACTCTAGCGTCGATCCTAATGAACCGATTTAGAAATGAGGTGTCTATCGATTTGTCTTTTTTGTGCGATTATTATAGGCTACTTTGTTTTATTAACCAATAGAAAATAGGCCAAACAAAAAGACACCAAAAGCAATAAGGTTTTACCGTAAAACCCTGCCCTGATAATGAGTGGGATCTTGAGACCATAGACATTTGCATTCTCAAGATTTTGCTTATAAAACTGCCAATGTGTTGCTAGCTCTGAGGGCTAAGGTGGAATGCCTCTATGCTTGTTATTTCTACGGTTTTCTTATCCTCAAATAAGAACACAATAATACGAACACAGCTGCTTGGCAGTAGGTATAACTAGGGGGACAATCTCACACAAATTGACCTAGTCCCAAAATAAGCTCTAGGCTTGTACTATGGGTACTAGTCAACGATAAACTTACTTCTATAGAGAAATATATACTTAAATGCATGGATAACATCCAAGACTCAGGAACAGTCGTGCTCATCTCACAAATATCTACCCTTACTAGGAATTTGAACCCGGGACCTCTAGCTTCCAAGGCAGGGTCACTACCAACTAGGCCAATGTGGTATTTTGGCCAAAGGTATTTTGGCGAATACATATTTCATTATAATTAAATGAAAACATATGATATTTTAGCATACGTGTAGCCTAAATACCTAACTTTCTTCGTTAACATCACATCATCATCACCTTTTCGGCGTGGTAGGACCCTGTGCAGGGTCCGTCCGGATCGCTACCACCATCTTATCCATTAACCACCCGCCAAGCAACAGTGTTCGCATTGTTGTGTTCCGGTGTGGGGTTAAGACAACCGATAAAATTACTAGCATAGAGGCATTCCATCTTAGACCTCAGCGTTGGCAACGCATTTGAGGTGTTAGGATTATAGTATTGACAATTCAAATGTCTATGGGTCTCAGATTCCACTTACCATCAGGTGGCCTAAGTGCTCGTGTGCCTTCTCCTTAACATTTAAAACACATACACTAATAGTGGAGAATAACTTCAGTAATCCAGTTCTTGCCTATTCTTCCCAGACATTTTATTATTATTAGTGAACTGACATCTCCCTGCCTCCCTAACGCCTAAACCCGCAAGGGCCTCGAACGTGTTTACTGGATATCGGACACTGCGGCAGATGGCGGCAGCATTAACGTAATGGACCCTAACAAATTCGCTTAAAAGCGTTCTACAGCGTTTCCGACTGTTTAATGGTTCACTTCCGTTTCCGACATTATATACGAGACAGACGGGATCCTATCATTTCAGAAGCAACGTTTCAAAAATTATTCATTTCACAAACATATCATTTGACAACCAACCCACCCACATTTTTTTTCCGAAACTGTAAATAATTCTGGATTTATTAAAGGACCATCGTGTAGAACCCTATAGTTTAGGTTAGGTTTTTTTTTTAAATCCTGTAGTATATAATAATAATAATAATAATAAATCACAGGACCTAGTCCCAAACTAAGCTCTAGGCTTGTACTATGGGTACTAGACGACGATAAACGTACTTATATAGAAAAATATATACTTAAATACATAGAAAACATCCAAGACTCAGGGACTCGTGCTCATCACACAAATATCTGCTCTTACCGGGATTTGAACCCAGGACCCCTACCTTCGAAGGCAGGGTCACTCCCAACTAGGCTAGCGTGTCGTCAAGCGTAGCGTGTAGTGTGTGTATGTAGTTGCAGAAAAAAAAGCGGGTTGGCAAATGATTGGTTGCGAAACGATGCATTTGTTCAAGATTTGTCGGCGAAAAGGCAGAGAGCCGAGACGCGGTTCGAAATGAATAAAAATAAATACTATAGCGAGAAATATGGTATCCCTTGAAACGTCGAAACTCATTTCATCGAATGCGTCGTTATATCGAATTTCATTTCATCGAAAGCTACTTTCTGCTGAGACCTTATTGTTTTTAGGCTTTTGTTAAAATTATAACTTCTGCACGTGGAAATGCCTGTCGATGAAATTTAGGCGACGTAAACCATTCGAAATGAGTGTCGACAGTTCAAGGGTAATTTCTAGAGAGGTGTCAGATGGTTTCACCTAATGAATGTTTAAATTTATAATTTCTAGTGAGGGCTCAAACAAAAAAAACCACTTGACCACTTAAAACTGACATTTGACTTTTCCGTCACTTTGATATGGTTCCATAGAGGCCCAGAAATCCATTTAATTGACTTTATACACAATGATTTTAGTATTATAAATGTGAAAGCAAGCTTGTCCATTTCTATTTCTTACGCTTAAAGTTAAAACTCTTGTTTAAACGAACACCGCAAAACTTAAAACTAAATTCTAAACTAAAACTGCATCACATTAATTCTTTATTAAGTCGAAAGCTCACTATGGACAAAGTTAAACAGCTTTTGAAACTTAAAGCAACTTCAAAAAGACAGCTAATTTCCAATTCTCGGTGTCTTAGTTGGGAAACAACAGCGAGATAGGTCGAGAGGCCGTTGGCTGAGTTTCGAAGTCGATAAACATACATACATACGGGTTTTTTTCCGGACTTTTTCAACGCTAAGAGAGATAGATATAAATAAGTTAATATCAGAGGACCATCTCACACAAATTGACCTAGTCCCAAACTAAGCTCCAGGCTTGTACTATGGGTACTAGACAACGATAAACATACTTATATAGAGAAACAAATACTTAAACAGATAGAAAACATCCAAGACTCTGGAACAAATATTCGCACTCATCACACAAACATCTGCCCTGTAACGTTATTTTGATTGTAAAGCAATTTTAATATTAAAATTAGTAATATTATTTAAAAATAGGTATTGTAGGCTATTTTCAAGGTGGTTTTATATCATAATTAAATGAACAGAAATGGAAAAAAACACTAAATAAATTAAAATGTAATTGAATGGATAAACTTATACATTACACGCAACACGTATACGAGTAGTTTTACATTCTAATATCATTACGAAATTCACTCTCACGAAGACCATTTTGAAAGTTTTACGCTACGAGTATATACAAACCAACGACCGCAGCTCGTCGTACAAAACCCATTCTTCTGTAAAATGCATGTTGTCAACCTTACCACAAGCCTTCTAATACTTAAAAATAACCATTCTCTCTTATTTTCTTACCGTAAAAGTCCAATTTCAAACAACCCACGTTTTTAACTTTAAGAAATGTAACTTAGGGAAACTTGTAAAGTGATCGTGAATTTCATTGAAATATCAACTTTAGCGTTTCTATAACTAAAGTTATTTTTGCAGCCTATTGTTTAAGTAAGACCGAATCTTGTAAACTAGTAACGACTGTTTTATTACAGTGAATTGACCAGCAGGGAGCACTTGTACTACATGTTAGTATTATCACTTTGGGAAAAAGTCTTGTTTCAGTTTAACATATTGTTGAGTTCAGAAATAAATGATTACTTTATTGTTGTCTAAATAAATATTGTTGGATTAAAATTAATTGCTTGATTAAGTATCTTGATTGCAATTAATTGCTGACTAAGCACCATTTTCTTTTCAAGAATAATTAAATTTTACTAGCGAAGGTATCAAATACCAGCAAAATCCCTAGCTACGAAAAGGTGTATCCTTGTTTGTTTCTTCAATATTTATTATTTATCACCTCAGCCACGATCATCGTAAAATATGGTACACATCCTCTATAGCCTTAAGACGGACACGGTAGTTTTACCCAAAAAGAACCCCGGGGAGTAGAGATCGACTTCGTTGCGTGTACAGACTCATGGCCAAAAGCTACCTATGAAATAAAACATTATTTGGTCGAAGCTACCCCTTATAATATAATATATTGTAATGTAATTCTTATTATCATTTTTCTTAATTCGTTATATTGGTGAAATGATATGAATTATAAATTATAAATTTTATTTATTCGTTTTGACAATCATGCTAAGGATACTTTTAATTTTGACATGTAATTCAAACTTAAATTGTATTTTTTTCATGAAATAAATGAACTAAACTAAAATAATATTAAATGAATAATATCATATCGTAGTTTTGTCTATTCAAGCAGCAGCACTTCTACAGCTTACGTATCTAAGCGAAATTGATGTACTGAAATTGCCTATAAATAATATACAATATTCGATACGCGCAAAGCTGGTGAAACAGGAAAAAACTGATATCAATAATACTTAAGTGAGCGAAATAATACCTCTCTCGCTTGTACATAAATCAGGACAGTTTATCCCCTACCACGGAAGTTGGATAGTTTGGAAACATACATTTTCATTGACATACTGTCGCATTAATGGAATATATTCTTTTAAAGCTGGAGAAAGCATATTTGACATTGAATATCAAATTTTCGAGTAAATAATAAAATAAAATAAATCACAGGACAATCTCACACAAACTGATCTAGTCCCAAACTAAGCTCTAGGCTTGTACTATGGGTACTAGACAACGATAAACATACTTATATAGAGAAATATATACTTAAAATACATACAAAACATCCAAGACTCTGGAACAAATACTCGTGTTCATCACACAAATATCTGCCCTTACCGGGATTTGAACCCAGGACCGCTAGCTTCGAAGGCAGGGTCACTCCCAACTAGGCTAGCGTGTCGTGTATGTCACTGTTTAACTTAGCAAGATGGACGAAATCTGACTGAAGTCCGAGTTCAAATCAACTAAATTAAAATGTGCAGATTATTTCTAGAATATCCTACCAAAGACGTTAGCGTTAAGGCAGAAATATATATAAATACTACACACGTAAAGTCGCCATCAAATAAATTGCAACATACCTTACTAGCGGTGTACAAAGCTAGCGGTTCCTGGTTGGATTCTGGTATGCATTTTTGTGATAAACTTGAGTACTTTTTCTTGAGTCTTCGATGTTTTTAATGTATTTAAGTATTCATTTCTTTTATAGTACGTTTATCGCTTTCTAGTACCCTAAAACCTAGAGATTAGTTTGCGACTGGGTAAATTTGTCTGAGATTGTCGCCTTATTGCTACAAGATTTTTAAAAATATCTAAACAAGCTCTAACACCTAAATATAATCATAGAGTTAAGTTCAAATGAGTTTGAACACCTTAATGGTCAGACATATTTAATGGCTGACGTACTCTCCTAACAATCTTTTCAGAAAATAATAATTACCAGTAGTACTACAAAAAAATCTTACCGCGTCAGCGTCATAAGAAAACAGATTGCGGTGAAACCAGACGTGTAATAGAACCATGCTCGATCATACCTGAAACAAATTGTCATTTCAATATTCATTCCCTGTTTCCGTAACATATTGATTTCGGATTTACGACGCAAGAGGAAATATATCGAGGATTAATGCCGAGCGTTTTTAATCTGTTGGCTGAAAGGCTTTGTCTTTTTATTTCTAAGTGTCATGGAAAGCGCTTTGATAGTAGCAACTGATTCTTTTGCCTATTGGTAGAGTATTTTAACGTGGGTACGTTCAAATAATAAAACATCATTTATTTTTAATGATCAGATAAGAAAATTACTTCATAAAGTAACTAGGATGTAAAAAAACCGGTAACCTATCGATCTTCCGAAACTGACTTGTCCGATTTTCACTTGTCCGAAAACAGTTCCCCGAATTTTTAAAATCCATCTGCTTTGTTTACCATACTTACGAAACGCCGCTGGTTTGTTTCCCCGAATTAACGTTTTCCCGAAACTCAATAGCCCGAAGAACGTTTGCCAACTTTATTGTTTGACAACTGATTTGTTACCCCACTTTTCATAATTCCGATGCTACGTTACACCTAAATTTCATTTCCCCTAATATCATTACACCGAATGCCATAAAAAAAATTGCAACAGATTTTATTAATTATTCCCGGCATTTGGAAATTTGTTGCTTGTCGCTTTTTTGTGTTATGATTTGGTTTTTGCGACTCTCGTGCTAGAACAGTGAGTGGGTTAAGTAGGTTACAACTGCGACTCCGCGGAAAAAAACTGGCACGAAAAGTGGGTTAGGTTAGGTTAGAACTGCGACCCCGCGGAAACAAACTGGCGCTAGAAAAGTGGGTTAGGTTAGGTTAGAACTGCGACTGGAAAAGTAATATTTCGGAAGTAAAACTTTACGCCAAATAAATTAGTTGGCAAATGAAACTTCGGGATTTCAATAAGTGGCGATTAGAATCATAAGCGAAATGAAATTGCGACGAAATAAAAATAGGGGACATAATAATATGGGAAACGTAATTTCGGGCAAACAATAATTACGCGAAGTGGAAAAAAGGGAAACGTTTTCGGGCTAATAATATTCGGAGTAACGAATTTCGACATTATGATAGGTAACCAAAAAAACCAGTAATTACGCAAGTTAAATATTTTGCCTTCGTTATAAATTTCTAAAAACCGGTAGTAGTAGTAGTCTGACATACTTACTAATAATAAGAAAAGAGAATGTACATAAACTAAAAAATAAAAAATGAAGTAATTTATTTTTCGGGACATCGCCATACCTTCTAAGCAATATCGCGTCGTACAAACCGTCTAAAAATTTCCAACACTAGAGTACGCAAGGATGGTATTTATTGTATTTCGAAGAGGTTTTTTTTTTTTTAAATCAAGCGGTCAAATGACATCCCATGCGAAAGAAACCACCAGCAACTCAATCTCAAAAATAAAGATACCTTTTCACTTTCATTTTCAACTGAATTTCTGCCCGTAGTTCTTGCTTTTGTCAATTGAACCATTAAATATTTTTCTAGATAGTTCCATTAAAAGTTTTAAAGAGCTATCTATAGCAGACAATAGAAGGACATATGATGCAGCCGGCGGGGCCGAGGAGTGCACGAGCGCAGCCGCAGCGCCCGCGGCCGACAGAGAACTCGCATTAGAGATAAATGCGGGGACATATATTTTTGTGCTGTAGGCCAGGAGCCGGCGGGGAAAAATGTAAAGTCGTTTGGTATTTTCGCCAAAAAATTATTAAATGTTTTTTCCAGTATTTTGAAAGTATTTAGTATTAAGTTTTAATTTAGATTGCAATATTTATGAGCGCAGCGCAAATTGACGTAAATAACTAATGGATATACAAAACGCACTTAATAAAATTTAAATAAGTTTAAATAATGGTGGAGTAATATAATGTGATGTTCGAACTAAAAAGCGGAAAATAAATAAATAATGGTTAATTTAATTTTAAAGTTGCCTGCTGTCTATCGAATTATATTTTGCAACATTTTGTATGGAGTTCCTAATATATCATCCACAAGCCACACTTGCCACTAAACGAATTTGTAAAATAACTCGTGAAATAATATTTAATATTTAATAATATTTATTATTACCCTTGGCTGGGATTCTACACGGTAATAACGATATTATCGTATTTGACGTGTTTCCGTATTTTCAACGTTTTCATAACTCTTATGTCATTTACAATAATGGCGACTGTGACATAAACGATTCTTAAACGAGTCAAACACGATATCGTTTTAACGCACCTGAATACAGGCCCTGATGTGTTGCATCATCACTACATAGTATAAAACAAAGTCGCTTTTTCTGTCCCTATATCCCTATGTATGCTTAAATCTTTAAAACTATGCAACGGATTTTGATGCGGTTTTTCTTAATAGATAGAGTAAAGCCTATCTACCTAGCTCTTGGTGCTGCCCAGGCATACAATTGCTGTCATCTCAGTTCTTAGCCGTAACTAGAAATATTGTTTGATGTCAACGACTTTTTCATTGTAAACTAGCTGATGTCCTAGTACTCCGTCCGCGCAGAATCGCCATTACTTCAGCAACTGTCTAATTTATTGAAATAAAAATTACACTATGACCGTCTACGGGTATAAACTATCTCCGTAACTTTCACGTCGATCAGTTAAATTGTTCATTCAATGTAAACTTGAATATAACAAAATAATAACAAATAAAATTAAGAACAAAAAACCTTTTTTTGCCAAATTGTAAATTTTACATTTTAGGAAGCACAAAGTAGTTTGCTGCAGTAGGTAGTAGGTAATCCGGTATCCACGCGTGACCACGTAGTCGATTTGTCGAGCATCGCGGTTAACTTAGCGCTGATCCTTAATCCCGCAGCGCTAAGTGTACTTCGTGTTAGCGGGCTCCGTACTAGACGAAATGAAATCCTATAATGGCCTTTAATAAAAAAATAATGCAGAATAAAGTGGTAGGATCTGATGATTGCTACCACTGTTTTATTTTGTTTTATTTTTCAACTACCAAGCAGCGGTTTGCAGTGGCACCTTCCCGTGATCGTAACCATTGCCGTGCAACTTAAGTTCCGTTTTCATCGTAATTAGAGTTAGTCGTAATGTTGACATTCATAATATTAGAAAGTATAATTTGAAATTCCGATTTTCGCGAGTCATATTTACCGAATACATCATTTGTCGGGGTTTTGGCAACTTTGGGTAAATATCGTACTGATACCCGATCCCTGATTATGAATGTAGGTAAATAATATGGAAATCAATTTCTGACTCGTTTAATACAATATACGTTTATGGGTGTCAAAGGGATTCCATTGCAACATCTTCGGGGATCTATATCTGAATCCCTAAAGTTTTTTAAACTATTTTTATATTCCCTAACGTTGTATGTCATAATGATCACTTGTCCTAACGCTCACATGGCCTATCTTTAGGATTCCTAACATCGTATGGATGATTTTTTTTTCCATAATGTTTTATTTCCTAACATCACTTGCCATATTGATTCTTCATCCTAACGTTATGTGCCATAATAGTCATGTGTCATAATTATCTGGGTCTGGCGTTTCGCTCGCTCGTTAGGGTCACAGTTCTACCTAACACTCCTCCTCGCTTCGTTCGTCGTCTTACCTAACCTAACCGAAATCTGACCTGCCTGAAGGTATTTTGAGGAATTTTGAGGAATATGCCAAATAACATTAGGAATATTAATACTTATGGTAAAAAATACTCGGGCAAATGAGTTTTAGGGCAATCATTACATTATGAAAAATGATTGTTATGGCAATTGATCATTAGGGCTAATGCTCATTAGAGCAAAACAGTTCGGGCAAGTGATTTTAGGACAAACGATGTTAGGGATCGCGAGGGAGACCCCATCTTCGGGACATCGACAGTTTTAACAAGTGTATGACTAATTATGTCATTGGATTATTTCCGTTGTCAATTGGATAATTTACGAATCAATCAAAGACTAAAGAAGGTCAAGTGAATAAACAATAAAGTCTATAATTACAAACAATAGCCTTTTGTTTGTCGAATGTTGGAAATGGCGCCGTTTGAGGCGTGAGGTCAGGGGATTCGAGGTCAACGTTAATTTATCGAATTGGTCTACAAATAAAACAAATGGTAACTGAAAATAGATATCCTTGAGTTAGAAATTGTCAATGTGTCGCCAACCCTAACGATCTATTACATTAAAAGTTGAAAAGGGTGTATAAATTGTAAAGAGAAATAAATTTATTTCAGATGACGATCACTCCACCGACAACAGCTTACAAAAGCATACAAAACCAGTAGAACTTAAATGCGCTCGAATTTTAGAAACTAAAGCGGTCCAGGTGAAACAAAATGTTTGTCAAGCCAACAGTCCAAAAACTCAAAAACTAAGTTCGCCCAAACTAAATTTAGTTTGGGAACAACATTAAGGTCGGGCGAGTTTAGTAGTTAGTGGACGGGCGAGTTACTCGCACCTGCGCTAACGCGGTTTTAATCTCGACTCTTAATAGCTACTTGTAGTTTTGGATTGGTTTACTTGACAACTCAAAGTCTTGGGTCAAGTGTCACTTGAAAAGTTTGAAGAGAAAAATAATTTTGTAAAGGCCCTAGCATGGACACTTACGTTTAGAACATTGCGGAATAACTTTGACCAAAGAAATAAGAAGGCTTCTTAGTCCTCAAGTTTGGCAACGCACATGAGGTCTTAGGATGGCAGTCTTGAGAATTCAAATGTATATGGGTCTCGGATTCAACTTACCATCAGGTGGCCTGAGTGCTCGTGTGCCATCTCCTTGCCTTTATTTAATACTGCCATTTTATTCTCAACTCAACTCACTTTTTAAATCGACGGACGAATAATTAACCGGCGTGTTAAGTTATCCCGTCAGAGCGTACAAACAACATTTTAGGGCGTGCGTTCTCAATTAGGTAGCTGTAACTCGTTCTGATAGCTCGCCGACTCTCTCGAACGTTCGACAATAAGCCATTACAACAAAATAACACCTGCTCTTCAATAATTGGCAATAAGTCAGTCGACTACAAAAAATATCTTGTTCATTAACTTTTGAACACGCTCTGTGCAAATATACCTAAATCCATTGCTCTAAAAAACACGAACAAACATACTTAATCATTTAATATATCACTAAGGAGCTTTTGCCGTAATATTATTAGCTAATGCCTTAACCAGAATGGGTTACAATTATTAACAACTTACATCAAAAATATAATACAATGAAACTTGTTTTACTAAAATATATAATTTGTAAGTACTTCTAAGGAAATAAGGGCTTGTAGTACTGTTAGGCGATGGGCTTGCAACCTGTCACTAATACACTGGTAAACTTCTTGGCCTAATTGTGCAGAATGTGTATATAGAATTATCAACAAGTATTTTTAGAGTTGTTGGTATTTCTGTAGCTCTGCCTACCCCACTCTGGGAATGAAGGCGTGACGTTATGTTATTACTTTTATCTGTGCAATAATATTTGAAACGTACACTTCCGAGCAAAGAAATCGAGCCACTTAGTACTGAATTTCCATAGAAAGTGGCTCGATTTCTTTGCTCCAACCCAAGTATAGATACGCCCTGCAAGGTACGAATACATAGTCCTCTTTCAAAATAAACTCAAGTTAAGAAATACCTTTAATGTTGCCCAAAACACTCCCGAAGCCTACAATTTCATAACAAACCATTCCAACCGTTTCTAAAACAAGGAACGCAATACCCGATTACCGTCGGGATTGCTCGGTTGATGTTAGCAGGCAGTTCCTATTTTTCACACGTGATTAGATGCTAAGATTATTCGCACATTTTCGCGGAGGGCGGGTTGTATGCGGAAGCCGTAATGGGAGTAAATTTACGTGCATTTGTGTTCATATGTGCGGGCATTTGTTACGTTTTTTTGCACAGTGTTTTGGTGTATTGAGACAGACTTTTTAAAATGCTATAAGGTAAGAACTAGATCATATTTCAGGATTTTAATTAATTTATTATTAACCTTATTAAGGAAAGTAAGTTTATTAAATAATTTAACACAATTATAGAAACAATACACCCTCTAGCAGGTAAACCTATTAAATAGGTAAAAATACCTGATGTGTGGCCCACTTTTCATCAAATCTCTGTATTTTTTTCTACTTAAAAAAGGCGTCTCAGTTGGTCCATTGGTTTAGGCGCCATAATGACAGACTGACACACAAACTCACGTGAAGCTCGCTGTCAGGAATAAAAAGAAGGTATATAAAAAATAAGTCCTTGCGACGTTAAGAAGATTTATTAATAATTTGACCGTGAAAAGGTAAAAATGCTTAAGCGTCACTATTAAGTATAGGGTTTTAGCTTAAGCGCCACTATTAAGTATAGAGGTTTAGCTTAAGCACCACTATTAAGTATAGAGGTTAAGCTTAAGCGCCACTATTAAGTATGGGGGTTTAGCTTAAGCGCCACTATTAAGTATGGAGGTTTAGCTTAAGCGCCACTATTAAGTATGGAGGTTTAGCTTAAATAAAATAAATAAAAATAAAAATTGTTTATTTCGGACCATGACAAATCCATAGTATTGTTAGTAAATACTTAAAAACTATAGGTTAGTATCTAAGCTACATATACACATTATTTTTAAATCAGAACTTGGGCTACGCCCTTGATTTGTCCTACCCAAAACTTAAGTATAGGACAATCAAACCTGCCAGCAATCGCGGTCAGAATGCTGTTGGGGCTTTGTCTCACTCGACTCAACAACGACACTATCTTTTTTCTCAAAATGGCCTGAAAACAATCCGTGTGAGCTTGTGCGAGCATACCCGAGGCACTGCACCTCCTTGGTAGTCCCATCAGCATTCGGAAGGCATTGTTGTATTGGACACGTAGGGCGCTATAGGTCCGTTTCGTATACTTAACCCACAGGCTGCCCGTGTAGAAGGATTGTGTATAAGCTTTAAAAAGCGCAATTTTCACTTCATTTGAGCAACGAGCAAACCTCCGGGCAAGCATATTACTTCGCACCGCTAACGCCCTACGCTCCCTTTCTATGTCCTGATCATCCTTCAGGTCACTCGTGACAATATGACCAAGGTACTTGACCTTGTCCACAACCTTCAATGGTGTACCGCTCAGCATAATTGGTGGCACATAGTACGGCTTAATTTTTCCTGCCTTAAATACCATGACCTCACTTTTCATAGGGTTATACACCAGACCATGAGCCCCCGCATACGCCTCACAGGTAGCCAACATTTGCTCAATCGCGCCAACAGATGGGCCCAGCAGCACCATATCATCGGCATAGCTCACGTTATTTATACAAGTGCTTCCCACGTAGCAACCTGCATGCATGCTGCTAAGTCCATCTATCAGCTGATTGACATACAAATTAAACAACTTTGGTGACGTGATTCCACCCTGTCTAACCCCACATTCAAGCATGTACTCACCGGACAGAGCGTTACCCCACCTAACCTGATTTGTCTGCTTGTTGTACCAGTATTTAAAGATATCCACACACTCTTCCGGGAGACCAGTTAAGCGCCACTATTAAGTATGGAGGTTTAGCTTAAGCGCCACTATTAAGTATGGAGGTTTAGCTTAAGCGCCACTATTAAGTATGGAGGTTTAGCTTAAGCGCCACTATTAAGTATAGAGGTTAAGCTTAAGCGCCACTATTAAGTATGGGGGTTTAGCTTAAGCACCACTATTAAATATGGAGGTTTAGCTTAAGCGCCACTATTAAGTATGGAGGTTTAGCTTAAGCGCCACTATTTAGTATGGAGGTTTAGCTTAAGCGCCACTATTAAGTATGGAGGTTTAGCTTAAGCGTCACTATTAAGTATGGAGGTTTAGCTTAAGCGCCACTATTAAGTATGGAGGTTTAGCTTAAACGCCACTATTGAGTATAGCGCTTAAGCTAAATTACCATTATTAAGTATGGCGGTTAAGCGTTTTGGCCTTTCCACCGTCGAATGGTAAGGTGTAATCTTAGTACTATAAAATCAAAAATCAAAAATCAAAATCAAAATGTTTATTCAGTAAATAGGCCCCCATGGGGCTCTTTTACACGTCGGTAATATGAAGTGAATTTACTAGCGCTTCAGATAAGACCATCATTGCGGAGAAGAAGCGCCAAGAAATCCAGCAGAAGGTCATTTTTTCAAACATAAAGTACAGAAATACTTAAAAGTAAGTTACATTACAAGTACTTAATAAAGTAATAAATAATAATGATTGAAGCTTGACCAAATAAAATCAATACAAATGTAAGGCTAATAACATTAAACTAAAAATAATAAGTCTAGGAGAACAACACGACGAGGTCTCTACGTCAAAAGCCATATCTAGAATAATAAACTGAAGAACCAGTCCTTGCAAACCAGTCCTATAATAACTTACATAGATTTACATGGTAATGTTTTTTTTTATTCTTAACATACATACATACAATTTACATACAGATCAAGCTAATAAATAATCGCGTGATAACTTCAATTTTTTCTTTTTTTTTTTTGACGACACGGTGGCCTAGTTGGGAGTGACCCTGCCTCCGAAGCCAGCAGTCCTGGGTTTAAATCCCGGTAAGAGCAGATATTTGTGTGATGAGCGCGAATATTTGTTCCTGAGTCTTGGATGTTTTCTATGTATGTAAGTGTATTTTTCTATAAAAGTATGTTTATCGTTGTCTAGTACCTATAGTACAAGCCTAGAGCTTAGTTTGGGACTAGGTCAATTTGTGTGAGATTGACCCGTTTTTTTTGTATTATATAAGGTGTGCGATTTTACTCATGAAGTATGTTACTAGGTTACTAAATACATACTGAAATCGATATGAAAATTGATATTTAAGTACATTTACTTTGTTAACGCTTGAATGTAAAACTTTGTGCCACAATTAATTGCGTCGCCAAGTCAACATAAACATTTTCCGAGCCGAAGCAATCTCCTCCCCGGCTGTATGCAAATTGATGCATTTCAATAAAGCTTGCTGAAGCTTTGGGAGGTATAGTGAAGTAGGGAACTTAAGACCTTATAGTAGCAGAGCTTGGAGAGGGGATTTTATTATTTATAGTCCTAGATATTGTTCGCCGTGTGGTTGCCGGGTTAGAATAGTGCCACTCCATGTCTTCCCGTGGATGTCGTGAGAGGCGACTAAGGGATTTAAAGGCTTGTAGTACTGTTAGGCGATGGGCTTGCAACCTGTCATTAATACACTGGTAAACATCTTAGCCTGACTGCAAAACGTGGTTACAGAATTATCACCAGTTTCGAGTTGTTGGTATTCTGTGGCTCTGCCTACCCCACTCTGGGAATAAAGGCGTGACGTTATGTATGTATGTATATTGTTCGCGTTGTACAGTTCACGTAGTAAAAGCCTAGAGCTTTGATTGGAATTATTATCCAGCCTAATATAAGATATTATTATTTAACATTTACTCTGTGCGGGTAAATAATAAAAAAAAAGTGTTCGGTAAAAGTAGTTACTTTTTTTTTTGGTTATGGACTATTAGGTTTTTCTTAATGAAAAGGTGAACGCATACAAGAAAACGGCCACCTTATTTCACCATCGTGGGTGCAAATGACACGTGACAGGTGACAATTCGTTATAGGTACGTTGCAAAGTTAACACGCTGATATTTGTATGTACGAGTATGTATTAAAACACTTTAGTGTATAAAAAAAAAATCAATTACAGTATTTACAGAATAGGAATGTACAAAGGTGAACTTATCCCTTGAAGGGATCTCTTGCAGCTAATCTTTGTGTGATTGAGAAAAATAAGTGAAGCAAATAGTGGCAATGACTAGACAAAGGCAACAAACAAAGTTTACATATATAGAGTGAACTAAATCTCTTGAAAGGTTCCGTATAAGCTGCGCCATGTACAGTCAACAGCAAAAGTAGATGATCATTTTAGTACTTTATCGCACAAACGTAACAATACTGCGACGGTTGCGATGAAGCAAAGTAGTGAAAGTGATAAGGTACTAAAATGATCATATACTTTTGTGGTTGACTATACAGTTAAAAGCAATAATATATTATGTTGTATAATATACAGTGCGCTTAAAATATACAGGGTAATATTTTTATCAGTGCACAAAATTTTAAATATGATTTTGTATCGTTAATATAATATATCACGACAATAAAACGAGTTAATTTTTTTTTGCAAATTATCTCTCCTTTACCTTCTCTTGTGGACCCCCTCTCCTCTCCTCGCACCCCTGCATTAGAGGGTCCATGAATATCGTTAAGTTAGTGGAATCATTGAATCGGCAATATCTCTAATATTTCTTAAGCTAGAGTAAAAACAACACCAAATGTTTTATTGATTAACAACAGCGAAGCAAATATTAAAACTTGTGCACCTATTAAAAAATTACCCTGTATGACACGCTCTAATGCCTTCAGTAATAAAGAAGAGTCAGATATTTTTGAACCCAATGCTGGACTGATAGTAAGTGGGTTCTGAGAACCATAGAAATGTAATCTCAAGACTACAATCTAAAGAATGCATTCCTAAGGGCCGTATTAATAAACTAATCTTCACTATTAATGCTCATCTCAAGATGCGTCAAAATGACAGTTTTCTATGGTTTGACGTTTACTTTGATGTAACTTGTGACGGCGATCTCAGCCAATATGAGTTCATTAATACGGCCCATAGTCTCCAAATTCTGTATAAAAATGTATAGAAAATTTAACGATATTAATGAGCTCATTGAATATCATAAATCCGCATTAGTACCTTCTATTACATTTGTAACTTTAGCATATCTTTGTTTTCTAATAACCTCCTTTTAATTTTTGACACCTTTGTTTCAGAGAAACCGTATCTCCGTCGGATTTTTCCAAAAAGCCTATCAATACAGTGTCCTACCGTTCCCCCGTGTGCATTCTCCCTGCAGCCAGTCGGTTTCAATTAATGCAGCTGCAGCCCGCTGCATCGGACCCAGTTGTGCATTCGTACGAAAACTGCATTTCTTTCTTGCCTCTCAGATGTATGAATGTGTCAATGGATTGTTTACGCGATAGGGTAGAATTAATCGATAGTAATTGTGTTAGTGTTTTAGTTTTCCAATAATTATAGTAATTTAGTTTACAATTTGTTGGCGTTGATCTAAAACACAAAGATAAGAAAGACAATTTATTTTCTTACTATCGCTCCTCCCGACTACATCAATATAACATTGTACGTATGTAAAATACTTTCTTGTTCAAACTGGAAAGTAAAAGACAATAATTAAGACAGAAACACAAAAGGTAAACCACAAACCCACACACAAGGACTAACTTATCTATTTAAAGGATCTCTTCCCGTTAACATTTGATCGAATGCAAAATATTTGAAGTTCGTCGTAAGAAGTGGCAAACATTTTTTTTTAGAATATCACTATTACATGGTTCTCTGTGGTCGGTCAGAGTTCCATGTGATAGTAACGAAAGTAGAAGCTTCTAGAACAGCAAAAATCTAATTTGCGACCACTGCGTTCGAGTTATCGATCGCTTGAAACAGTCAGTCAGAAAATACCGCAAAGTATTTTGGATCTTAATCAACAGACCAAAGGCTTAACAGCTTTGAATTGTCAATCGGAAATCCGGTCCGAGCCGGTCAGGGCCGCTCCGATTGGTCGCGTGATTAATAAATGACAAGTTCATTACGGAACCGGGTATACCCGGACACGGATTAGATCGCAACACAGAAAGTGCATTTTAAGGGAAAATTGATTGCTATAATCTTAGCCTGTTTGTGCAAGATATGGTTGCAGAATTATCAAGAATACTTTTTAGAGTTGTTGGTATTTCTGTAGCTCTGCCTACCCTACTCTATTAGTGACAGGTTGCAAGCCCATCGTTAAACAATACTACAAGCCTTTATTCCCTTCGTCACCTCTTAGGAAATCTACGGGAAGATATGGAGTGGCACTATTCTAACCCGGCAACCACACACATAAATAGTTTACGACTTATTTCATGACCATCGTGTACTTGGTTAGATTAGGTTTGTTTAATAAAAATCCTAAAACATTTACAGTTTCGGAAAAAAATGCAGTTTGTCAAATGGTGTTTGTGAAATTTGGTAACCCCTTGTCCCACATAGGTGAGGTCGGCACAACATGCGCTTCTTCTACTCTCTACTATCCGCTGTTAACTCTGCTCTCACACCTTTCACCTGTATGTATGTATGTATGGTTCTTTATTCCCTCGTAGTCTGGATGGACGAGCCGATTTCAACAAGCGTGGTGTCACTGGGTCTTAATTAAAACCAAAAGCAACAATAGCGGAATAAAAAAAAAGGGTAAATATCATTTGTCATACATAGACGACATAATCAAAAAGGGTTTTCAAGGCTTGTTCACTAATGCAGTTTTGAGTCACTTTTTGAAGTTAACTACAAAGAAAAATTATTCGCAGATATTAGGGTAAAACCTTTAATGCCCTAATTCCCTTTCATAGATCCGTGAACGCATGAATCATGGGGGCGATTTTTGAAGCTTCGGACGAAAAATTACTAACTTTATAATCAATCAATAAACGAGCGGGCCCACCTTTTGGATTTGATATCATAACGCATTTATCATCTTAAATCCAAAAGGTGGGCCCGCTCGTAGATTGATTTTAAAGTTAGTAATTTTTCGTTGGTGAGCATCAAAAATTGCCCCACTGCTCAAGTAATCCACAATACGGTGACTTGTCTGTTCTCCTGGTAGCTGGTCTGATCACAGTTAATCGAGTGAACTCTCTGTACTGCGCTGTCCTCAATCCGGGCAAGTGGCGGCGCCATGCAATTCCCACTGGACATGTTTTATCCGGATTTTAAAATTTACCCCAATTTGCTTTGAGTGTTCCGTGGTGATCAAACACTTCTTTCTGCGGCACATTTGAATGAAAAACAATCTTTTAATAGTTTACCTGACGCACCGTAAAACGGAGTGCATAGGAACTAAGCGGTGAATACACAACCTAAAATAAGGCATAACTTGTGATAAATAAGAACGAGAGTTAAATAAAAATAACTTTACATTCTATTGGAAATCATTCTCATAATAAGTAGCATATGCTTTTTTAGGTGTGTCCCTATTCACCCCGTTTTACGGTACTCAGAGACATTTTAGGGACAATTAACTAGCCGTCAACGAATTCTGTATACATTTTTATTACAATGTGTACATTTAAATAAAGCATTCTTTTTGTACCTATTTCACTATAAAAGATGATATGTTTATCATTGTTCCCTAGTACCTTCAAGCCTAGAACTTAGTTTGGTTAAGTCAATTTGAGTGAGATTGTCCCATGATATTCTTTGTTAGTAGACGAAACCTGTACGAGGTCCTTCCAAGATTCTAAGCGTAAGGGAGGAGGTTAAGTGAGGCCTAAGATCATCAGCAAAAGACATCTTTCCTCAATAAAGACAATGACATAAACTCACAATAGCGAGCCTATGTGCAACATGAATCGGTTCAATAAGGATTAAACTCCAATCTCCATAGAAAGCTGTATTGCACCGATAATGCATTGAGTGGATCTTCGAGCGCTTTGTTCGCTCGTCAAAGTCGCGAGAGAAACAAAGGCACTTTGTTAGTTAGCTGCCTTTGCGAGAGGACAGCTTCAATATTTTAGAACTAGAGAAAGACCGTGACTTTATACGCGTAGAATTCGTTTAGATCCCTTCTTAGTGCATCCCTAGCATATCCAAGGAATATTTCCTACAAATTCAAGGCCCTAGATCCAGTGGTTTCGGCTGTGCGTTGTCTTGTCTGATATACAATAAAAGAAGAAGAACCAAGACACATACACACACACACACACACACACACACACACACACACACACACACACACACACACACAAACGCATATTTGTTGGATATTCAAGTAGTTTTTTTTTATGTTAAGGAGAAGGCACGCGAGCACTCAGGCCACCTGATGGTAAGTGGAATCTGAGACCCATAGACATTTTAGCTCTCAAGACTATAATCTCAAGACCTCAAATGCGTTGCCAACCCTGAGGACTAAGATGAAATGCCTCTATGCTAGTAATTTCACCGAAATGTATTGTATTGTTGTTGTATTATTAACAGTAGTAGATCAGGGCCTCTATTCAGGTGCGTTAAAACGATATCGTGTTTGACACGTTTAAGAATCGTTTATGTCACAGTCGCCATTATTGTAAATGACATAAGAGTTATCAAAACGTTGACAATACGGAAACAGGTCAAAAACGATATCGTTATAACGCAGTTGAATAGAGGCCCAGGGCTGGGTTTCTACGCGATAATAACGATATCGTCTTCAACCTGTTTCCGTATTGTCAACGTTTTTATAACTCTTATGTCATTAAAATAATGGCGACTGTGACATAAACGATTCTAAAACAGGTCAAACGCGATATTGTTATAACGCAGTAGAATAGAGGTCCAGGCTATTAATATGGGACGTAGATAGCGCAACTGATAGTTTTCTATTTTTAAGCTAAAATATATATTATATATGTATAGAGCAATATCGTCTAATTATGTCTTAGTGGGAACTGTTGAGGATGACGCATGTTTTGTTTGAGGTCCGGAAAGTGAATACCTACTACAAATTTGTTTGTATCTGTTTTTAGGGTTCCGTAGCCAAATGGCAAAAAACGGAATCCTTATAGATTCGTCATGTCGGTCTGTCTGTCCGTCCGTATGTCACAGTCACTTTTTTCCGAAACTATAAGAACTACACTGTTGAAACTTGGTAAGTAGATGTATTCTGTGAACCGCATTAAGATTTTCACACAAAAATAGAAAAAAAACCATCAATTTTGAGGATTCCCAATACTTAGAACTGAAAAACAAAAAAAAAAAATTCATCAAACCCATACGTGTGGGGTATCTATGGATAGGTCTTCAAAAATGATATTGAGGTTATTAACATCATTTTTTTTCTAAACTGAACAGTTTGCGCGAGAGACACTTCCAAAGTGTTGAAATGTGTGTAAGAGAATGATAAAACTAAAAAAAATATATAATGTACATTACCATGCAAACTTCCACCGAAAATTGGTTTGAACGAGATCTAGTAAGTAGTTTTTTTTTAATACGTCATAAAAACATTGATCATAGCTATAACAAACTTTTATATTATGTTACTTGCTGGTACGGAACCCTTCATGGGCGAGTCCGACTCGCACTTGGCCGCTTTTTTAACGTAAGACTTGTAGGCCTAGACTTTGTAAATTGGACGGTTGCTCAAAGGTTTTACTAGAAAACATATTTCTATATGCCATTTAGAAGGCAAATGAGCTCAGGCCAATAATGATAATTATTGTAATCTTATATGTATGTGGATCATTATGCCTTAATGGTTTTTAAATTCCCAGACATTTTAAAACCATGATCAGTCCTAATTGCACTCAGAAGTTACAGAAGCGCGCGCATCGAAAAAAATAACGTCTATTTTCCACAGCCCTCACAAAATGTAGATGAAATACCTGTTCCCGACAACACGTATCCGCCAATACCTCGCTGTACAACGTTCCGGAAAAAGAATAATTCCGGTGCGTTGGAGTCCACGCTTTCCGCACAAAACTGGTTTACCAACGGTTTTAGAAGCAGCGCTGAAAATGCCAATACTTGAAAATGTGGACCAGGTTTGAAGTTTTATGGAAAATGTTAGGGAAGTTCAAAACTGTTTAAATTTATTTTATTTGACGACGTTGTTAGCCTAGTTGGTAGAGACCCTGCTTACAAAGCTAGCGGTCCCCGGAGGGCAATTTTAAAAAGGCAATATTTGTGTAATGTGCGTGAGTCTTGGAAGTTTCTATGTACTCGTAGGTATTTTAGTGTATTTCTCTATTTGACAGCTAAATGTGTTGGTTGAGCATATTTTATTTGCCGTAGGCTAAAACCCTTTGGCGATCTACCTCTGGCTGGTATTTAGGAGTAAGTAAATTTAATTGTAATTCTAGCCTTTATAAGCGTTCGTGTTTTAAGTGCGTGCCACTTGTAACTGTTGGATTTCCTAGAAATAAATAAACATAAGTACTTTTGTCGTAGTCCAGTACAAGCTTAGAGTTAAGTTTAGAACAAGGTTAATTTGAGTAAAATTTTCCTGAGATAAATTGCGGCAAGTTATACTTATAGATAAAAGAATCAAAAGTAGACTTAATTTTTTTCTTAATTTTCATCTTAACCCGCAATATAAACACTGTGGAGTGGAACCATAAAATATACGCATAATTAATCCCTAATTAGTCAAGAGCAACTCTCATAATTTAACTTGGAACGAGCAAAAAACCATTTCCAAACAGCAGTCCAACTATTAAAATCCTCCATTACACGGACGGACAAACTTAAACCGCAAAAAACCCGTTTAATGCCCCGAGCAATTAAATTAAAATTTCTTTAAAATAAAACTTGCAGTGCATTTAATGCAGTTCAGCGAGAGATCGGGGCTGTCACAGGAAATAAAGGGTTTTAATGAACGAGTTAAAAGTACGTCTAGGCTAGGCTACAAGTTACTTATAAACAAGATACTTATGAAATTATGGTTTGGTCACTTAAGAAGGATGGATGAAAGAACAGTTACGAAAGGTATGGCGAGGTTTTAACAGCTCTTGAAAAAACTAATAATTAATGAAATCATAAACTTAACCCTACATTACCTTAAACTGGTACGAGTGGATAAGTGGATGATAAAAACGTACAAACATAGACTTATCTTGAACTCCATTACATTACAAATCTGTCAACTGACAATGCTCTCGGTGTATATTTCATTGTTTTAGAATGATAATTAAACAGTTAAGTTATTAAAATTAAAATAACAACCCTAACACGAGATCAACTTTAAGCACAGAAAACTTTAGTACGAGTTTTAAAGTTTGTAAAGTAATTAAAAGGAAAATTAAATAACAAAGATTCAAAAGGAGTTCCAGCGATATTTTCGACGCTTTTTTTTTTTGCGACCGTGGTCTATTAATGGTAATAAATAGTTAAATCAGGTATAAAGGTTTTGCCACTTGTTTCATTAACATATTTGAGTTACGTCAGAGTTTGGTATTTGGTTTAGCAATAGTGCCACTCCAAGTCTTCCTGTGGATGTCGTGCAAGGCGACTGCGGGAATAAGGGCTTGGTGTACTGTTAGGCGATGGGCTTGCAACCTGTCACTAATACTCTAATAAACTTCTTGGCCTGATTATGCAAAATGTGGTTACAGAATTATTAAGAAGTCTACACCATTCTTGGAATGAAGGCGTGACGTTATGTATGTCTGTAATTGTAAGTTAGGTTAAGACTTCTTGAAGTTAGATGCTGATAATTAGTTAGCTTAGTTGGTTGCTAGTGACCCTGATTATGAAGCTATAGGTCCTGGGTTTGATGTGCATGGAATTGACATCAGCTCTCGATGTGTCAATCCGGCAGCTTAGGTCCATCACCAATCTACAAATAAAATTCTGCCGTGATTGACTGACTGACAGACAACGTACCACCTAAACCGCTGGATCCAGGGATTCAAAATTGGGAGGGAATATTCCTCCGAACCCTTGGGTGGGAAAAAAACTGCAAAATATGATAATTTCCAAGGGAGTTCAAATCACGGAAATAATACCATGCCCATAAAAAAAGGTATCTATTCGTATCTAAATAGCATTATCGCCAAACCATTCCAATTATTCCAAAAAAAATATCATAAAAAGGTTAATACTTAACGTAGATAGTAATATAATAATACATTTATATCAATATTAATAAACAAAATTCAAATGTCCCTCTGGGATTTCAGAATAAATGACACAAATTAAGTGACAAACTTAATTTTATCTTTAATAAAAAATATCAATTAAAAATCAGGGATTAACACAGGAATCGATATTTGCACGGTTTCGAAGATACGAAAATAAATATTTGTTAAACTATTACTCCCATATCGAAGCGAAGCTAGGGCGGTTCGCTAGTTATAACTAATAATAGGTTCTCTAATGTCAGCGTCCACTCGACGGCCCAAACAAAGGGCGTAATTAACAAAGCAGACTAAGAGCTACTACTAGTGGCCTCTGAATTTGACGCAGTAATGAAGTGGATAGATACATACATACATAACATCTCGCCTTCATTCCCAGAGTGGGGTAGGCGGAGCTACAGAAATACCAACAAATATAAAAAGACTTGTTTATAATTCTGAACCACATTTTGCACAAGTAGCCTAAGATGTTTACCAGTGTATTAGTGACAGGTTGCAAGGCCATCGCCTAACAGTACTACAAACCCTTATTCCCTAAGTCACTTCTTACGACGTCCACGGGAAGACATGGAGTGGCGCTATTCTAATCCGGCAACCACACGGGGCGACGATTGAAGTGGATATCAATCCATTAGTCTATCTAAATAATATAAGAATGTAAAACAGCACCGTGACTGAGTGACTAACTGATAGCTACAACACACCCGGCCGAATCGCTCGTTGTTCGCATTGTTGTATTCCGGTGTGATCGTAAGGCAACCGGTGAAATTACTAGCACAGCATTCTATCTTAGTCCTCAGGATTGGTAACGCATTTGAGGTCATAATGCAGCCTTGAGAATTCAAATGTCTTTGGGTCTCATATTCCACTTACCATCAGGTGGCCTGAGTGATATAAATAAACACAGCCGAAACTGCTGAGCTAGGGACTTGAATTTTGAAGGTAATATTTCTTGGATATCCTAGGTGTGATGAAAGGCTTTTTGGAAATGTATCCTCTAAGAGGTTAAAATAGGGGAAACTAAATCTACGCCTGCGTTTTATTATGATAAGCGGAAGTGTATACTGGGTGATTTTGGGATCATGATCCGGAATGGCCAAAAGTGAATAAGATGGTCATACTGAACAACCTTTCCGATGGGACCAAAAACGAAATCGCCAAAAAAAAGCCAGCTGTTCCATACATTACAGGTGAAATAATTGAGAGTTAATGTATGGAACAGCTAGTTTTATTTTGGCGATTTTGTGGTTGGTCCCATCGGAAAGGTTGTTCAGGATGACCATCTTATTCACTTTTGGCCATTCCGGATCATGACCCCAAAATCACCCAGTATAGCGTATTGACTACTCCTTAAATAGAAACAAGATCGCGAATAATGCAGTCTTAGAGAGAGCGTAACTTCCCAGCTCAAGCACGTGTCACTTTTCTCATAAACCAATCACTTTTTAATCCGTCGATTAGTATTAAATGGTAAACTTGAGGTTACCCGCTCACTCGCAGATACGTAAGGGGTGAGACCCAGTATACCCACAGTCCAAAGTTTTTAATCAGGCCGTCCAAAATCTATGAAGACATGTAGAAACTCTAAAGTAACTGGCTAATATCGGACAGAATGTCAGTCTATCAGGCCTTTCAGGAAGAGTGAGGCATCCATTTTGGCGTTTTTCTTCATGAAAACTTACAACTAAAATGTTATTAAAGGTCTAACGGGATTCCAATAACAAAGAGAAACAAAAAACACGCGACGTTGCCATCACAGCTTTTGTGAATCGGCTCTTAAGCACTTCTACCTAAGAAGATGATAATATCGTGATAGCGGAGCACTTCAGCATGCGAAGCAAAACCGAACCTCTCTAATCTGGTAATTATCTATAATTAATTTTAAATTGATATTATAACCGGGTAAACAATAGCCGGGCACGGTCCGGGTATTAATTGCCGGCTATTATCATGTAGCGGGTAACCCGGCAAAGAGTATACATGTAGCAGATAGGGTATCCTATCGCAAACACTAAAAACGTTTGCCAGCTGTTTCATTTGCCATAATTTTCATTTTATTCTGAACCCAAAAACTTTCAAATTTTTGAATGAGATATACTTACAGAACGTGTAGGTTAGGTTAGGTTTATTTTATAACAATTCAGGAAATTTAAACGGTTTCAGAGAAAAATGACTTTCGGACAAATTACTAAAATTATTGCAAATGAAACAGCTGGCAATGGTTTTTAGTGTTTCAGATAGGTAACCAGCAGATAGTCTTCGTACATACCTCTACGTATTATAATAAAGGGTGTTGAGGGACGACAGCCAACACTAAGATGGGAGATTATGTATCTTTAGTACTTATTTTTTTTCCACGAAAGATATTATTTCTACACGCCTTCATTCTCAGAGCGGTGTAGGTAGAGCTACAGAAATACCAACAACTCTAAAAAGACTTGTTTATAATTCCGCAACCACACTTTGCAAAATCAGGCTAAGAAGTTAACCAGTGTATTAGTGACAGATAGCAAGCCCATCGCCTAACAGTACTACAAACCCTAACTCCCTTAGTCGCCTCTTACGACATCCACGGGAAGACATGGAGCGGCACTAATCTAACCCGGCAACAACATGGGAAACTTTCTCAAAGTAAAGTAGCAATACACATTTCGTCACTTCAACAAAATAAATGACAGGATAATTATTTAGTGCTAAAGACAACAGCATCTTTTAAATAAACACGAATTCAATCAAAATAATTTTAAAACCAAAACTTACAATTTAATTTTTACTTCCCGACGATAGCAAATTGAATAGGCATTAGTGTTATTTTTTATTTCTATTACATTGTGCAGTGCCCTTGTAGGGTTAATAAATGTAGGTACATAGCTATGTAAAAAAAATGATAGCAAATAAATAGATTGAATTGATCTTTTTACTTAATTTTTACAATAATTACATCAAAAAACAAGGCTCGTCTGTCCTATCTAATCTTCGGAAGCTTGTCCGATCGTCCGGCACGAAGCTTAACTTGCTTCTTGCTCTTCGATCGCAATTTGCAACAGAAGCTCTTTAGTTATATACCTATACTATAGCTTTACGGTACTCAGTGATAGGATGAAATACAACGGCATAGAACCTTTATATAGAAAAGAAATTTCGGAGAGGATCTTTTAGGTACGAGTCATTTACCCAGCGCATGAAAGAGAAGACCAAGCTCTCTGTATTTTATTACTTTCGTGTTATTGCAAATAAAAGTAAAATTTCATCCCTTTGGGACAAAAACCACTTAACAGACGATTAGAGCGTTGACAGTAGTCAAAATGTGTGAACTAATAGTCGACTAACATTGATTACATTTATTTATTTATTTATTTTATTTTATTGATTGCAAAAAACAAGTACAAATGGCGGACCTAATACCTAATGGCATTCTTTACCAGTCGACCAAATAACTAATGAGAAATTTACATTATTCAGTGGGTGCACAGAAAAAGAAGACAGATAAAACTAGAAACTTAACATAATTATCCTATCCATTGCTTATACTTAAATATTACAATACATATATACGTCATATAATACTCATACTAATATATTACTTATATAATACATAAATATAAAGAATAAATATACATATAAAAACAAAAGCGGAGAATGAAACTGAGATAAGCTAAATGTCTTGTTCAAGAAAATGCTTCCGGAGCATTCCCTTGAAAGAAAGCTCCGTGAAAGAAACGTCACACATGCATCATTCATTACATGTTGGTGCTTAGCCTACAAGAGTTTAAGCAACACAAACAAACATCATTCATACACACATTGTCATTATATTAAGGAATAACCTGAATCTCAATCATAGCCTTTTTTCTTTTTTTTTTTTTTCTTTTTTTTTTTTTTTTTTTTTTATGTTTAAGAGAAGGCACACGAGCACTCAGGCCACCTGATGGTAAGTGGAATCTGAGACCAATAGACATTTGAATTCTCAAGACTATAATCCCAAGACCTCAAATGCGTTGCCAACCCTGAGGACTAAGATGGAATGCCTTTATGCTAGTAATTTCACCGGTTGTCTTATCCCCACACCGGAACACAACAATGCGAACACTGTTGCTTGGCGGTTGGTTAATGGATAAGATGGTGGTAGCGATCCGGACGGACCCTGCACAGGGTCCTACCACCACTAAAAAAAAACGCATAAGAGCTTTGCGTAGTCCTCATTTTCTGGCTCCTGACAGACCTCTGTTTAAAACCACAAGGGTTTAAAACCAAAATGTGTGGAATTGATGTAAGCCACCGAGTTAGTACAACGTGACAATACATTTGTCTAACGAAACATAATCGGTAATGATTGTCGAATGCAACATGTCTAGCCCCTGTTACTCATTGCTAATTGCTGACTTTATGTACCTACCTATATGTATGAATGTGGGTATGTATCTTTATGACAAAGACGTTTATTGCAAGGACACAGTATTTGGACAGTGTTATTAATATTGCATGCCTATTATTATATTATAATACATCTAAGCCATGCAATATTGAAAACAATACTAGAAATTCTCTATGACTCATTCAGAAATAAATACTGTACACCTCCACTACACCAGTATGTCATGATACTCATGATTATGTGGGCATAAATACAATCTGCACATAGGTTGAATTTATTTATTAAGTAAAGGTATTAATTATGGCGTTGACTACAACACTTATAAACATTATTTATTAAATTTATTTGGCGGGCGCTCCTCTAGGTATATAATTTGGTATTTCAAAGACTTATACTGCTTTTTTTTTCATCACAAACGTCAGTCGGACAGACAAATACCAACAAAAAACCCGTCCTATATATACCGGTAAAAAAGACGCATTAGAACCTGACTATCCTGGCAAATAATCTAAACTACAGACCCAATAGTACACAATAACCGTTAGTCTTCCACAGGAACATAAACAGGGTTCCGCATAACCATACATCGAGCGGTGGTCCGAGAGAACCCTATACTTGTAGCTGCAACGTATGCGTTGTTTAGTTTACGTTTCACTAACTGGTTGGTTTAGCGGCAGCGACTACTGTACCGTGGGTTCAAACTCACTAGGCAAAGGCATTATCGAGTATTTGAACCTATATGAAGAAAATGACGCGAGATATCTTGAGGAAAAGAAACACTATTTGATAACCGAGTCAGCTACTAAGAAATATCGCTTCCTTATAGATTTAATCAGTAGCCGAACTTGGTTGGTCGATCGAGCCGTATTTCTTGTGAATTACGCGTTTTATTTAAAAGTACCCGGGCGACCGAGCTTAACTCTCTTTTTTACTATTTAATTACGAATAATGTTAAGCCCGTTTAAGATAGTTATGTAAATCAGAAATCCTATTGGGAACCATAAGATTGCAACCTAGAGTTTACAAATACCTTAGGGCTTCGGAGTCCACTTATATTATACCACCTTGGATAGTACGTGTGCTTGTTCGCCTTCAATACCATATAAAAAGCTTTTTAGGGTTCCGTACCAAAACCCGTATGGGAAGTCTGGCATGGGAGCCCGTTGTTCCCAATATTTTTTTGGTCATAATGTCAAAAAATAATATATCGGTAAAACCTTTAAGTTTACAGTTTTTTTTTTTATATACGTTATAATATAACTTGCGATAATTATGACTTAAAACACACTATGACTGAAAATAATTATGGCGGATAATATAGACCCCTTTCTCGTTTGTCTGTCTGCCTGTCCGTCAGTATGTTTCATGATACGGTCGTATTATACCGTCAAATGAAAACGTTATATACGCCATAATAAATAACTATGATAAAATAGTTTAAAATAAATTGGGATGAAGGTTTGTATAATATTTAGAAAGATCAAATGACAATAAATAGCGATAGTCCGACGAGCAGCAAACATACACATTCAAAACCGACGTCTCACTCGGCGTATACTTTTTACATTAAATTCCTAATGTTGGCATGGAACACGTAAAACGTCTGGTTTAAAACTGGATTCTTAACAGCCTAATAACTGCTAGGACGCGGGATTCAGAATGCACTTGAATTTTTTTCATACCATGCATTTTTGCGTCAATATTGCAAATTACCTTTTAGGGTTGCCGCAATACGAGTAAAACACGATAAATCCGATTTACATTCCGATTAAATTATCTTTAAGTATCTAATTTACTAGCGATCCGCCCTCACTTCGCTCCGGTTTAAAATGGACAGAAAGCAATATTAGTCATGGCTAATGTAGGTTTCGACCAGAAAAATTTTTTTTTTATTGGTTCAGTAGTTTAGAGCTTAGCCCAAATATACAAACAAACAAACGCGATTTTACCTCTTCATAACTCGTCTATGACTCTGTCCGAAAGGACAAATAAAAGGTAGCCTACTAGCTATTCCCCGCGACACCGTCTCCGTAGAAGACTTTTATCGCTATTTCCTCAGAAACTGTCAAAGTTTTCAGGATAAAAAGTATCCTATGTCTATCCCTGGGTCTTAAACTATCTCCATACCAAATTTTATTTAAATCGGTCCAGCGGTTTATCCGTGATAGCGTAACAAACAGACAGAAAGACTTTCACATTTATAATATTAGTATTTTCAAAATCGTTTTAGTAGTTTTTGCGTTTATTAATTACATACATAAATACAACTTTACACAAATGTTATAAAGAGAAAATAGTCTCTTTCATTAGTGCAGAAGTTTAAAAGTATATATAAATGACAATGACATAATGCATTACGAAACGTAGCAACCCTACGTACTCGAGCTTTACCGCAATTTTCCTACAAATTAAGACTTAGTGCCTTATAAATTCTAGATTTTTATAGTCTAGTCTTAATAACCGGAGGCGACGGCGCGTGGAGCGTGTCCCGGTCGAAACCCGTGAAAGTTATAACTTTCAGCTTAGTTTTACATTCATGAGCAAAAAACGAAAGTTTACCGAGATACTCGTAAAACAAACAAGCAAAGCAATAACAATTAAAGTGAATTTTCAGACCATGAAATTCATCATTTTACCGTCACAAACTTTTTTGCTCGGCAATATATTTAGCGAGCTGAGCGAGTTGAGAATATCATCAGCAGTTTAATGTTAATGTGGAAGCGATGGAAGAGGCTCGGACAAAGAACTAAGGAATAAAGGAACAAAATATCCCAAGTTTTAGGGATCCAAAGACAAGAGAGAAAGAAAAAATTACTCACTACACAGACAAAATAAGCCATAAGGCTTCCATCATCAAGGCAAACATCATCATCAATTTTCAAACCGTTATCATGTAGTTGACGCAAAAACCCTTTCATTTCGGTTCTGTTCGCATAAACCGGTTTAAATAACCGGTTTTGGAGAAACCTTTATATAAAGTTCTTTACGAATTAACCGGTTCTTAAAACGTTCGCGTTCCCTGGAAAGGTTCGGAGCAAAACCGAAATAAACCGGTATTAGCCGGTAATTCCGAGCCCGGCTTGCGGTAGTGAATCGAACAAAATGAAGGCTCTTCGTTCATGGCCGACGAACGTTCATCTGATTTTGAATGTTGTAACAAGTACACACAGCAACGGTTCCAATCATATAAAGGTCACTCAGAGCTACCTATATGTATGTAATCCTTACTAATTATTATAAATGTGAAAGCGTGGATGTTTGTTACGCTTTCACGCAAAAACTACTTGACGAATCATCATGAAACTTTGTACACATATTCTGGGAGGTACTAGAAGTAAAATAGGATACATTTTATAAAAAAAAAATTTAAAAAAAAAAGTCAAGAAGTAAAAATTGCAGCGGCTCGCTAGTAAGTTATAAAAGCATTCAAAACGTAAATTAGATAAATTATACAATTTAGATTGCATTCAATGAAATGAAAATTCTGCGAAATTATTGCGTATATTACGAACAGTATTTTAGTCTTTATGTGGAGAGACGTCACTATGAGTACTATGACAAAGTCGTATAAATATCTTACCTAGTTCTTTAGAAATGGTAATATTTCAAGACATACTTTTCGAACTCGTAATAACACTTCCAGCTCCCCAGGTCCACCTTTCAGTGTATTCAAATTTGCCGCCATTACTGTCATACAAACTTTACATCCACTTCCGCAAACTTCTGCAGTACAAATACAAACATGCAAACTGCATGAATGCTTGCAAACTTAACACAAGCTGCGACAAAGAAAAACCAGTCATATTATATCTACCATAGAGTCTACAAGACATGCAAAATAGTTTGAATTTGATCAAAGTTGTCGATTTAAAGGAAAACTAACTCTGATGCTCAGAGAATAAAGTGCACGTGACGTGCATAAATATGGATGAATCCTCAGGGGTGTCGAACGCATGCATTAGTGTCAGAGGTGCTCCGAGCGTACACTTGACAATTTTGTTAAAAGTTTTCTTTGAACATTTCCTTAGTTTTGTACGAGATAGCAGATTTTCAAGATTCTTGAAGAGAAAATAAGATAGAGGTACACGAAAACTTACTAAAATTAAAAATGCGAGTGTTTTTGTTTCGTCTTCATGATTCTGCGCCTTAACCGATCGATTATCAAGCTTGGTACAGATAGTTTATAGCATGAAGACCAACAAAGGGACGGTTCTCAAGGTAAGACCCATGAATAACTTCTGCGCGGAACAAAAGATATTGTACATAACTTGTAACTGGCCACTTTACTGGTTAATGTTTATTCAAAGAGTTTGATTTCAAACATTAAATATTTTTAAAAAAGTATAAGAAAAGAGAAAAAAACTATTAATTTAAGAACTAACATGTAAATAAACTTTTTAAAAAATTAAATTAGGAGTTTCCTATATATTTTTTGTGGTCAAAATACATAAATCGGCGGAAAAAGAAACTATAACATGAATTTAAAAACTTCTGTAAAAAGTCATTGCCTCTTTTCATATGAAAAAGTTATGACTATAATTAAAACCACAACGAATAAATCCATCATTGTGGAGCGATTTTGAACAAAGCCAAATGAAAATCCGCCATTGTGCTCACGATACACATTTGTTCGCGTATTGTCCCACCATTTTGTGGCGCAGCGGCCATTTTGTAAATGGTCTCTGAATAGTTTGACAGTTAAGTTTTTACGAGTATTTTATGCTCTTGTCCACTGTGTAAGAAATCAATTTTATGTTGTTAATTACTTGAAAATTGCGCAGGTATGGGACTGGATGAAAAATTAATTTCAAACAGTGTCTGTGAAGACGATGATAACTAAGTTAAAGATTTGGAATGACTTGCCCGATTTTTTCAAATCCTTTTAGTCTACGTCTCGTACATACCTGAAAAAAAACATAGGTTAGAGAACCGCAACGCTAAACATTTTTCAACGATAGAACATGCTTTATTTAACAACTTGACAGTTGGTTTGACTTCATTTCAACTTTCAAAGAGCCACGGATTGTCATTTTTTTCTTCTTATATAGGTACTTAGATAAGTAGTTTAATGACAAAACATATTTTTTATACCTACTACAAACTAAACATTAAATAAAATACAACTTAAACATAGACCCAGATACTCCAGTCGAGTTAAACGCACCATATCTCACGATCCCGCGATCGCACATTACCGGAATCCGGTAAATCTCCCGGAATCCGATTACCCGGTAAAGTGGGCGTCAATAGCCCGCGATTACCGGACACGGCTGGCTCCGGGTTAAAACAGAGAGAACACAGCGGAGTAAACGCCGCCATTGATTTGGAAAATATTAATTATACGACGGAATTTCCCGGGTTTTTGTTGATTGCGTTTCATATTAACACGCATCCAGGGGTAATTGTTTTGAAGTGACTTGTCAATTATATTCATTAAACGAGAAAATAAGAAATCGATAGGTTTCAAAGGTAGGATGAGTTAAATAAAAAACCAAACGGTAATTAGTTATTTATATTGCTTTATCCTTCTCCTAACTACAAGTATTATAAATGCGGAAATGTGTTTCTTTGTTTTAATTTATCTTCACGGTTCCTCCGCCGATTGATGTAAAATTTGGTACAAATTAAAACCCAGAGATGAATATATGGAGTTCCCGAGAGAATTAGTAGTAAATAACTAATGCGCCGATGGACGAATGAGAGTGTGATGATAAATAACCTCATTGCTCATTATTTGCACACTGACAACACGATTTACTTTTCCTTAAAGATTGCCAGGACTTACAATGTTTCTCGTAGCCACGTTAGTCATCTTACAAACACCCATAACAAACAGTTATTGTTTTTAAGCAAATAAAACGCGCTGTTATTTCCAACTGAACTAGCTGAGAACAGATGTTTAAAATGCGACTGAACATTTACACCCATTGTTGGCGAAGGACTAATTGGCCGAAAATGGGACTCCTGCCGGGGCTAGGGAATGAGGGCCCTCAAACACAGGTATTTAGGGCCAAATCAAATAAGCTTGCAGTTTAAGAGAGAATTTGATGATTAAATCACACCATAAACGAAATCAAAGTGTCTGCTTCTTATGTGAGATTTTTGTAAATTATTTAAGGGTCTTGTTATCAAACGACACGTTAAATACCAACTAAGATATAATTTTAGCTTATATTTTTATCAACTTAATTTGATATGGATGTTTGCCTTCCATTTAAGCAATAACAGGTCAGAATTGTAAACACACAATTCACCTGAATCTGTGTTAATTTCTAAAAACAACCATGAAGAGCTTTGCGAGCGTCGTCGTAGGAAAAAGCTCATAAACCTTAAATTAAAAGCTTGAGCTTCAAGAACCTATTTCTTGACTTAAATCATTTCAAACTCTCGGTTTAAAAACTAAAGATAACTTGTCTCGGTCATTCATTCGTGCTTGTGCCGAGCTCGAATTAAATAAAAATATTTGCCTTAGAGTTCTTTACAGAGACAGTCGCGTTTAAATCTAAAAAGTTAAAAACCTTTAATTTGTTTACAAATTTTCTTCAGTTATGCAAAGGTTAGGTTAATGTACAATTATGCAAAGAAATGAGTTCCCATAACTTCCATATTAAGGACAGAACTCGTGGGACAAATTGTGAAAAACGTCGTGTTCAGAGTGCATATCTCACGCGAGACGAAATGAGATGAAGGCGGCATTAATCTCTATATGCGTGTAATAACGCGCGGCTACGAGCCTCTTTTATTTTAATTTAGAATATGGTAACGTTATCATGTGGCTTTATTTAAGAAAAGGATGAAGTATCTTAAATTATTCGATCTAACATTTTGTTAAATTCGTACTTTAATTTAAGATTTTTTAACTAAATATATATTTGTTTTAAGTATGTTTTGTAAGATTGTTGGAACTAGTTCCTCTAGAAAAAATATTTTTAATGACACCACCAATTAATTAAATTAAGTACAATAACACATTTAATGTATTTAATACCAGGGGACAATCTCACACGAATTGACCTAGTCCCAAACTCTAGGCTTGTACTATGGGTTCTAGATAACGATAATGTACTTATGTAGAGAAATATATACTTAAATATATAGATTTCATATAACACTCAACTCTGCTAACACAAATATTTCGTCTTGAACCGGGAGTGCGTGTTGATAATAATTTTAAAATACCTAAATATATTTTAAGAGGCATTGATACGAGTAACTTATTTAATGTAACAAGATATTAAACCTTCCTATACACGCGACACACTCAGATTAATCATTATTGTCTTTTATGGTCATCATAATTTCATCGGAGATGAAGTAACTGTGACATACAGACTGACATCAGACAAACCAGTCAGACGCGCAGGCAGACGAACATGCCATAACTAAAAGGGTTTCCAGTTGGAATTTCTTAAGAGGCCGTACAGTCAGGGTTATAAATATGTATACACTTTAGTACCTTGTCTATTTAACGTCATGTTTCAACTGCCATATGAATTTGTCACAGCGATTAAAGTGACAAGGTACTAAAGTGTATATATATTTATAACCCTGACTGTACACGAAATGTTGCCGGTTTTGCTTCTTTTTGTGATTTTACAGTTAGAATACTGCTTTTCTATAAGTTTTAATGCACATCATGAAATATCATTTCAGTTATGATCGAATGAGTTATGAATGAATGAGCTACTTTTTTTTTGTCGAGTATTAATGTGAGATTTAGGTTGTTTTAAAACATTATGTAATGCTATTTTTTAATCTTTTTTTGGATGTTTTTTTTAGTTAGTGGCTTGATTTTGAACTGAAGTTTATTACTGTTGTTTTCGTGTTGCGCATTAAAAATTGTAGAAGTAAAGTATTTCAACAGTAAAATCACGTCTGCAAAATCACGTAAATCAGCGAAATCGGCAAAATTTCGTATAAGGTCTCTTAAAACAACAAATCAAATTTCTTAAAGCATGGTCACCGCAATAATATAAGGCAGCTCCCTACATTGTAATAGCCTCGTTACACTCTGCCTCGCGTTATTGAGACAAACTCCTCCAGATATTATGATTTGTGGACACCGACTGTTCACTTCTGACTTCATATTTTATTCCCTTTTCTTGGGTTCTTTGTTCAAGGGATTTAGGGATTTGAAAATGATACATAACTTAATTTAAGTGAGATTTGTTTTTGTCGTTATTAGTGACATAAACTTTTGATGTAGATTTTACTGATATGTTTAATTAACGAAACTGTTTATTTTCCGGGTTTTAGTTAGCAATGTTTTTATTAGAATGTTCTCTTTATTTACTTGTAAAACAATTCATATTGTTGTGGGAGCCTTTTGTTTGCCAACTGTAAATTTTTCATGGACCATCGTGTAGAACCCTATAGGTTAGGTTAGGTTAGGTTATCCTTTTTTTAGGAAGTTGGGTAAACAAAAAAGATGAATGTATTGTAATTGGTAAGCCATCACTTCATCGAATATATAATTTCATTGATGTTCTGCTGAAACCATAATGTTTTCCGCGTAAGTATCATAAACATTAATTACGTAGGTTAGGTTAGGTTAGATGTTGCAGATACCCTGAAAAAAATATGGTTTCAGCAGAAAATAGCGTTCGATGAAATGATACATTCGATGAAAGGTGTTTCGATGTAAGACACCAATTGTAATTAATAACATCATTATTGAAGCCGCTTGCGCATGCTGTGAGTTCAGTCGCACCCGAGGATAATGCCGGGAACTCACGCGTAAACTGGCACTCATGGACGACCAGTCAAAGGGATAGGACTGAGGAAATTTAATGCACTATTCCAGTCACCATACACTTACATTAGGTAGGGGAGACCGGGTATGGTTGTCACACGGGTTGGTTGTCACAGCAGCCATAACAGAAAACTGAACGAACGAATGAATTCATTGACCGGTGTCGAAAGACCGCGAGCGCTATATCTCCCTCCCCACTTCACCTCAGTCCGCTCCAGAATGCCGTGACGGAGCCACGTGCACTTATTTTTTCCCGCCAGTTAAAGTATTTTTTGGTGCATCTGTGACAAATCTCGTAAGTATACTCAAATTTTGTATATTAATATGATTGTTAGTGTATTGTTAATGTTAAATATGTGTTTCATATTTATATTATTACGTTTTTGGGGCAAACATTGATTTGAATTTATTTTTGAAGGTTATTTGCGTAAACGTGATTTGGGGCAGGTTGTCACAGGTCGACGGGGGCTGGTAGTCACATGTGACAACCAACCCCATGCATGTCTGCTGCCTTTATTTTTTCCGCTGCTTGGGGTTTTGTTATATAAATGCATTATTTTTTTTCAGAGCTAGTACAATGCCAAGGCAACACAAAAGAAAGTCGACTCGTGGACTTGTTTTACCAGCAGTAATGCTGCGTGCTGCAAGAGAAGTGAGAATGTATGGGAAATCAATAAGATCTGTAGCAAAGGATTATGGAATCAATTATCGCACCTTAACTAGGTATGTAAAAAAAAAAACTACTGAAGAGATAAACAACGCAGTCGTATCAACACCTACTACGAAAATAGATCTTTTATAGAAGTTTATAGAAGTTAATCGCTGAAAGCGAATTTTTTTTTTTGTTTTCTCTATATTTAATTACGAGTACGACTGTCCATATTTAGACTGACTAAATTCGATTCGTTAGGTAATTTTAATTACAAAATATGACGTCCATAAGGATTAGTTACTAATTTAGATTATATTTTTGTTACCAGAATTTTGAGCTCATTTATCGCTAAAAGCGAATTATGTTTTTGTTTACTTATTTTAATAAAAATAAGACCTTTGTGATTTTCCTGGGTAAAATTAGTTACGTACAACATTTATATCTTCAATAAAAAACTGATTTGATATAAATAGGTTTTATTTATTAATTTTCTCCCTTATTTTTACTATGTGACTACCTACCCCAACACCTGTGACAACCATCCCTGACACGGGGTTAAATGTCACACTTCTCTTTTTTCATAAAAAAACTAATATTTCCTCCGCACGTAGTGTTAGCGAAAAAAAACGTATTTATATATAAACTAGAATAAATACCCTATCCATCTATATATCATTTGCCATTCTTATCTTAGAACAATAGTACTAAAAATGCAAAAGAAAAAAAATGTGACTTCCAACCCCGGTCTCCCCTACACTAACGCTAGTGAGTGACAATGTAGTTTACAACCCGGGTAAGTTATCAATTAGCTATATTACCCGTGCGTATGTATCCTTGTGGTTGCCGGGTTAGAATAATGTCACTCCATGTCTTCCCGTCAATGTCGTAAGAGGTGACTAACGGAATAAAGGCTTGTAGTATTGTTAGGCGATGGGCTTGCAACCTGTCCCTAACACAAATAAAAAATAAATAACACAGGACAATGACACACAAATTGAGCTAGTCCCAAACTAAGCTCTAGGCTTACTATGGGTGCTAGACAACGATAAACATACTTATATAGAGAAATATATACTTAAATACATAGAAAACACCCAAGACTCATCAAGAAATACTCGTGCTAATCACACAAATATCCGCCCTTACCGGGATTTGAACCCAGGACCGCTAGCTTCGTAGGCAGGGTCACTACCAACTAGGCCAACGTGTCGTCAAAACACACAGGTAAACCTCTTAACCTGGTTCTGCAAAATGTGGTTACACAAGTATTTTTAGATTTGTTGGTATTGCTGTAGCTCTACCTACCCTACTCTTGGAATAAAGGTGTAATGTTTTGTGTATGTAATATTATTGTGTCCAACTACTGTGCAAACACGTCCTTAAACTTTCACATCTCAGTCTGTAAGAAGTAAAAATCTCTGGCATTTTTTTCTGTTCGCCTAGCGCCTCCAAATCTTCTCATCCGCCAGTTTGCCTCGCTGTTTGAACCATCAGTCAGCCCCATAACGCGTAGATGTGCACGTGCATTAATTACTACATCAATTAATCGCTAAATGCATATTAATTGGCTGCATGTTACCTGTAGCGTGCATGTGAGGCGTAATAATCTGTGTTTAAATTAGGCGGGCGGTTACCATGTCTGGAGAGTGCGCGGCCAGGGCTGGAATTCTACAAGGTAATAACGATATCGTTCTTGACCTGTTTCCGTATTGTCAACGTTTTGATAACTCTTATGTCATTTACAATAATGGCGACTGTGACATAAACGATTCGTAAACGTGTCAAACACGATATCGTTTTAACGCACCTGAATAGAGGCCCAGGTGGCCTTTGTGCTCGTTTGCCTTCTCAATGCCATAAAAAAAAACTAAAACACAATGAATGTTTAATACAATTAAGATTCAAATTCTAATTCAAATGATTTATTGTTACAGTAGATAAAGATACAAATAATAGGATACTTCATTATTACTGCTAATATTACACTTGACACTACAAATTATTGTAACATCTACACTTGGCTAGGCCTGATTTGTAGGATGACACTATAAAAGATTAGCAAGACAAAAATGTAACGTTAAAGAACTGTTTTTTAAATTTCTCATTAATGGCGTAAAATAAAATAAAAAAGAAAGAATCATTAATTAAGCATATGAACAAAGTAAAATCAAATAATATGCATGCTGTGTTTGTGCGTGTGTTTGTGTGTGTGTGTGTGTGTTTTGTATGGAAGGGGGTTGAACTCGAGTTGGACTGTCTTTTTGTAATATAATGTTTTGACATAATTGTGAGTTTAAATTTTCTCAGAAATTTAAGTTTTGTATTTTGTGCATAGCATCATTAAGGGAACTAGTGTTCATGTCACATGCTTCGTTGACATTGTTGTAAAGATTAAAAAGTTGAGAAAGCGCCCAGTTTTTTGCAATTAGCGTTTCAACCTTTGGAAGGGAAAGATTATATATGATAATGATTCATCAATTAATCAATCTATACGTATCTAACTCTTCAGTGACTAACGAATTGACTTACAACGCGCAGCCGTATCCGTCGAACTTAGAGATTTAAAATTTGGAGGCAATGTCAGGGGTGCGTCTTAGAAAGGACTTTCCAAAAATCTATCCCCAGTTTCCTAGTTTGGGACTAGGTCAATTTGTGTAAGATTGTCCCCTGATATTTATTTATTTATTTCGGGGCTACCCTAGGCCAACGACCTTGGCGTGAGATATTCTGTAATTTTCTTTAATATATTTCAAACAGAAAACGACAAAACCTGCAATTTGAAGTATTTTTGATTCATTTCCGAAATTACTTACTCTTTACTTTTGCAAAAATATACTAAAAATCCAGTAAAATCCATTATAAAACTGACGGTTTTTAGGGTTCCGTATTAAAACTAGGAACCCTTATAGTTTCGCCATGTCCGTCCGTCCGTCCGCGTGTCCGTCCGTCCGTCCGTCCGTAGTCCAGCTCAGAGACTCTTAGTACTAGAAAGCTGTAATCTGGCATGAATATATACATGTTAGTCACGCAACAAAGTGGTAAAATAAGTGGTAAGTGGTTTTCATCTCTTAGTCTCTTAACTAAGCTAAGGACGGACGGACGGACAGACAGACTATTTTAAGGATCCTAGTTTGACTACGGAACCCTAAAAACTACACTTGGAAGGACCAGAACTGTGCACCATTACTCGTGTTTTAACTATGATAATTTAAGAATAATCAATAATCATTTTGAAGGTGAATATAATTGCGTATCAGCAAATGTACACGTTAATTAAAAAGAGTTAATTAAAAGTTTTATAGCGTCGAACTCATTCTTGCAATATGGCGAATTGATTGACGACGTCTACTTAAAATTACTAGCCTGCGCTATAACAACATGCATGAAATGTTTACATATCAAATATAACATATTATGATAACATTACAAGTATTATAATTTATAACATCAAATTAAAAACTACTAAAATCACTTGAACTGTGATTTATTTCGCAACGTAACCAATTCATTACTGTGCAGACTTGACTCAGTTACAACATGGTTGATTTTAACCCAGCAATGTATGTTGTGTTTACTTTTGTTGCTGTTGTACGAGAGTATAAATTAGTGTTGCATCGAATCGATGTTTTGCATTAAGTACCGCCTTTTGTCCCGTGGGTAGTTCACAACTATTACAATGCATAGTTTCAAACTCGATAGCTGTTCATTGAAAAACAACCATCCTGTGTGAAATTTGATTTAAAAGGACAATGACCGAACGCCGGGGCTTGTATATCACTCTGTTTTATTTAGCTTCAATTAATTATTATTTCAAGTTTTTTTTTAGCATTAGAATAATACCTGTCAAGTTCGCACACGTACCGCTTTCTTTAATGACGTAAGTAGATAACATTGTGAAATATTTGATTTCTTGTTATTAATTAGGTACTTATAGAAGAGACTATTGTTTTTATTTTGTGATTTTGACTTCGTTTAAGGCGAGAACGTGTGCAAAATAACGGTTTACTTATTCTAATTTAAAAAAAAACTAAGTACAGGCCTACAGGCATAGTATCAACTATGGGATAGAGTATCCAACTTTAGGATTAAGTAATCTAGAGTGGTTCCTGTGACAGCTGAATAAATAATAATAATAAAAATAAGACGCGACTAAGGGAATAAGGGCTTGTAGTACTGTTAGGCGATGGGCTTGCAACCTGTCACTAATACTCTAGTAAACTTCTTAACTTGATTATGCTGAATGTGGTAACAGAATTGTCAACAAGTCCTTTTAGAGTTGTTGGTATTTCTGAAGCTCAGCCTACCCCACTCTGGGAATAAAGGCGTGACGTTACGTATGTATGTAATGATTGTCTAGACAGAAGCGCGTGCTGCTAACCCCATGTGCTTCTGTTTAATTCAACAGTTTCCGAACAACTGGCCTCGCGTGTGATATTACATAGATATTTTTCTCTAATAAGGTCATGGTGATTACTTGAGTCAAACAAAATTAATATTTCATAAACGGATTGTTTAATCGAAAAACTGTTTTGACAAACCCGTAATATTTTTGAAAGATCTATCCAACGACACCCCACACTATAGGGTACGCGAAAAAAATATACATCCCCACGTTACGTGTAGGGGATTACAGCATTCTTGTACAAAGATTCTCTGCGCTAGGCTGCGGACGGACGGACATGGCGACACTATAAGGGTTCCTAGTTTAACTACGGCCCCTAAAAATTATTAAAATGACCATTTATATTTACAATTTAAGATTTTGTTATTTAAATGAACAATTATTTCTTTTTATGCCCTTCTTGTGAGTATAGTCACAGGGATCCCCCTACACTGACCGAACTATACAATACAATACAATACAGGTAAAAACAGTCAACATAAAAAGAAAAACAGAATGGTGGGTATGTCTTCGTGGCAGTGAGCCGGACACTGGCTCAGCATAATGGTGAGGTGCTAGGCACCTGCAGCGCTGATTTTCAGCCAGCACCGAGTGTGACAGACGGACGGAACGTTGTACAAACTAGTAAATAAATAGAATGTAATTACTTCAAATCTACTTCTTTAAATTATTCAACCATGTTCCACCGAAATAAACAAAGTTGTCTTCATGATGGTTTCACAAAGATGGTTATCGCGGGACGAACAAGAGGTTCGCGTGTGTGCGGACCATAGACAAGACGAGGCGGAGATAGCGGCCGCCATTACCTAGTAATGTTGCCACTATTGAGGCAATTAGGACTCTATGGTAGGATTCAAGGGAATTAACGGTTGTTTTTGTTTTTAGATTTGATATTAACAGGGAGATTATTTTGTTTAAACAGGTAACATTACAAAAAAAACTTACTGCTAAATGTATATGTGTGTACTTATGAAAAAGAGCGGGAATCGAGTGTACCGTTTTTATGATAAAATTAGACATTGTTTATGCTCATTCCTCGAAAGTTATTTACTTTTATACCTAACTTATTTATTTTTGATGTGAAACATCTATAGCCGAGGTATGAAACTGATCGTTGGCGTGGCGACGCTTGCCGTGGCGACGCGTCGCCTCTCAATAAAAGAATGGAGTTGTCGTAATTATAATTAAATTTGTAAATTTTTTATTTTGTATTTTGTTTTTAATAAAAATGCATAATTTTGTAATAAATAATCATTATTTTATGAAAAATATTTATAATGCTTTATCATTTCATTGTGTCATATATAATTACTGTCGTAAAATGTTCTGCTATGCATATAACTTGTACAAAGTAATTTCGATGTTTCACATTGCCAGGCGTCCCGTGACGGCTCACTGGTTTTTTTTTCCGTAAAATTTCAGTTCTGTTGACTCATAAACTTCGCAGATAAGGAAGGTATTTTTAGGCTTCTGAAGTTAAACTAGGAGCCCTAGTTTAGGTTTTGGTGCCCGTCTGTCTGTATGTCACACTCACTTTTTTTTTACGATTTATATGTAAATATTTATACTGCACACAAAGCAACATCATTAAATTAGTAAAAGAAAAACTTACCTCTTGTGCATATACTAACTAGCAGTTTTATTTTTTATCTTACTTATATTTGTATTTTCTAAAGGTCAAAGAATCCATTTAAACAATTTTACAGTCCGGTTTGTGTAGGTACTTATTTTTTTAATTTATTTTCCTAAACAAGCTCGCCCTAAGCTCAGCCTCTTGCCCTTCTACCCATGCTTTCATTACGAAGCTTAAAGCCGAGCTTTACAATTAAGCTAATAAAAGCTTTCACTCTAATTCACTTATAGCAAGTTTAAATGATTTAGGGATTTAGGGCCATTGCAGTCTAAACGATTAAGGCTTATACTGTACTTTTAATAGGTTAACTAGCACCATTTTAGTACGTTCTTAAAACGTCTTTTGTTTAAAAAATGCCACTTATAGACGACAATATTATAACACGCAGTCTCTATTCTAGTCGGTAAAGCCATATTGCTACTGACATGTTTTCTTATTGCTTTTAATTCGATCGCCGTTACTGTTAAGTTAATAAGAGCTATCGTAACGTTGACAACACGGTAACATGTCAAAAATAATATAATGTTATAAAGTACAACAGAGCCCCGAGGTTTATAAAGATTGCTTTTTGTTAGGGGCCTCTTGAATTACCCAGAAACGTTTCATTATAATGTAGTACATTATACCTATGAAACATATGTAGGTAATTTATGAAAACAACAAGACTAGATTATAATGGTTTCCGTAATATTATATGTACTTACATTTATAAATTACCGAAACCATTTATAGGGTTCCGTACCTCGAAAGGGAAAAACGGAACCCTTACAGAATGACTTTGTTGTCCGTCCGTCTGTCGGTCTGTCAAGACTTTGACTTTGGTATTCAATAAAGAGTATTTGTATTGTATTGTAATCAAGACCTATGTCGATGTATGGAGACAGCAGTTGTTCAACGGCAAACTCAAGTTTATCCCTCAATACAATTTTACATTACTATAAGTTTGTATGGAACCCTCGGTGCGCGAGTCCGACTCGCACTTGACCGGCTTTTTTTCTAGTTATGTTGTTTTTGTAAAATCTTGAGCATTTTACAATTATAGACCTTTGACTATGGTTAGACCTCTGACTGACCTAAAAATCAAAACTTCTGCGCATGGAAAGATTTTCTAAAAATCAATTCTTTCTATGAAACAAAACCTTGTTAGACATCCTAAAAAATATTGAACTCCCATAGCAAAACTACACTATTTTATGCCGAGTCAATATGCCACTAATGTCACCTCGGCGCATGACTGCCGGTGACGTCACTCGCACCTGGACCCGCTACTCGGGGTCAACGGCCGCGTCGCGAGATCTGCGCGGGCGACACTTTCCGCGTCAACGCGAATTAGAGCCGTCTTGCATATCTTCACTATTTTTCTTAACTATTACTCATTTGCGTAGTCAGTCCAACTGAATTCGGCTTTTGGTTAAAAATATAGTTGGACTGACTTTTCATTAAGAAGTTATTTGTTGTTTTAAGACGGTTTTTAGTTTAAAAAAAAAACAAAATTTAGTGATCATAATAATACTGTTATGTCGTCCACGTATATTTATTCCCATAATATTTGAGGAGTTCTCTCCATTTCTCCAAGATCCCATCATCAGATCTTGACGTGCTGGAAATGGGACCAACTAGAAAGTATACCTAACCGAAAAAAAAAATCATGGTCCAGCGGTCTTTATGTAATCGGGGAACACACATAAAAAACTCGACGAATTGAGAACCTCCTCTTTTTTTTGAAGTCAGTAAAATGAATTGTCATGCATGTCAAATTAAACCGCTATATTGATTTCTAAAATTGAGTGGTGGTGTACCCTGTGCAGGGTCGATCGCTACAACCATTTTACTCTTTAACCTACTGTTAAACAGTAGTATTCTGCAGTTGTGTTCCGGTTTGGGGATAAGACAGCCGGTGAAATAACTAGCATAGAGGCATTCCATCTTAGTCCTCAGGGTTGGCAACGCATTTGCAGTCAAGTGAATGCGAATGTCTATGGGTCACAGTTTCCACTTACCATCAGGTGGCCTGTGTGCTCGTTTGCCTTCTCAATGCCATAAATAATTGGTGGATTTTTTCCTCGAACAGCTCTGGTGGAAACGTAGCCTACGGTAAACATACTAATACACATTGTTACAAAAAGATTTACATACCTACCCAAGCATCAGAAACATTCTCGCACACATCACACAAATGTTTGACCGGGAATCGAACCCGAGACCACTAGCTTCGTCACTACCAACAAGGCTAATTATCAAATCGTCAATGATGCTACTTTGGCCGAACAGACAGACATCCAAGTTCACAAGACATTAACATACGGTCGTGAAACAAACCGGCTTGAACCAGTTCATCTAATACTATTCAGATGCTAATGTAGCCATAAATCCCATAAAAACACGTCGCAATATATTTTTTTTTATTTTTATGTTAAGGAGAAGGCACACGAGCACTCAGGCTACCTGATGGTAAGTGGAATCTGAGACCCATAGACATTTGAATTCTCAAGACTATAATCCTAAGACTTCAAATGCGTTGCTAACCCTAAGGACTAAAATGGAACACAACAATACGAATACTGTAGCTTGGCGTTAATGGATAAGATGGTGGTAGCGATCCGGACGGGTTCTAACACCACAAAAAAAATGACGAATTTGAGTTTGAGTTCTGTATTTTTTCGTTATTATACTTTTAGAATAGATGCGTGATGTTTAATGCGTTTCTAATTTCTTAGAAAACTAATTGGAATTTTATCTGAGACTGGGCTGTCATTGGTTCGAGTTTTCCGGGTATAGGCTATAATTAAAATATAGATGCATGCGGGAAAAACCCGAATGGTCTTAAATTACCCTTCAGCGTCATTTATATAAGTAAATAATGGTAGTAGGTAGCTATCCGAAGTTGTAACTACTTCCAACTTATAATAAAACGGCTACATGTAAGCACCAAGACGCATCTATTTTGAATCTCAAGTTCAGCCTTTATTGTCTTTATTGTACATTGCTTCAGCCAGCCATACTGCCGTCATACCAAAGAAGGCAGCTAACTGCAATGTAGTAGTTGAAGCATTCTATACTCTATTGTTAACTACATAAGATTTAAAATGCTTATACTATTACCATGCAGTTAGCCGCCTTTTTTAGTATCACGGCAGCATAACGCGTTATATAGTGCTTACATACATAATATCACGCCTTCATTCCCAGAGTGGGGTAGGCAGAGCTACAGTACCAACAAATCTAAAAAGACTTGTATATAATTCTATATTCACATTTTGCACAATCAGGCCAAGAAGTTTGCTAGTGTATTGACAGGTTGCAAGCTCATCGCCTAACAACAACAAGCCCTTATTCTCTTAGTCGCCTCTTACGACATCCACGGGAAGACATGGAGTGGCACTATTCTAACCCGGCATCCACACGGGATATAGCTCTTAATGACAAGGAAATAAGTGCTGTCTTAACATCATCAATATAATTACAATATTAAAGCAATATAGGCTTAGGTAAAGTAGAATTTAAGCCCAATTTAGCTATGCCAAAATGTCTTCCTAAAATCTAAATGTAATCAGTAGTAATCACAAGACAGATCAGAACAAAGCACTTCTTTCTTTTTAATTCAATTGGCCATTGTCGTAAAAGTTTGTGAGGAGGATTGGAATGCTTGTCTTTCAATCACATGTAATAAAGGCCTAAGGATTTAGAAAAACCTGGCAAAAGCATGTCGGACCATGCTCAGTGTAGGGTTCCGAAGCCGTTTAGTACTACAAACATAAAAATCAACGAGTAATAACTAATTTTCTATTAAAAGTCATTTGGTGCCGTCTTAAATGATTATAGTATAAACACTTTAACCGCCCGTATCTCAAGAACCAATGATGTATACCTAGTCGTGATAGTTTTCGTTTTAAATTCGTTATATGTGCTTACGTTTAGTTTTTTTCTGATTTTTAGTATTTGTACTTTTGGCTGTAGGGGGGGAGGGAGGTGGGACACTTGGGTCTAGCAAAAATTAGCGCTTTAAAGCTTAATATTTCATAAACGGATCCCTTAATCAAATTTGTTTTTACAAACCCGTAATATTTTAAAATAACTATCCAACGACACCCTACACAATGGGGTACACAAGAAAAAATAAATACATCCCTACGTTACGTGTTGGGGAGGTACACTAAACCAATTCTTTTTTCAAGATTATATTTTCCACTTTGTTGGCATGACTAATATAATATGTATATTCATGCCAAATTACAACCGTACGGATGGACGGACAGACATGGCGAAACTTTAAGGGTTCCTAGTTCTACGGATGTTCTAGATTAAGACAAACAATGCTATTTGTCTCGAAAAAAAACAAGAAAAAACACAAGTTTTACGCGTCTGCGAAGTTTCGGCGTTTGCTACTGCACTCATATTTTAATGAGGTGTTAATTGTCTTACAATAGTGTTATTATATCAGTTATAAGTCAGTTAAATCGGCGACAGGGTTTTGGTCAGTAGTCCACCGCGTGACCCGCTTCCCGCAAGTAAACCAGTCGAATTGCGCCACCTAACGGTGCATAGGGCGCGGTCCTTGAGACGGGCGACGGCGTTATTGTTGACCACTTTTAAAGATGCAATATGCAAGTGCATTTTTTTTTTTTTTTTTTTATGTTAAGGAGAAGGCACACGAGCACTCAGGCCACCTGATGGTAAGTGGAATCTGAGACCCATAGACATTTGAAATCTCAAGACTATAATCCTAAGACCTCAAATGCGTTGCCAACCCTGAGTACTAAGATGGAATGCCTCTATGCTAGTTATTTCACCGGTTATCTTATCCCCACACCGGAACACAACAATGCGAACACTGTTGCTTGGCGGGTGGTTAATGGATAAGATGGTGGTAGTGATCCGGACGGGCCCTGCACAGGGTCCTACCACCACTAATAAATAATCAATAATCGTCAACAATATGGGCATCTCATTCTTTAATACAAAATAAGAGTAAGACTGCTATTCTATCATCAGCAATATCATCATATAAAATTGTAAATTAGATTTTTGGAACTCCGTAAATGTTTCTCACATCATTTTATGTCATAATGTAATGATCACTCTTCATATTAAATATTAATAATACACCTGTTAATTTTCAGGATTATAAAAATATCCAACTCGTAAATAAGACTAGGTGAGGTTTATTTTATAAACTTACTAAAATCGGAACGGTTTCAGTAAAAGTCACTTTAGGAGTTGCGATGATTATGAATAACAAATTATGAACAAAAAAGTTTGAGGAAAAAAATATGAAGAGTGATTATTATGAATACAAATCGGTAGGAATACAAAAAATAGGAATAAGAATTTTATGTGAGCCAATATGGACCCGTATCAACCTTGTTACTAAAAGAATAGAATTAAAACTGCTGTGATTATTGAAATTGAGATGCTGCGTTAATGGCAATTTATAGTCGGAAGCAATACGGCCTGGGCCTAATTAAAAGCCAATAAGTATTGACTTTTAATTAGGCCCACTGGTAAAGTCAAATGAGGCTAGATTTTCTTTTTAAATTTATCATAAAATCCAAGGGCACAATTTATTTCTTCTCCGCTCTATCCTTGGCAACGTCTTCGGTTATTCTATGTCCATATCACAATTTGTATCTTGTGTGTTACTTAAATCATAAAACAAATCCATTTTCCCATTCAGGCGTATTCATTTCCATCATTCAAAGATCTTCCGAGACAATAGTTAATTAACATCGCTCCCCACTTATAACTTCTACCAATTCAAATTTAACAGTTCGCAGCGCACGCGCACCGTGTGCACTTTCTCTTTCACTCCAGCACAGACGCCGTAAGAGTAAACGGGACGGAGGAACAATCGGCATCAACTGACAGTAATGACCGACGAGATAATATGTTAATTGTGTGTGTGTTGTATGATTAATGAATATCTACGAGTATTGTTGGTGCAGATGGCGGCATTGTGCCACTCATTTTGTGATCCACGACATGAAATTTAAAGGTGTTTTTAGAATGAATGATAGGTGTCAAAGTGTTACGCGGTAGATTTTCATTAATGCCCAAAAAGTGTTTTTGTATAGTACACTGCCAGTCCTTAAGGGATTTTTTTTGTATATTTTATCTTTTAATCAACGTGAAGTGGTCAAGTCAAATGCTACATTACAGTTTTCTTTTTAATTGTGCGACTTTAAGGTTAGAATATTTTGCCTTGAGCCTCGATCATTTTTGTAATTTTTCATCTCGTTGACAAAACGTTACCTTAACACTCGTCATGTGGTGGTTTTTAGTGGTGGTCCGTCCGGATCGCTACCACCATCTTATCCATTAACCACCCGCCAAGCAGCAGTGTTCGCATTGTTGTGTTCCGGTGCGGGGATAAGACAACCGGTGAAATTACTAGCATAGAGGTATTCCATCTTAGTCCTCAGGGTTGGCAACGCATTTGAGGTCTTAAGATTATAGTCTTGAGAATTCAAATGTCTATGGGTCTCAGATTCCACTTACCATCAGGTGGCCTGAGTGCTAGTGTGCCTTCTCCTTAACAAAAAAAAAAAAAAAGGAACACATCTTGCCCTATTGTCATCTAGCTCCACACGACGGTACCAGTGGAAGTTCAGCGCCAAATGCCAGCATGTTGCTGAACTGGGTCCGATTTATTTTATGGCATAAGCCTTTTATCTTTATGAATTATCGTCTTCTTCTTCACATTAACGAATGGGTAACAGACAACAGAAGTGATAACTATGACCTTTTAAACAGATCGTCTTCTTGAAGTGCGGTACAGTCACAGCCATAATAGTCTATAGGAGTTGAAACATTTAGCTCGGTATATACTGGGTGATTTTAGGGTCATGATCCGAAATGGTCAAAGTTAATAAGATGGTCATACTGAACAATTTTTCCGATAGGACCATCCACGAAATCGCAAAAAAAAAACAGCTGTTCCATACATTAACGGTGAATTAATTGAGAGTTAATGTATGGAACAGCTGGTTTTTTTTTGGCGATTTCGTGGTTGGTCCCATCGGAATAGTGGTTCTGTAAGACCATCTTATTCACTTTTGGCCATTCCGGATGATGACCCCAAAATCACCCAGCATTAATAGCCTAGCTGTCTGGTTTACGATTAACCACATAATGCAAATTAAATTGCAAACTTCGGCCTGTTCTGTCTGTTCGCGAACTCCAAAAGAAGAGCGATCAATTTAAATGCATATAGGTTAACGTGTAGGTGGGGTACTTAAGAACGGTTTTATTATTTTAGCACAGAGTTGGCCTTATCAATAAAATAAGATAAATTAATCTGCACCATAAACATTTAGCACATTTATCATATTCATTCACATAGCTTAGCACTGGTGGAAACCGGTAGCTTTCACATCTGGGTGGTGATTCTCTCAACACAGCGCTGTGTCGATCTTATAGGTGAAGTTTCATCCGGCAAGTTTAAGAAGTCCCGTCGGAGCGTACAAAACACATTTTAGCGCGTGCCTTCTCAATTAGGCAGCAGGCAGTCGAGTTCAGTGTCGTATAAAGCTGTTTCATTAAGAAGGCACGCGCTAAAATGTGTTTTGTACGCTCGGACGGGACTTCTTAAACTTGCCGGATAAAACTTCACCTATAAGATCGATGCAGCGCTGTGTTGAGAGAATCACCACCCAGCAGCATTGCTGCATCTTTAGTGGAAAGGCACCCTTGCCGCGCAAGCTTCAATATTTAATAGAATATTGACGTTAATAAAACAAGTTTTGGTAGTGAACCCTGTGCAGGGTCCGTCGGGAACGCTTCCACCATCTTATCCATTAACCACCCGCCAAGCAACAGTGTTCGCATTGTTGTGTTCCGGTGTGGGGACAAGACAACCGGTGAAATTACTAGCATAGAGGCATTCCATCTTAGTCCTCAGGGTTGGCAACGCATTTGAGGTCTATAGTCTTATAGTCTTGAGAATTCAAATGTCTATGGGTCTCAGATTCCATTTAACATCAGGCCTGAGTGCTCGTGTGCCTTCTCCTTAACTTAAAAGAAAAATGAAAAAAATATGGAAAATTGTGACCGGAACCTGGTTACACCATCCTAGCCTATCCTCACAAGTTCACTCGTCCGTGTGATGCAGGCTGGCAACCAGCCAGAGCACGGTCCAAGGAGTGGGCAGCTGAGAAATAGCATTCAGCTACAAGTCGATGCAAGCACAATTTATACTTGTATAGGTAAAACTTGAGACTATGCTTCAATTGATTCGATTGTGAGATTTAAGCGTTTAGGTCATTCAATGTTCAAAGGCCATATGCGACCTTCTTTACCAGGTAATACGATTTTCCAAGTACAAGCTCTTTTTCCCAGATCGATAGTTGGTAGGGATCGATAGTTGGTAGTAACCCTACCTCAGAAGCTAGAGGTCCTTGGTTCATATTCCAGTAACTAATTCCAGTTTCTAATTTGTGTGATGAGCGCAAATATTTGTTCCCGAGTCATGGATGTTTTCTATGTATATATCTACTTAAGTAAGTTTATCGTTGTCTAGTACCCAAAGTACAAGCCTAAAGCTTAGTTTGGGACTAGGTCAATTTGTGCGAAACGTTTCCCTGATATCTATTTATTTATCATGTAAACAAGTCAATGAAAACTTGCTCAGATCTACCAACAAGGTGGTACAGTCAAGGTCATAAATATGTATACACTTTAGTACCTTGTCTATTTAACTGCCATATGAAATTGTCACCGCGATTAAAGTGACAAGGTACTAAAGTGTATACATATTTACGACCTTGACTGTAGAACCAAATTGCTACGCTACCCTCCTAAACCAATAAACAGTATCTCAGATTAAATTTGTAAAGTAAATTCAAGCCTCTCTTTTAGTAATAAGGTTGTTACTGCGTTGACAGCCGTAAAATCGGGCTTATTAAAGCGCGAATATACATTAAGGATAATAATGTGTATGTACTTATTTGTAACGTCACTTTCTGTCAATGTATGTATTTGCAACTCAACTATAAAATAAAACTAGTGTTCAATTTAAAATATAGTACGAGTATTGTAAGTTAATCAGGAAATTATATCAAACATACAGTGTGTAAATGGTATACGGGCGTTTATGAAAACTGCACATGGATTAAGACTCTACTAATCATTAACAGAAATAATTATTTTGATTACGCTAACGTATACACCGTTATTAATTTTTGAACATACTATCGACCTGCAATGTACATCGAAGTCCATCCGTCAGGTGTTATTTTCGTTTTTAATTAATTGCATTTTTCGTTATACATTGCGTGTTAAATTATTTTGTATAGTTATTTTTTTTTAACAAAAGCTGCCTAAATGTGCTCAGTAGGGGTTGCACTAACCACAGTTAAAAGGAACGCCCGTATACCATTTACACACTGTATACCGGGGGTTGCCTGTAACAGGAGCAATAAATTGAGGGATTGTTTCCACACCTCAAACGTAACAACATGTCACGCGACTATTTAAACTCGCGCGCCATGCATTGTGTTTTGTTCATTTATTGATCTTAATTCGCGATTATCGGTTTTTTGACATCTCAGAGATTGATTTTTGCTCTGACAGTTAAAAAGTGATTGTCGAAATGGAACGGTTGCGTATGGTTTTCAAGTGTCTCGATTGGTTTTTCAATTCGAGGATGGCAACACCTGAGCGATACTGGTCAGACAGGGTTGTTTGTCAAACTTCTTCTCTCTTCGGAGGCCGCGCGTTACCGGCCGGCATTTGTTATGAACTAAAGCCAATTAAGTTAATCGTCGTTTGTTGCGGTTTAATTCGGCAAGCTTTTGGCGGAGATGTGTCGCCACGTCATTATTTGACGCTTATTTTCGGGATTCTATCGGTAAGTAGATTTATTTCGATGGATGATTTTCTCAATCCCGAAGCCTTGTGTTCTCGTTGTTTCATAAGATGTTTTATTTCAGTCGGGATGCGACTGTAGCTGTATAAGCCGAGCTTCAGCAGGAAACCGGCAATGGGAACCCGTCTTTTTGAAGAAATGGGTGGTATGTATTTTCATATTCACTTGGTGAAAACATCTTTTGACGCCATGTTGCCTAGTGCAACCTGTCGCTTCTTGAGCACGAGTTTGATGCTATTTCTTTTTCTTGTTGCAGCGTTATCGCACCCATTTTTTAAGAACCATTTTTTTATTGTCCCATTTTTAACCCATTTTATTCCATTTTTAACCCATTTTTTACTCCATTTTTGATGATCCCATTTAGTCTCCCATTAATGCCATTTTATATGGATCTATTTATTCTAACCTCTTAGTGAGCTTTTTGCAAGCATATTTAGGCTGTGGCCTCTTACTCTTAGGGAATTATGATTTAACGCCCTTGAGCATTTCCTTTAACCATTTTATATGGATCTATTTATTCTAACCTCTTAGTGAGCTTTTTGCAAGCATATTTAGGCTGTGGCCTCTTACTCTTAGGGAATTATGATTTAACGCCCTTGAGCATTTCTTTTTCCTTATTTTTTTGAGACTTCTGTCTCTTTATTTTGTTCTCTTCGAACGTTTCTCAAGTTGATGTTTTATAAGGACCCTTCTGGTCCAAGCTTATTTAAATTTCCCCTCTCCTTTGCCCCTACACCATTGGTGCTGGAACTGCGAAGCAGGAGTTCTGCGACCGGACGTGGTTGGCGTGAAACGGCCCCGTCTACCTCGAGACTCTGGTGCAGTTGGTGGACTTTAAGTAATTCTGTCTCCGTTAAATTGTAAGTTTTCTTTCCATTTCAATATAAACCTGACCAGGTGAACGACCAAGCTAAATTCAAACCTAATTCATAAGATCTGATTTCTATGTAACCTATAGACCTAAGTTCTAGCTAGGTTACCACCTAAGTATGTAGGTTATCAACTACTGTGTAACCGCCTGAACATAATTTATTGTTTATTAAAAAGCCTTAAAAACTATTGAGTGTTTCTAATTTAACTCCAACTTTTACTAAGCCCGCCTTGAGATTAAAAGTTTCCAGTACTCTACCATCTATCTTTGATGCTATCCGTTTTCTTTTTTTGCCTGGCTTAGGACCCTGGCGCCCGATAGTTTTCTTTTCTTTATTATAGCAATTTTGCTAACTTATTTTTATTGGGTTCTAGCCTAGGAACTTTTACAGAGATTGACTCCGGTGTTGAGCAGTCTCAAACTGCTTGTAACAACATAGGTCTACCCACCCATGTTACAAACATTTATTCTACAACTTTTGAAAATAAATTATTGTTAACTAAATATTAATGAATTTAGATTTTCTAAGCAAGCAATGTATTGCGAAAACTACGAAGCTGCTAGGCTGACAGTAGATGTCAACTAGACTATTGGATGGAGTACATTGAAAATACTAATTAGTTTGTTCGAAAATATCCCAAATAATAAATTACATATATTTTTAAAGTTGTAGAACAAATGTTGTTACGTTTATAGAGTAAAAGCCATTCCTTAAATTTATTGCTCCTATTACAGGCAACACCCGGTATATTATAGTGCCCTTATAGGGTTTATGTTGATCCATGTAATAGTATTTAAGATCTTTGTAACTACAACATTAAGCAATAAAATATATGACTATGACTATGAAGTTTAAGTTTGGGCCAATTTAGAGGCTAGAAAGTAGAGGTAGCCATTATACCGGGTTTTTATCTATTAATAGTTAAAATACAATAGTTAAATTTTTACTTTTCCTTCCAATTCCTACCATAGACAACAACTATTGTAATGAAACTTTTTATCCGCCATAGCAGGCACCGGTGCGCGCTGGCCCGCGGCCAAGGCACAGGACTATCACAAACAGCCAAGAGTATGGTCGCCGATACGCTTGTGTGGTTGGTAGCACTGAAACTTATTGCCCTCTAGCTCGATGTGGAATGTAAAATGTATTCATATGGTAATACATTTTGAGATCGGAAGTAGTAAATAAAATAAATTCGATGACTCAGGGGTGAAATCTCATGGCTACAAACTGTCTAAAAGATTTTGTAAACAGTTTGATTTTATTTACCTTTTGCCGTACAACTGTAGTATGGTTTTCTAAGCGTATCCTCTAATTCAATCTAATGATTACCTTTGGCTATGTATGTCTGTCTATCAGTCCATTTAGCAAAATAATGGAACAACTGTTAAATAAGTATAGATTTCAGACTGTTGCAAGGTCATGTTATCCTTATCTTATCCTTACAAATACAAGGGACTTTGAGAAATAATAACTATTAAATAGATAAAAACCCTTAAATATTAGCGATTCCTACTTTCAGAACTGATAATTCTTAAACAGGCCAACCAATTTTCATAAAACCTAACTTGGCTTTTTATTTAACCCTTATCTTGGCAAAATAAAAAAAGTTGTCTTTTCAGAATTTTAAACAGCTTAAATAAATATTAACAACTCGTCCGAATCGAGATATCTATTAGTTTAAAAGCTACGATGCCACAGATAGACACACAGAAGAACACATGAAACTGTTAACGCCCCTCTTTTTGCGTAGGAGGTTAAATAATAGAAGATAGCAGAAAACATCAGTGACCCAATTCTCGCGACTTCGAGATGATTTTTCATGCGAGAAGAACTGTCAACTGCATTTTTTTTTGACATATCTCGCATGAAAATAATCTCGAAGTCACGAATCGAATTGGGCCCCTGGCCTGCCGAGTCCCCTGGTTTGTCTCTTGAGGACATAATATAAATCATAAAAAGAACCCTATAGTAATTTCGAGAAGGTTGCATTTACAATGTTACTAAATAGGTATTGGGTGTTACGAGGATAGAACCCTGTCATAATTATAAGCAAGAATATAGAGGTACCATCAAGGATTTTGAATGTAGTTTGAAATAATACGAAATTAGCTATGCTACGCATATTCCGACGCGACACGACTAATGTGGAAAATGTACAACCCGCCCAATTAGCGTCATGGTGGTCACCTAAACATTTAAATTCCTCGATAGTACATCCAATTAATCCTTTTTATGTTTTAGAAATAGGTAGATATTGAAGTTAGTTTTTAAATCAGCGTCCGCCGCGGCTTGTTTTTGAACGCATTTCATGTGTTATTTTAGTTGTCATTTGTTTTAAATGTGTTTCTCTAAGCTTTGAACAAATAATTTATAATCCATATTCTATGCAATCTATAAGCACACGCGCTTAGGACTTTATTTGTTTATTTCTATCACTTCGACAGCCGGTTAACCGTAAGTGGATCATGGGTTAAAATCCGGCGGCGACTGGTCGGGTCCGGGATCGAACCCGCTTCGCCCAGACAGATTGTCTCCAGCTGATTAATGATTCGACAGACGTCGTTATCTGTCGCTCCTTCGTTGTGTGAACATCTTTATGAAAGTTGGTTTCGGACCTAGTGTTTTTAATTTTATAAGCCTTTAGCAAGGTCTTTCTGCAGGGCAAAGGCCTCAGTCTTTCATCATCTCTATTGATTGGATGCTACCGCGAATCCATTTCATCTTCTTTCTAGTCTACACTCGCGGTCAAATAATACGGGTCAGAGTGCGTTTTTCATACAAACGAGGCTATTTCGAAGCCTTGGTTCCTGGCCAGGGGTTGTTTTAAGTGAGGTGTAATGGTGGATACTCCGAGGTTTAATAGAGGAGGTAACCTAACTGATCGCACAATCAGTTAACACCACAGCGAGAGAGTTTGGATCAGCATTTGGATTTCCTTACATTTTATTGCCATTTTAGATGTTTTTCTGAACATGCACAATTCCGGCGTTAGCCGAAGATTCAATCAGCTGGGTTTCCTGGGCACTCTGGAAGTCCTGTATCGATGCTCGGGGTATCCATCATCAGATGTCACTAAAAGCATCCCCTGGCGAGGAACCAAGGCTTCGAAATAGCCTCTTTAGTATGAAAAACGCACTCTGACCCGTATTATTTGACCGCGAGTGTATATGCTTATACGTTGTATGTTTTCTTTTTTAACCGTTGTTCGGCTTCTTCTTTATATATGTTCACCGATTTCTCGTATTGTCACCAAATCAGAATTTGAGGGGATCCGAAAGGAATTGAGGGAGCTTCCCAAATATTATAGGCATAGGTATTTTTTTATACTCAAATAAATGCCTCTAAACCATTATTGCCATAGAGACCAAGTTGAAGAATGGCAACTTTCATAGGAGTGAAAAGGTTTATACCGACAAGTGGGTTTGTTGAAATCAGCGTGATCTCCATGGGATCCCGTAATTCAAATAACTAAGGGAATGAGAGTATATAATCAGCAAATGATATAAATCAGAAGTGGTTATTTTTCACACTGCCATCTTTGACGGTTTCTGAAGAGTGAAGATTCATTCACGGAAGTGGTATTTCTATAGACATTTAATACTTAAAATCACAACCAATATAGTTTCCTCGTAGAGTCTAATCGTAAGTAAAAGCTCGTCACAGATAAATTAGATAGAGCACCGGGTAAACCCAGGACTGTTGACTTTAAGACCATTCCCTGAGCACAGTGACTCCGCTGTTTGCACAATCTGTTATCACTTATCTAAGAGATTCGTCTGAGCAAAGTCGACGCAGCGTATTTGCACAGCGAGGTCATTGACAATTTTATACTCGTCGGACATTTATTTAGTCATGGAGCTGAGAAAAGTTTCTGTCAATAAAATAAGTATTGTCGACTGCAAGTTATTGCGCTGTCGGGAATAACGTTTTATGCGTGTGTTTTGACTTTGGTCGCAGTTTGGGCAATATACTCGTAGCAACTTGGGCAATACACAGAGGTTAACTTTACTTTAATCCTTTAATTAACGTTCCTAAAATTTTGGAATTAATTTAAATGTATTATAATTAATCATGTTATCCGGGCCGTCTATTAATAAATGAATTTGAAATGTTTTAAAAACTAAAATGAATCAGGTAAACGAATTGAAATACTGCCGTCCTCAAACTAAAAAGCCGTTAAATGCAAGAGGGTCATTTTGAGTTATGGCCAAAAAACGTTTGAAACTATGTCTCTACAAACTGGTGCACGATATCTATGTAATTTTTTTATATACTAAGTAATGAGGGTTGCTTTATATTTTTATATGAATTTGATATTTTTTTACTCATTTTTTATTGGTAAAATCTTTAATTTTCCTTTTTAGCTATGGACCCGTTAAATTTAATGTAATACTTTACATAGCTTAATGACGGTTAAAGTATGTTTAGCGGCCTTCTAGCTCAGTAAATTAGGTTATCTGCGTTACATTTTACAAATATATCAAAAGTTATATAGAAAACATAACTAAAAGGCGGTTATATGACATAGCCACTTTTTAGCTATGTATGTCTAGTTAAAACTATGCAAACATACATGACTAGAAAACGGCCACGCGACTTAAACTGCCTTCTAGTTAAGAAAAGGTAAATGAGGTGGAATCTGACATATAGTTTTAATATTCAATGCTTGAGAAAAAGGCAGTTAATTGCAGAACAAATCACAATAACTGCTTTTTTGTTATGTATTGCAATCAAAATATGTTTTTATATCCAATGACTTGGGGAAGTTACTGCCACAATGTTATTTGGATCCCTTAGAGGAGTGTGAAACTACATTATGCAAGGAAAATAAAGTTGTGCTACCTGCGTAATACGTAAAATAACTGCAAAAATACTGTTTTATTAAATAGAGGGGTGTCCCAGAATTTAACGCAAATATTACGTATAAGAAAACCTCTTCCATACCGGTCAAGAATTTAGTTTTAACTTTCTAATAATATTAATTAACTTAATAGTTATAATGGTTTTCATGATACTGGTAAATAACCTTGCGGTACGTGATGATTTTAGCCCTTGCTTCCGCTGGCTAAAAACATATGTAATTTGTAATTCTAATACTTGAGAACTGTAAAGCTGGAAATTTAAATGCAGTACTAAGAAAACTTATAACTCACTAGGTTAATTTACTGGTCAAAAATACACTACAACAGAACGGACATATTATTATTAGGTACAAAAAAGCAAAATTAGACCATATTTGTTGCACTGCACTGTGAAGTCAAATAGGACCCAGCTTTTGTTCTGGCTGCAGCACATGTTCAGTGCTGCAGCCGAAGCAGCAGCGCTGGTTTTCAGCTGAACCCATATATAAATAAATACAGCCTATACATAATAATGCGAGGGACCTTCAATAAGCTCTCGGTATTGTCATTTTTCAACCTTTTTAGAAAACTTTTTAATACGGCCGCTAAGTATCATTCATTAAAATTTTAAAAAGTTAAATTCAAATATTTGATGGTTTGATTTTCTGCAATTACCTAATAAACTCGATTACAGGAGTGATTTGCAATGTTAATTAAATTAAATACAAATATCAGGAGACGGATGCATTATGTTTATGTTTATGAATGTCATAAGTCTGCTTATTCACTATCTAAAATTCAAAAGTGGTCAAGTGAATTTAAACGTGGGAGGGAAAGCAACGATGACGACCCTAGACCTGCAGGGCCTGTCGAAGCTATTTCACAGGAAAATGTATAAAAAAGTGGAGAAAATTATATTGGAGAATGGTCGAGTGAAGGGTAAAATCGGTAGCTCAAACAACCAATTCTTATTAATTAATGTATACTTCTACTGTATAACGATATCGTCCTTGACCATCTTAACATTATCATACATAAGTTAGTGTGAAATGGGTGCCCCGAATGCTGACAACGCTTCAGAAAGATATTCCTGTTGCTTGTTGATCTGACTTTAACTGAGCTATGCAATGAAAATCCTGATGAGGTACTCCAAAAGATTGTTACTGGAGATGGGTTCATCATTACGGCCGAAAGAGCAAACAAAAGTCCATGCAGTGGCACATTAAAGGAACACCTCACCACAAGAAGTTCAAGGTCGTCCCTTCAGCTGACAAGCTCTTTGCCAGAACATTCAGGGATTTTGAAGGAATATTATTGATCGATTATAGAGATAAAGCGTGTAAATATCACAGGACAGTACTACGCTAATATTTAACGGCAGTTAAAGAAAGTAATCAAAGAGAAGATGCGGGTAAATTACCCAGGAATGTTCTGCTTCTGCCCGACAACGCCCTTGTGCATACTGCTCATATTGTCGAGGCTGTTGCTTTTGAATCTGGGTTCTAAACTATTATTCACCCACCGTATAGTCCAAACTTGGCCCCCAGCGACTTCTTTTTGATTCCTAAACTTAAAAAGGTTCTGGGCTGAAATCGATTTTCTGACGATGACCGTTGAATATGTCGTAGATATATTATTTAAAACTAGGTCTGAATGTTTAAAAGTATCACTACATACATACATAATAAAACAAAGTCCCTTGCCGCTGTCTGTCCCTATTTATGCCTTTAAAACTACGAAACGGATTTTGATACGGTTTTTTTTTAATGCATCGAGTGATTCAAGAGGAAGGTTTATATGTGTAATAATTTAACCCGGAGCGAAGCGAGGGCGGGTCGCTAGTACTTAATATTGCAATAAACGACCCAAACCAAGATTTCCTGAGTACCTCGGATGGGTACGAAATTGAACCGATTGAATTCGGTCACTTATAAGAAAAGCAAGCTGTAACATTATTTTTTACCCATATTAAGTAGAACTTGTACACAATTTCGAAATTTTGTTTAACTGCGCCAACCTTGGTCGAAAGAATTTATTTTTCCTGTACGAAAAGTCAAAAGTTGTTGAATGAAAAACGAGAAATGTAGTGATGGCTTAGAAAGTATTAACTTATTCTGAATACGTCAATATTTTGGAATAATAGTTTAATGCAATTTACTTACGTCATTGAGAATTGAATATCAAAATAGAATTACGAATTATAGGTAATTTTAGCCAAGGGAGGCAAAGGTAACATTTTTTATAACAATCATTCAAACCTTAATAACTGTAAACTAATTAACAGATAAGAAAATTAAAACTAACTAACGTATTAGAAACGTAAAACTATGGGTATGTAATAATATTTACGTCAATATCTGGGGCACCCTGTATGGTATAAACTTTGGGTTTAACAGCGAAGTTTTACTATAAAGAAAATAAAGAGACTAAATTCGCTACAATACGGTTTATGGATTATTTCTAAATACCCAATATTTACTGAGATACAATACTTGGAACTTGCAGAAAATTTCAAACGAGACTCTTGCGCGGGGGTCGCCTTGCCGCCTTCTAGTTAGGCAATATCGTGTAGCTGTGATTTAATTAAGCAGGGATATATTTTTATTACTATTATTGCTAGCTTATAAAGCCGTGACGGCATTTTTGGTATGTATTTTGATAAAATTAAATTTTATTTACAAAACAATAAGGTGGCTATTGGACATTAACCGCTTTTTTCTTAAGTATACACGGATTGACCGCCTTTTAATCTGTGACCTCTTTGCAGGTGAGTATTGTGTTTGTAAGCTTTAAGGCGGTAAAAGTCCAAAAGCCGCTTTTAAGTCGTTGAAAATCAAATAGCCGCCTTTAAGTCTTGTACAGTATTACGTAAAATTGGCAGCTATCAACCTTTAATCACCTTTAAGTTAAGCAAGTGTCAAATAACTGCCTTTTTAGTAGCAATAGCCTAAAAAATCGTCATTTAGCCGCTAGTGTGAAGGCTGTATCTCGGTGGTTTTTAAAGATATTGGCACCAAACCTAGATAGATCGATAGCTAATAATTAGCTGAATCGCGCTGTATAGATAACTCAAAAAGGTCGTATGATCCTTTAGTCGCCTTTTAGTTTAAGGACGGCAGAATAATTATCAAGATTATTCGGCACGTAAAAAACCTTTTTAATATTACATAGAACTTCTTACCAAATTTATCTTCAAAGAATATCTTATCTTACCTTGAATTAAGATAGGGCCCTTTCGGATACACTTCAACCCCTACTACAAGGGATCCTATCCATTGTGGAATTTCCCCATTTATTCCGTTCTTGGAATATGCAGGTTTCCTCACGATGTTTTTTTTTTTCAACGTAAGAGCATCGGGTATTATAAGTTAGTAAAACTCATTGATACATGGTGACTGCGGAGGTTCGAACTGTATACCTTACACTCACGAGTCAACCCTCTAACCCTCATAGATTAAGACCTCCATCATAAACATTACGGTTTCCAAATGTACTGTTTTTTTCAAACATTTTTCTCTTGAGACATCCCCAGTGAGAGCGAGACAAAAGATGCATTAATAACCCTTTTAGATTGCGCTGATGTAAGCTGTGTCTGGCGACACGATTAGCATAGCGACGAGCGAAGTGAGTGACCCAAAACAATGCTAGCCATGTTCGCGACCAACGACCTCGGCGGGCTTGTATGACACGTATGGATTTGTATGGGATTTGGACGATTGAGTTTGTATAGGACGGTTTAGATTTATAAATTTGTTTTTTTGTGTTGAGTTGTTTCAAAGAATCTTAGATTAGTCTCGATAATATACGAAGCTATTGCAGCTAGGGTACAGTGAGCGCTATTATTTGCATCAAATAATTTATCAAAGTACGAGTGTAAAGTTGTCTATGCATATAAGTAGGTAAGTATATCTTAATATCGCTCTGCCGTAAATCAAAAAAAGCGGCCAAGTGCAAGTCGGACTCGCCCATGAAGGGTTCCGTAGTAACAAGTAACATAATATAAAAGTTCGTTGTAGCTTTGATCAATGTTTTGACGTATTAAAAAAAAACTACTTACTAGATCTCGTTCAAACCAATTTTCGGTGGAAGTTTGCATGGTAATGTACATCATATATTTTTTTTAGTTCTATCATTCTCTTATTTTAGAAGTTACAGGGGGGAGGACATTTCAACACTTTGGAAGTGTCTCTCGCGCAAACTGTTCAGTTTAGAAAAAAATGATGTTAGTAACCTGAATATTATTTTTGATGACCTATCCATAGATACCCCACAAGTATGGGTTTAATGAAAAAAAAAATGAGTTTCAGTTCTAAGTATGGGGAACCCCCAAAATTTATGTATTTTTTTCTGTTTTTGTGTGAAAATCTTAATGCGGTTCACAGAATACATCTACTTACCAAGTTTCAACCGAGTAGTTCTTATAGTTTCGGAAAAAAGTGACTGTGACATACGGACGGACAGACAGACAGACATGACGAATCTATAAGGGTTCCGTTTTTTGCCATTTGGCTACGGAACCCTAAAAAGGCGGCCAAGTTGAATTTAGTAGGCGAAGCATTCTGTACTCTATTGCTAACAACACTAAATTTAAAATGCTTTTACTTTTACTATGCAGTTAGCCGCCTTCTTTCGTATTATGGCAGCGTTGTCTAGCACCCATAATACAAGCTTAGAGCTTAGTTTGGGACTAGGTCACTCTGTGCGGGTTTATCCCCTGATAATAATACACTGGTAAACTTCTTGGCCTGATTGTGCAAAATGTGGTTACAGAATTATCAACAAGTTTTTTTAGAGTTGTTGGTCTGTAGCTATCCCTAAGGTGTGATGTTATGTATGTTTGTATGACCTGATATTTTTTCATTATTCTCGTGAGACTCAGTGTTTCGTAGGAGGGACATTATCAAGGCAATTTAGTTAGAAAGTTCATGTTTATTAGTTTCAAATTGGCTGGTAGATTAAAATTTTCACTTACAAAAATATGTCTGTTTGTAATTTAGTGGGACGTCGTGGGAGTCAGGAGGATAAGCTAATAACTGCTACTTATATTTCTGTATTTTATTTATTTATTTAATCTTTATTGCACAAAAGAATACACTTAGTATACAAAAGGCGAACTTAATGCCGTAAGGCATTCTCTACCAGTTGACCTTTGGGCAAAGCAGAGATTGTAGTGACGGTGCAACATAAGGTGTAACTAATACACTGTAATACATACGTAGAGTATTTGTATTGTATTGTACATACATAACATCACGCCTTCATTCCCAGAGTGGGGTAGGCAGAGCTACAGAAATACCAACAACTCTATTTTTTTTTTTGATTATTCTGTAACCAAATTTTGCACAAACAGGCCAATAAGTTAATAGCGTAATAGTGACAGGTTGCAAGCCCACCGCCTAACAGTACTACAAGCCCTTATTCCCTTAGTCGCCTTTTACGACATCCACGGGAAGACATGGAGTGGCACTATTCTAACCCGGCAACCACTCGGGGGATTTCTGTAATATTTTTTTATTTAATGCAATTGTTTTAGTCCAATAAAGTGTTTCACATACAAACGTACTGTTCTAAAATAGGTACCATGCAATTAGCAATAGTAGGTGGTCTCAAAATTTTGGATAGCGTTATTTTACCCGTAAAATGATAAAGGGTCGCGTGTTAAAGTGTGACACCGCGAAACCGCACAAAACGGGTCCGCCGCGGCGCCGGAGCGGCTTTCTCCCATTAAACGCGTGATTAACGTCAAATCTTTAAAATTGCCGACTTAGACAACTCTATGTGGAACCAATTGTGTTTTCGAACAAATTGTCACTTAGCCGCTTTTGCTGTGTGGCCTGGTTTCGTTATGCTGTATTCGTTTGTGTTTTTTTTGGTTTCTGATTTTTTATCATGCATGCTCAATTTTGACTATTTATGTTAACGATATCAATTCAATTTCTTATTTTTTGGCTTGCAAAACTAACTAAATCATCGTGAGGGCTAAACTGTGTGTATTTATATCTTTAAATAAATAAATAAAAAAAAATATCAGGGGACAATCTACAACAACGATAAACATACTTATATAGAGAAATTCAAATATTCGCGCTCATCACACAAATATCTGCCTTTACCGGGATTTGAACCCAGGACCGCTCGCTTCGGAGCCAAGTAACCTAGACTTCAAAACAGACATTCACAAACTTACTCAAACGACCAGATCTAAATCTTAGGATTCATCAGTTACTCGTATACCTTATGCACCCGTATCGTTACATATGCAGGTGTATTTAGTACATTTTCAGAAAAGTTGATGCACCTTTTATATACGTGAATAAAGTTGAGAAAAAAGTATACTTATCTATTACCTATGGTTTGACACGAAATCATAAGTTTACTTGCCCCTAATAAGTTGATTCATCCATGGCATTGGCACAGGAGCATTAAGTATCCTTAATGAGCCCGTGACAACGGGTAAATAACAGATCCTAATGGTATGTTATCCCAGGCATAAATTTCTATTAATTTCGATTACAAACTCTGGGCAGGATGGTAAGGAAGAAGTCAAAATTGATTGATTAGAATACGCCTATACTTACAAAATATAAACTCGCTCATAAAGGCGTTGAGACAAACTAAAGTTTTTCATATAGAGAAAGCATACCAATATTGTAAGACATCATTGCCTGACTACGGTGGAATTCAAAGCCGCAACTCACGCTTTTGAAGTCCAGCGACAATATCCAAAAGATACCAGAAAAATCGCTAAGTTACATTCATAGGCCTCTCTTCGATAAACTTCGCAAAGAAACGCACCGCCTATAATAAAATATTAAAATATCTAATACCAAATTAATCCAGCAAAGTTTCCTCCATAAGTTCATACACGCTAAATTATGACATCTCCCAGTCTTATCTTATTTCTACTTCTCCGTCCCTCTCGCCTATTTTGAAGAGGACAGCATGAGAGGGTTAGTCGGAGGGGGTGTAATTAAACGCAAATGCTGCAGCCGCAGAAGTTTTCAATGTCTAATAGTCAACTGTTCTTTTGAAAATATTATTATTATTACTTTATGAGGGATTTTGAGATGTACACTCGAAAGTAATAAAAGCGGGCACCGTACGAAGTTCTCCTTTTTGTTTTGCAACTGGGCGTTTTCCAAAAAAACTACCTATAATTAAGGACAAAAATTAACAACTGTAATTTTTCCATTACGTCACGAAAATTAGTCATATTTTTATATACTGCTGCTCAAAAGACAATAGACGGTATTGCAAATTAAATAAGCATAGCAGATTCAAACCTCACCTGTTAGTAATATGGTCGAACTTGCTACAGGAGTTTTGTCTATTTCTCTTAAAGCATACATACATACATACATACATAAATCACGCCTGTTTCCCAGAGGGGTAGGCAGAGACCACTTCTTTCCACCTGCTACGATCCTGACAAAGCTCTTTCGCTTCTTCCACATTCATACATCGAGTCATGCATACACGTCGGTTTCGGGTACTTAAGATTCGGCCCTTTTCCAGTATTTCCCCGATTTGATTCAAAAAAGTACGCCTAGGGCGCCCCCTTACGACCCTTCCACTCACTTTAGCACTGTAAATTTCTTTCGTCAATCTTTTTTTCTTCCATCCTTTCCAAATGACCGAACCATCGAAGCATGCCCTTTTCAATTTTAGTCACTACATCTTCTTTCAGACAGAAAGATGAAAGATTTCTCTCTGATGTTTTCATTCCTTACTCTATCACACAGCTTCTTTTAAAGCAGTAATAGTTAATTTTCGTGACGTATTGAAAAAGTTACCGTTTTTATTTGTAGTCCTTAATTACAGGTTTTTTTTTGGAAAACGCTCAACTAGTGTGTACTCTTTTATTTAGGTTAACAAATTCTCAAATTAAGCTACGCCTCTTTTGTCCCATCCAATTATATTATAGGTCAGGCTACAAACGCCACAAACGTTTTTCTTTTCTATCACTCAAAATGTACGGGATGACATTCTCGTGCGTTTCGATAAACCACGTGGCCGACTGTCATCCCATAAATTTTGAGCGATAGAAAAGAAAAACGTTAGGAGCGTTTGCATTTTGGCTATGGCCCTTGCACCACCAGGTTTATTTGTATATTCATAGTTACTCCAACAGTGACACTATGCCAAAAAGGAATTAATACAAAAGTTAATTCTTTTAAAACGCAATAAGCCTAATTTTTGCTTATTTAATTTAGTTTGTAAGTACCTAAATATGTATCGAATTTTAATTATTGTTGTTTAGTGTCCAGTTAAGCATTGTTTAGTTGTATATTGTTGGTGTGTCTAAAAATAAATAATTATTAATAATTACATACCCACATAACATCAAGCCTTTATTCCCAGAGTGGGGTTGGCAGAGCTACAGAAATTAACAAGTCTAAAACAGACTTGTTGGTATTAATTGTGATTGAATAAACGTTTTCTTTTTCTTTTCCTCTCTTTCTATAAAGATAGATTCGTTACATACAAAGGCGGCCCTTGTCTTCTACTTCGTTCTTCCCCCACGAGTGGCTTAGAGTCAATAATAGGTACCTGCAACAAAACAAAACATATGTAAGTACTTGCACGACCGCTTTCTTTGCGTACCATGACGCCGCATTCTCTTCATAAAGTGCTTACGTCTATACTTATATTATAAATGTAAAAGCAGATCTGTTTGTCTGTCTGTTTGTTTACACTTTCACGGATAAACTGCTGAACCGATTCAGATGAAATTTGGCATGGTGATAGTTTGAGTCCCGGGGAAGGACATTGGTGCTATCCCGAAAAATTGGACGGTCCCTGAGAGAATAGCGATACAAGACTTTTACGCGGAGGAGTCACGGGAAACAGCTAGTTTATTATTTGCCTGTAATCTCTTCATAAATGACAGAATAAGTCCCTAGTTAACCCTTTACATCAACAATAGTACATAACCCGACACTGCCCTATCTTAATCGTCACTTAACACACACACATCGCTATTCCTTAAGGCCTTACTTTCATTTTATAATCCCACCAAACCTACATCCACAACGTTAAGCTAAAATCAACCTTAACGTACTTATCGTTAGACTCATACATAAGTTAAACGTACAACAATAGGGTCCGGACCAAGGATTAACACACTTGAGTGATGTAATAGATACATTATGTGTGCTGTTATTAAGTGTCTGTGTTAGTTTCATTAAAGGTACAGATGTATTGAATAATTATTTCATTCGTATTTTCACGTAGTTCGTTCGTACGTTTCCTTGAACATACGACGGAAAACAATTATTCAATACATCTGTATTTATTATTGAACGCGGTAGCTCGACATCAAAATTAAGAAACATAATTTTTGGTCCTTCGATAATAGTGCATTGTTGCCGAGGGTAGAAAGTACGCGATTTATGGATGAGTCAATAGTGAGCCGAAACGTTGTTGAGGCCCTCTAGTTCTACGGGCACAAGTGTGTCTTACTAAAAGTAAAGCCCATCATACTACAAAAATTATAGGAATTTGAATCTACCATCGAGGAAATAAGGTTCAGTTACCTTTGCTCTTAAAGTACATTTTCAAATTTGAAACAGGTGAAAATTAACTTTATAGTCTTTAAAATATAGGTAGTTTAAACTAAATTGCCTAGATAATTTTCCTCCTGGGTCTCACGAGGTTAATAAGTCTGAATCGCACATGGCCTGTTTTTAGTACCTTCTACTGTTACAGTTAGTATGAACACACTTTTGGTAGAAACATCTCACATCAACTGTATTTACGATACAGTCAGAGACACAATAAGAATGTGCACACGTATTTATGGACAGCGCGAACGTTCGTAAATTCTGCATGTATATTGGATGCTGAGATATTCCATTCTGACTGTACACAGCTTGTGCATGCAGTACGTGCTGTGTTGACAAATATTACCAACTGTACCAGCATCGAGAGTATCTATGTTTATACAAAAGTAGCGTTAGCACGCGACTTTGTCTGCCAACAACGAATTTAAAACCTATTTATACATTAAAACACAGTTAAACCCTATCGTGTTTGATATCAAGAGATAATCAATTAAGGGTTAAGTCCGCCCAAAAGCAATTTTGATAAATCTGACAGTTTTTTTTTCCTTTTTTATATTTTTTGTTCCGCCATTTCTTTTTAGTCTAAACACAGTGACACTCGCGACAAATCTAACGACACCTTGCTTATTGAAATTGGCCCATCCTTAGCCTCTACGAGAGAACAAAAAACCATACATACATTAATACACAAAGGTCAAAAACATTACCTTCCTCCTTGGGCAGTCGCATAGAAATACATCATTATCGAGGACGGTTTAAAAAGATTAAATATATAAAAACGCCGATATAACGGCGTCTTCTTTGAGACCTAATATCTCTTAAACAATTTAACCCAACAAATTTGAATAAAATAACATTTGAAAGAAAGCTATGAACCATCCCGATTAAACTAGCTTTATTTGAATTAAAAATCGCGTTTAAATCGATCTATCCATTTGGGAGCTATATACGATGCCACACACATGGTACTTTATATTCTTGCACATAATTATACTTATATTTACATTTATTTATTATTATGAAAGGGTATCCCCGTAAGACCCAATACGTTTTTTGTAACATTGTAAAAGCAACCTTCTCGAATTAACAATAGGGTGCTTTTTTGAACGGTATTTTGTCCTCGAACGACAAACCAGGGGACCTGGCAGGCCATGATAGCTAAACAATGCTGCCCTCCTAAGCCAATGGGCAGTATCTCAGATAAAACTTCTGTAGCAATATGAACCTTATTACAAACAGAAGAGAATTAAAACTACTTTGGTTATTGTATTTGAAATGCTACTTATTGGTAAGTACAGCAGAGATAATATACAAACGTAAAACTCATAACTCCGTTTCTTTTGTTGAGGGTTAAAAAATGCTGTTATTACTATTGCTTCACATGCGAAACATATGTTGTTTTTTAATGCAAGGAGATGGCAAACAAGCACTAGGCTATCTGATGGTAAGAGTTAACCATCAAGACTGCCATCCTAACACCTCAACTGCGTTGCTAACCCTCAGGGCTAAGATGGAATGCCTCTATGTTAGTAATTAGGTTGCATGGCGGGAGGTTAATGGATAAGATGGTGGTAGCCATCCGGACGGACCCCGTACAGGGTCCTACCACCACTAAATGTGTAAATGTGTCACGATTAAGCTCTTATCTGCCTAGTATTACAAGAATGTAAGATAAGGAGTGTGATTCTCTTAAGCGTATCACCTTTCGGCGCAGCTCATATTATTAACCGGCTAGTTTAAAAGTATCATGCAGGCAGAGCTTAGCAAAATACATGCTTTGCTTTAATTGAAATACAAATTACAAAATACTATTTCACAAGTATTTAAAATACGTAATACAAAATATTTTTAAGTTATGTATTTGAAATATAAAATACAAAATACTATAAAAAATAAAAACTGGAAACGACAATCGACCTGATCCTTGACATTGACAATTTGACGTACAATAACAGGTGCAGTATTGCCAACTCTAAAGATCGACATATTTAGCGGTCGCCATTTTACTTACGAAAGCTATCGAGCGCAATTTTCTTCAAAACGCACCCATTAATAAGACCGCTAAACGAAGGTTAATTGTGTTTATGTTTAAATGTATTTTTAACCCATAAGTATTTGAAATACTAACTACAAAATACCTCAGCGTCAGGTATTTGAAATACCAATTACAAATTACATTTTAAGCAAGTAATTGAAATACAAATACCAAATACGTATTTGCAATTCAATTACGTATTTTAATTACAAGTAATTCAAATACTACCCAACCCTGCATGCAGGGCATACAAAACACATTTAAGTTTATTTGTCAGCGTTTCCCGGTGAGCTACATTTTGAATTACAATAACAAAAGTGAAAGAACATTCAGAAAAAACAACAAGCTTGGATAAATTAACTTCAGTTACAATCCTTCCGAATAATATTCATTTAAATAAATACCCGAAAGAGTTCGCAATAATACGTTTGCAACGGGAAAATTAAAGGGATCATGTCAATGAGACTGTTTAAATATTCCTTGAGACAAAAAACAAGTCTTTTCAAGATACTTTTAAGGCGTTCGGTTCTGACTGGTAATGTCTGAAATAAGAGAAATATTTTAGCATTTTTAATAAACCAAATACTAAGTTATTCTTTCAGTACACTCGGCCACATGAATAAGTAGCAGTATACCAGTTGTTTGAGTATTCGTAATGCGTATTGAATTGATATACAAAATGAAGTCTCTGCATAATGTTCTTATAGTAGGTAAGCATGTTTATTGTATTTATTTATTTATGGAATTATTCTGTTTATAATTTATAAACAAATAAATAAATATTATTGTATTATATTATCTTATCATTGTAGCTTTAATAGTATACCGATTTTGTACAATTTGAAATAAAAGTGAGTGGATTCAGAGCACATCCCTTGGTCTCTATTAAACTTTGTGTTACCTTTTGCCTTCACAACCATGTAGTTTCTGATATGACCTCCATTAAAAATGTTAACAATTTTACAGCGATATGGGTCAAATCAAAGTGAAACAGAGCTCTAAACCACTATGAGCCTTAAAAGTCTTTTAGCAGTATCAAAGCTTGTTATTTGCTAAGCGTCTTTGTTCCATCAGGGAAATTACAGCGTAACTCGCGACCGACATACATTTGGCTAACGAGATCTTGTTTGATGTAGAACGTTTTTATTCTGCCTGAAAACGAGGTCAGTTTTACTTCAAAACGAGCAACACAAGATGGATTATATCTTGTTGTGCTTATTCACATACACTTAGTGTCTAAAATTATTAAGTACATAAATAAATATATAAAACAGTACCATGACTGACTGACTGTCAAACAACACACAGCCAAAACCGCTGGACTTAGGGATTTGAAATTTGGAGGGAATACATACATACATACATAAAGTCACGCCTTCATTACCAGTGGGGTAGGCAGAGCAGCATTACCAACAACTCTAAAAAAACTTGTTGATAATTCTGTAACCACATTTTGCACAATCGGGATAAGATGTTTACCAGTGTATTAGTGACAGGTTGCAAGCCCATCGCTTAACAGTACTACAAGCCCTTATTCCCTAAGTCGCCTCTTACGACATCCACGGGAAGACATGGAGTGGCACTATTCTAACCCGGTAACCACACGGAAATAATCCTTGGATATTCTAGGGGTGTACTAAAAAGGGATTTTTGTACATTCATCCATCACCTAGGGGGTTACAATAGGGGAAACCACGGGAAAATAATTCCATGTGTACGAAGTCGCGAGCATCTTGCAGTAAATAAATATAACAAGACAAGACTAAGTGGGTACGAGGAAAGGCTTTCAGCAAATCGTAGTTAAAAATCTTTAGTTTTTAGCTTGGACACATGTGTCCTATACCTATACCTATACTTATACCTACCACACAATATATTCTTGTCTTAAGATAGCCTTGTACATATACAAGAATATATTGTGCCTATTTGAATAAAGGTACAGCGGGGTACGAGCGTATTTCGGTGTTTTATGAAGGAAAAATGACCTTCTGCTGGAGTTTCTTGGCGCTTCTTCTCTGCAATTATGTTCTTGTCCGAAGCGCTAGTAGATTCTCTCCATATTAACGATGTGTAAAAGAGCCCTCATGTGGCCAATTTACTGAATAAATATTTTGAATTTTATTGGCATTTGTAAATATGTTCCGGTGTGGGGATAAGACAACCGGTGAAATTGCTGGGATAGAGGCATTCCATCTTAGTCCTCAGGGTTGGCAACGCGTTTGAATTCTTGAAATTGCAGTAATGAGAGTGCAATTGTCTATTTATTTATTTTTTACAATATCACACAAATTGACGTAGTCCCAAACTAAGCTCCAAGCTTGTACTATGGGTACAAGACAGCGATAAACATACTTATATAGAGAAATACATACTTAAATACTTAGAAAACACCCAAGAATCAGGAACAAATATTCGCGCTCATCACACAAATATCTGCCCTTACCGAGATTTGAATCTAGGCCAACGTGTCGACATATGTCGTCTATGGGTCTCAGATCCCGTGTTACCATCAGGTGGCCTGAGCGCTCGTGTGCTTTCTCCTTCCCATAAACACAACATTAACTCGGTGCAGTTGGATAAGTAAAATTTTTGTTTGTATATCCTACCTGTATTAAGTATTTCTAATATCCTCGGCCAAACCAGATCAGGTCTAGCGAAGCGGAAACTCAATCCGACCCAAAAAAAACTAAAATACCAACTTTTTATAACTTATCAATAATGTATTGGAAACAGAAAATGATGTAAAAAGTAATCTCGAGAGGTTGGAGGGTTGGGTTTAAGAATAAACGTTATATAGACCGATACTCCTGAGGATTCGGGGGTTGGGGCGGCTGTGCAAGCGGGAGCTTTAGCGGAGCGGGAGCTTAAGCGGAGCGGGGTCTTGGGTGGAACGTTTTTCTACATGTTAATAAAGACATTAATAGTACTAATTCACCCCAAACTGAAAAGGAAAGTTATTTAAAAATCACAACTGTTTAAAACTGACTGCAAAATATGGTTACAGAATTATTAACAAATTTAGAGTTATTGTATAGCTCTGCCTACCCCAGTATTGGAATGAAGGCATTACGTTATGTATGTATGTGTATGAATGCACAACTGTATTTTATGGCGTTCGCGTCAAATTGTTAATTGCTTTAAATTTAAATTAGTCTCCATACTATAGCAAATTCCTTCATGAAGCACAGCACAGCCCAAACCACTGAACCAAATTAAGTAAATTTGGAAGGATTATTCCTAGTGCATAGAGAATCAATTTTTCGAAAATAGTCCCCGGGTAACTAATTCTACGCGTGCGAAGTCACCTCTAGTCTCCAATATTTAACGTCCTTTTCGTCCATATGGCAACGCCGTAGGACACCCTGTATGATATACTTAGAATAAAATGAACATTGAAATAGTCATGAAATAATGCCAATTATGCAAATGTTTCTTGGTAAATGTTATTAAAATAACATTAATTTGTCGATAAGTACGATGAAGTGTAATAGGTGAATAACTTAGGTAAAGGACTTATGTAGTTGTAACATATCTGGAGACCGTTTGACATTATTTATTTGAACTTTGACGTAAGATCCATATTATTTTTGTACACAACTACATGCAACAGGTCCTTTACTTAAGTGTTTCACCTATACTAAGTTATGATGAAAGATCAAATTGACCATAGATTGCCAGCTACTTAATTCAGCAGTTCGTCGCTAACACTGACCCCAGCCCTAACCTTTGACCACCGAACCATGCTCGAATCCTGGGCAGCTCCATTCATTTAGTTGAGTTTTAATATCACAATGCGACCCGCAATCAAACCCCGGAGATTGAGCAGCTCTGGCCTCCCTAAAGACCTTAAAGTCAACGGATAGGATAATAGAGTGACAAAAGATAACCTTTTGATAGGAGTTTGTTTGAGATCGGGGATGAAGTTTTGATAGGTTAAAAAATGTGGAAAATTATTATCTAAAATCGAAAAGATTTGGATTTTTAAGGGTACAGAAGGTACATTATTCTGGTTTTAGTTGTGCCCCATCCACGTAACAATAGACATATTATATTTTACTTGAACATATCCTTTGTATTTTCACAGTAGATATTATTATATTTCGATTTAGAATCGAATCAGCACAAGCCCAACTCACACTTGACACGTTTTATGAAATAAAATACGTTTGTTTAAACGTTTCTTGTGTTGTGACCCCTTTATTACGTCAATTTCTTTTTTTTTTGTAATTCCGCCGTGTCAACACATCTTGTGAAGTAAAAATCAATCCGCTATCTATTACGGTTTAATAGATACATTTAAAGTTAGGACGGAAGGATGGACAGGCGTAGGCATATTAATAGGGTCCCATTGAGCTTCCTTCGGGTACGGCACCCTAAAAAGACGATAGGTAGCAGCCCTACTAGCCGTCTAGTATCTAACAAAGGCTTAGGACTTGTAAATCAGAAGTACATACCATACATACATACCATCACGTCTTCATCCCCAGAGTGGGGTAGGCAGAGCTACAGAAATACCAACAACTCTAAAAAGACTTGTTGATAATTCTGTAACCACATTTTGTACAATCAGGCCAAGAAGTTTACTAGTGTATTAGTGACAGGTTGCAAGCCCATCGCCTAACAGTACTAAAAGCCCTTGTTACCTTAGTCGTCTCTTACGACATCCACGGGAAGACATGGAGTGGCACTATTCTAACCCGGCAACCACACAGGGTACCATTATTACCAAAACTTAAAGAAGAAATACCCGGAGTGGTAAATGGAATCCCTTCTACAAGCCCTAAGTCTCCGATGAGGTTACCGTATTGTTTTAACTCGGCTGCCATCACTGCCAAAGAAGAGCTATCATAATACGATAACATGTCAAAGTAATATGGTTTTACTTAGTAATAGATGCCCTGTAGTTTAGAGTTTTTCAATGTTTCCACACAATAGGTACTCGTAACTTAACGAGCTCCAAAGAAAACGGATAAGGAAGTGTGAGGATGGCGCACGTAGCGCGTGCGCAGTTAGCTGTTAGATTGGTACACGTGTCAAGCGCAAGCGCACTAATAATAACAAGTATTTTAATTATGGGGTACTTTGTATCGATAGGTAAACGTGCTACAGAAAACTTAACCAACATCTCAACAAAGAAACTAATTTGGCAGCATCTTCATCACACACTATTGTCATCGTATTTATATGGTTCCGTTGTCAAACTAGGAACCCTTATAGTTTCGCCATGTCCGTCTGTCCGTCCGTCAGTCCGCAGCCTAGCGCAGACTCTTAGTACTAGAAAGCTGTAATTTGGCATGAATATGCATATTAGTCACGGCAACAAAGTCGCCCCTACACGTAACTTGGGGATGTATTTTTTTTTCTCCTTCACCCTAAATTGTGGGGTGTATGTATGTATGTATGTATGTAAACACTTTATTGTACAAAAAAAAAACCAAAACAATACAAAAAATAAAAATAAAAAGATGTACAAAGGCGAACTTATCCCTTTAAGGGATCTCTTCCAGCTAACCCTTGAGAGATTGAGAAAAGTGAAAGGTTGTGCATCGAGTAAACAGGTGTACAAATTTATTTAGAGCACCCAAAAAACAAAAACTAACCAAAAAGACTATAAAAACAAAAAAAAAGAACCATAGAATAAAAACAATACTAATACATTCAAATACTTACATAAATAGATAGAAAGATAAACATATACATAAATAAACATACTTAAACTTACATATACTAAATATATGTATATCTCAACATTTGGATAATTGATACAATATTTAGGAAATAGAGTCAAGCCAGAACTTTTTTAATTTGCCTTTCAGGGAATCTACCGATTGTGATTGCCTAATACCCGCTGGTAGCCGATTCCACAACCTGACAGAGTGCACAGAAAAGGATTTGGAATAGGATTTAGATTTGTGAGACGGGAAAGCGAGGGTGAGATTGGCCTTTGAGCGCAAACGGTTTTGGGAGCCGGTGGCCATGAAGCTAAAACGCTCAGAAAGGTAGGAGGGAGAACGAGGATTAAAAATAGTGTTAAAAAGCAGCGACAGGACGTGAACATTTCGGCGAAAACGAATTGGTAACCAGTTTAGCTGTGCACGGAAGTGGGAGACATGATCATATTTCCGCAGACCGAAAATGTACCGAATACACACGTTCTGGAGGCGCTCAAGTTTATCGAGCAGCCGTTCTGAGAGGTCCATATATGCAACGTCAGCGTAGTCTATGAGAGGGAGGAGGAGAGATTGCGCTAAAGTTATCTTGGTTTGCTGAGGAAGAAAATTCTGCAGGCGCCTTAGAGAATGAAGTGAAGCGAAGAGCTTGCGGCTGACATCGGTAACCTGAGTTGACCAGGAAAGAGTCTGATCCATTGTGACACCCAAATTTTTAACTGTGGAGGAAAAAGGAATTATGGCACCGTCAAACATCAAATTGGGAATCACAAGGTCAGACAGCCTCGAGATGTAGTGCGGGCTTCCAACAACAATTGCCTGCGATTTCTTTGCATTGACCTTTAATCCAAAATTAGTGGCCCACTTCTGGATCGTGGCAAGATCGTCATTGATAAGGTCAATCAGGGAAGGGAAGTCATCAAAACTAGCACCCGCATAAATCTGCAAATCGTCAGCGTATAAATGGTAAGAAGAGAGAAGAGAGGTCGTTATACCATTAATAAAAATAGAAAAAAGAAGAGGAGAGAGCACACCTCCCTGAGGGACACCAGCAGTGAGAGCATTCCAATCTGAATGATTATCATCCATCTTAACGCGCTGGCGCCTTCCAAGGAGGTATGACTGAAACCACATAAGGGCCGATGACGAAAAATTTAAATTTTTGAGTATGCCGAGAAGAATATTGAAGTCAACTGTATTGAAGGCACTACTGAAGTCCAACAAAACCAGGACAGTCAGATGTTTATTTTCTATATTTAAACGAATGTCATCGGTGACCTTGACCAAAGCAGTGACGGTACTGTGCCCGGGGCGGAAACCGGATTGGAAGGGATTAAAGAGATTGTGCGTATTTAGAAAACGAGACAGCCTTTGATTGACAAAGTGCTCTATTATTTTGGAAAGTACAGGAAGAATAGAAATTGGACGATAATCGGAAAAGGATGCAGGTTTTGACAATTTTGGGAGAGGGAGCACATGTGCAAGTTTCCACAATGTAGGAAAACAGCTAGATGAGAAGGAAAAGTTAATGATGTCTGAAAGGATAGGAGCAATGAAATCCGCCACCATCTTGAGCATGTCTAAGCTTAGGCCATCCTCACCGACGGCCTTCGTTTTAATAGATTTCAGAAAGTCTATGGTCTCCTTTGGAGTAATAAAACCTAATTCAAAAGCGGGAAAGTCGGGGTGTCGTTGGATAGGTTAGGTCTTTCAAAAATATTACGGGTTTGTCGTAATCCGTTTATGAAATATTAAGCTTTTAAGCGTTAATTTTTGTTAGACTCAAGTGTCCCACCCTATAGCCAAAACTAAAAATCCTAACAACCTGAAAAAATACTTAAATGAATGCGCATATTAGGAATTTATAAGGAGGAAACTATCACGACTAAATAGACATCATTGGTTCTCAGATACAGGTGATTAAAGTGTTTATACCTACTAAAATCATCTAAGACGGCACCAATTGACTTTAAATAGAAAATTAGTTATTACTTGTTGATTTTTATGTTTGTAGTAAGTACTTAACGGCTTGGGAACTCTACACTGAGCATGGTCCGACATGCTCTTGCCCGGTTTTTTTAATTTATTCTTATTGTGCAAAGAAGATTCCATAAATTAATAACCTACAGCAAAACAGCAGTAATATGGTTGAAGAGGGCATCTATTAACTCGGCTGCCATTACTGACAATGAAATAAGAAGTATCGTTGTACCCAGAAGAATAGAGGTGTCAAATAGCGTGCGGTGAGAGGTGAGACGAGCTTTGTCGTATAAAGCTACCTAATTGAGAATGTACGCGCTAAAATGTGATTTGTACACTCTGACGGACTCCTTGAACTCGCCGAATATGAGCTGCGTCAAGTTGAAAAGTGATACGCTTAAGAGAATCACATTCAAGGTAAAATTACTAACATAAAAGACATTCCATCTTAGTCCTCAGGGTTGGCAACGCATTTAGGTATATTAATGCCTTTTCCCTGGGGGAATGTATTAACGTACACCAGGAGTCTTGGGGGACCTCAGCACCCGATTTCACCATCTTGACAATGACACGTGACAGGTGACAATTTGGTATACATGAAAAAAAAGCAGGCTGATACATCACTGGTTTTCATATAAGCTGCGCCATGTACACTGAAATGTCACTTGTCACCTGTCATTGTCAAGATGGTGGTAGTGTGGAACTTATTAATCGATATCAGAAGGAATACCCCGTTGTTTGCGAAACCGCTGGCTGTGCTTCCGCATTCGACAACCCTCACCGGCAGGCCCGCTTAGCACGCTTGGGAACGCGCCGCTTCCAATCTCAGTAAATGTTCTGCTTTGGACTTAATTTATAAACGAGTCTGACTGAAGCTCACAAAGGCAACCTTAATGCTTTTCAAATACGGTTCATACTCCCACCCTCACCAACATTGGGCTATAAAAAGAATCGGTCTGGATTTGAAGATGTCCTGCGCCGGAACACCGACCGGATAATTTACATCGCTCTCGGCTCCTAGAGATATCTTATTGAATAACATTTTCTAGACCTTTTTATATAATCGACGAAATTAAAAAAATGCTCAAGCTAGCAGATTCGATTTCTTCAAACTTGAAGCTTTTTGTGTGGTTCACTCCATGTCTTCCCGTGGAATTCATAACAGGCGACCAAGGGAATAAGGGTTTGAAGAACTGGTAGGAGAGATGGGCTTGCAACTTGTCACTAATACCTTGTACTATTACTTATTCTGTGCTAATACACTGGTCAATTGCCAAAGCCTGATTATGCAAAATGTGGTTAAAGGTTATCAACAAGTATTTTTCAAGTTGTTGGCATTTCCGTAACTCTGCCTACCCCACTCTGGGAATGTAGGCGGGAATGAAAGCTTAAAAGTAAGCAACGCAAGTCTCGTTTTAGGGTTTGCGACTTTGTTAATGTAGAATTCGTTTATCATTGTTTAAAACCTTAGTTTGTTGTTGTGAAATTCAAAATATTATTATAGACTGTTTAATATAAATAATGTTATATTATTATATAAGTATTGTAGTAGCACTGTCATTTTAGTCTGTAGATCCACAGTGTAATAACTGACTATTGTCATCATATTATTATTACTACACTGGCGCCCTGACACATACGAGAATGTAACTAGTAGATGAAACCGACCTTTCTGTGAAAAAATATAATTATCTAGCTGACGGTGAAAACCGCATCAAAATCCAGGGAAGCATGCAAAAAAATCTCTTTAGTTGTATTTTACTTGCCCAACTTGAAGTCGAGTAGGCCTTATCATTTTTAAACACCATGGTCGCCTCGCTATCCAAGTAAAAAAAGAAAGAAATAAAAAAAAAAACAAGTTAATCCCAGTGATTTCGCTCCGAATAGGTTGGTTAAGAACCACTATTAATCGGTATTTTTTGAATCGCTCCAAAGCCCTGCACACTATTCTCAACACCGCAAAAACTAGGGTGGACGTTTAGTTGTAGACTTTACCTCAAGCACGAAGTGTAAGTTGCAAATGTAAAAAAAAATCTGTAAAAAATACATTTTTGTTCTGGCTATATCCACTTTTTAAAATCATCTACTGCTTATAAAGACTAACATAATGAGTCCAAAAACAGTGGGTCTACTTTAAGTATAGTAAAGATCCTGTCACCACCTTCTGACTCCCAGACCAGCTAGATGATGTCATACTACTATTGACATCGAAGATACGTAGGTATACCAAATTTCAGCTCAATCGGTCCCCAGGAAGTGGTTTAAATCTTCCTTCCAAGATTTGACCCCAACATATATACATATCACCGTCGCGTTCGCGTTTGCGTTTCTCGTTATAGATTCTGTAAAAGTGTCCACATTTTCGAAAAGAAAAGGCGATTCTCAATTGTGACGTAATGATTGAAATGTTCGTGGTTCGACTGTAAGAAAACAGAACTTGTCATATTTTGACACGCTATTAAAGCCATTAGCGGTGTTTAATTAGCTGCGTGTGCGCAGCTGGGACATTAAAATTCAACCGCTCTGAAGGAGAATGTAACGACTCACAATGATATTAATGAATGATTGAATTATCTTTCACCTCGGCTACGTAATTTAATTATCGTTTTCATGTCGCCTAAATTATGGTCGCCGTTATCGCGGTGGGTAAGGCATCCAAACAGTTAGGCTAGACAAGATACTTCACGCTAAACTATTATGAAAAATAACATTTTGAGGACCCTGCACATTCGAACAGCTGAGTGTGTAAGAGTGTAATTGCACAAGAGATCTTAAAGGGGTCGAAGTTTCCGGAAGGGCCAATTTGGAATATAAGATAATTCATTTTATAAGAGCAGTTAATTGCATTTGCAGTCTTAAGATTTCGGTCTTAAGATTGCAACCTATAGATTGCAGTAGAATATTGCAGCCATGAGATTGCAAATATCTAATGCTATACCTGAGATGCCGTCTCAAAATACGTCAAAGTGGACGCCAAGTCAAAGAAAACTAATTTCTGACGTGTCTGAGACTACCATCCCAGCCAAGATTAGTTATTTAGGGGCCCCGCTAAGGACGTCCTCCGAGTTAGCAGAGGCCTTACTAGGGCCCTAACCGCTTCAAACCCCACTTATCACATGGCTCAAGAAGCTTATAGACACTTCTTTTCATGCTTAAGATAGGGACAAAAAACGTCGCTTATGTTTTGTCCCTTTCTTTTCGTGCTAAAGAAAGAAACAAAAAACATAAGCGACGTCACTCAAGGTCACTTTTCTAACCATTCCAACCATTCTAACCATTGTTCACCGTGCAATCTCCAGTGTCATATATAAGCTTCTTGCATGGCCTACATGCTACAAACACAGCACAGGCACTGAGACGGTGTTCTCAGGTGATTACAGCTCAAGTTAAGCCTGTCGACACATTAAACCCCAATACACATTCCTAATGAAATTCCAACTCGTATATGAAACTACAAATTGAATTGCCAAAACTCATTGACCTATAAGCGCGTCGAGTTGGCTCAGCAAAACGCTCGACACACAGACACACAGACTTCGTTATATTGAATAAACAGTGCAACGAACGCGGCCTGGGGCGGTGAGATAAGTAAATGTTTCGCGCCTGCGCAGAAAAGAACAGAGTGGCCGGTGCGGGATAAACGCGCATGAACCACTTGGTTTAAACTACGGTTGTCTAAAGCTTAGTACTTACTGACTTAAGGCTTAAAGCTGTATTTGACGACACGTTGGCCTAGTTGGGAGTGACCCTGCCTGTGAAGCCAGCGGTTCAAAGCCCGGTAAGGGCAGATATTTGTGTGATGAGCGCGAATATTTGTTCCTGAATCTTGGATGTTTCCTATGTATTTCTCTATATAAGTATGTTTATTGTTTTCTAGTACCCATAGTAAAAGTTTTGAGCTTAGTTTGGGACTAGATCAATTTGTGTGAAATGGTTCCCTGATATGTTTTTATTTTACTTATATTCAAAGAGACTTCTGAGAGATCTGGCGATACTATAGGTAGATTTTCTTCGATAACCGACTCGACCAGAGGCAGCGACGAGATGTAATAGGTATCTCGCCCCCCTCCCTTATAAACATCCCCTCCCTCCTTTATTTAGGTCAAGTATGAGTTGTCGCTTTCTCTCAAATTTGAATGTGCAATGAATTATAAGGAAGAACAAACCATATTCTGAGCATAGTTTAGTTATTGTATGTTTATTCACAACATGTTTAGTGTTTATAATGTTTGATACTGTTAGCCAACTTATCGACCGAATAGTGAGGTCTGGAATCCAGTGAAAGGATATATGTAGGTTTGTACTTATGTTTGTCCGACGATAAGTTTGTTAGAAGAGTAGAAGAGATAAATATAATTTATTAGTGACCCGCCCTCGCTTCGCTCCAGGTTAAAGTATTATACATATAAACCTTCCTCTTGAAACACTCTATTAAAAATGCCGCATCAAAATCCGTTGCAAAGTTCATTAAAATCTTGATTTTTAAGATCAAGTTTTTAAGCATACATAGGGACAGACTGACAGCGAGAAGCGACTTTGTTTTATACTATGTAATGTAGTGATGAAGTTCAAATATATGCAGAATTTCTTATACGCAGCATTTAATAACCTACTGTCCCTACTGTACTAAGCTGTGCAAGTCGTTAAGTTAGACAAGGCGAGGCAAGTCGGTTATTGAGCATTTAATTATAAGGAGCCGCTACACCTGTCAAGCTGCTGACTTGATGACAGTAAGTCGTAAAAACAGCCAAGTGCGAGCCGGACTCGCACAAACGGTTCCGTGTTCCGTAAACTGTTCAAAGTTAATATAAAGAGTCCCTTGAGAGTGATTGCACGAGCAAGAATATGTTTAAATAGTGTTACAATGTGTTTAATGAATGCCTTCCTCGGAGGAGGCAGGCGAAATTAATGGCTTGCATTCGTCTGCCTAGCCTAAGAAAGGAACCTATTGCATGGATTTTAGATTAATATGACTTTTTATTAATTTAAGCATGTACACAGTAGATACTTAAAGAGTGTTTTTTTTAAATTTGCCAACAAACTGTTTTGAAAAAAAAGTGTAGGTACTTTATTCAGGAAATAAATGAAAAAAAAGTAAATCCCCGAATAAAACACGCTTTTTGTATGGGAACCTGCTTGAATTTTTTTTAGTTATTTGTTATTATTAGCTATCACAACACAGTTAAAAAAACAGCTCTTTGATAAACGGATGGACAACGGAGTTTTAGTAATGGTGCCGTTAACACCCTTTGAGTACGGAACCCTAAAAATTACCTGATGATACCTAAGACCGTTTTACATTCCATTGTCTGTATCGGAATTCCCTATACACCTCAGTTAAAAATAATAGCTCGTTATTTATTATTAACAAATTAATTTAAATTAACAATTGGCATAGCAAACGATAAAAATAATTAATTCAAAGTTTTAACCAATTCAATTGAACAAGTTCCACTCACGCTACAAAAATAACAAAGCAAATTCCAATTAATTGCTAATTTGCTTTCCATTACTCGTGGCTGTTATTTTTAATTGGGATGCGAATTTAAATTACCCGAGGGCTTAGTGGATGTGCAACAAACAATTATTTTTCGTTATTCGAATTCCGTTAGGTCAAATTTCATTAACGAATGCGTTTAACCAAACAGTTTAATCACACATCGCTCGCTGTCCCACTCACACCAACAGTGCCAACACACGGGTCAGCACAGAAACCCAGCGTTGCAGTACCTAGGTCCTAGGTCCTAGGTACCATGTCGGAGCCGCAACTTTATGGTGAGTGGTGATCCATTTCAGTGGGGTTTATATCTAGCACCTTAATTAGTTGAGTAGTAGGTGTTTTATTCTGTTTTCAATCCTTCTTACCTACCTACTGTTTGCACTGCGGTGCTGTTTGTGTCACTGAATAAATGCTGTTTCTTTCTTTATAAGGTAATAATAGCACCAGTGTTGAACACTTAGCTGACAGTCCAATAATGGAGACGTCACTCCTTATTTAAAGGTTATCTATCTATACTTATGTATATGTTTTTTTGAACAAGGTCTGTCAGTCATTCAGTTAGTCAGACAACTCACAGCCTAAACCGCTGAACCCTAGGGGTACTTAAGGGTGCACTAAGAAAGGATCCCATCGAAAATCGAACCCCGACGGGACGAAATAGGTAACGGGAAACTAATTCTACGCGTCTTCGTACTTAGAATTAGATTACTGCAAAATAACTGAATGACCCGTAAACACATTGCACCTCGCCCGTTACTGGTGCCTTTTAGGGTTCCGTATTTACCTAAGGAGGGATGTAAGCTGTCAATACTAGCGGTTGCCCGTGATTCCGTCCACGTAGAAGTTCGTTTAGCGCTTTTCTCGGGAACTGTATCATCGGGCTTCAAACTCCATACTAAACTTTATTAAAATTTGTTTAGCGGTTTATTTGTGAACGCGTAACAAACAAACAGATACTCTCACATTTATAATACTAGTATGGATGGATGGATTACACAATTATATTGACTAATTTCTAACTGTGAAACTATCAGGACTTAGTGGTTATGACTATTTCTACCATCGTTAGCTTTTACGACATGCATCTTATCTAGCTTGCTTATTTACTGCCTCTTCTTGCCTCAACTACACAGCAATATACTCTCAAATGTAGCACCTTTAAATGTTAAAAACCTTTGACATCTAAACGAATCCATCGCAAGTTTCAACATTATATCAATTCACACTACACGACAAAAGAAACATAATTCTGTATTTTTTTCTTTACCAACAATACATGTTTCGACACCGCTGTGCGACAAAAAATGCAGGTCATACTAAACTCCTTATCGGGTCAAAAATGGGAACTAGTAAGCTGGGCACAAAATTGCTAATGCGAGGCTTTAGAAATTGAACTTGGGTTATTACATTTCGAACTCTATTGAGAAGGCAATAAAGTCTCTGGTGAGTGTATTAACAACTTATAAGATTAATGCCTATTGTAGTATTTGTGAAACGAAGTTCCAAAGCTGTTGTCGTATTGTTTGTGACATTTTAAGATGTTATTTTATTAACGACTTGGTAATTTAACTACCTCAATTTAGGGTCGTCTTAATTAATCAATTTACCGTAATTTCTAAAGCTCTAGTTTTAACACATTCATAGTCTTTCTACAGATTGAACTAGGCAGAACAGTATTTTTTACAACACAAAATTAGCGTTTTATTCCACGCAATCACTAAAAGAATAACTAAGAATACCTAAGAAATCGTCATAAGACTCCGTCCGCGTTGAATTTGTTTATCGCTATTGGTTCTATTTTCTAGAATAAAAAATCTTAGGTCCTTCTCCCAGACTTAAACTAACTCCGAGCCAAATTGTATCGAAATCGATTCAGTGGTTTTACCATTAAATTATAACAAACAGACAGACAAAAGACAAATAGGCAGAGTTACTTACACATTTATAATATTAGTATGTTTATAATTATATACAGGATATAATTAAAAGTTAAATCTAATTAAAATCCTAAACACTTCTTTGTGAGCCAGGAAACGTAAACAGTTTCTGTTTTACTATTAATTTATTTAAAGAATTCCACTTTCGTTTACAAACGTTAAACTTAATTTCGCGAATGCGATTAAGATGTGATTACATAAACTTAATTTATTTACCATTAATTGCGTAATTAGCCTAGTATTATTTAGCAATACCTACTAAATTATTACTAAAGTTTTTGTTTCGCAGAACGATACCATTTTATACATTTCTAAATCGTTCTAAGAATTATTAGGCATAAAAGATTAACTTTAAATGTCACATTGAAGTAATCACTTTTTATTTGTGACTATAAAACGTAAACTATGAACTGTAGGTTTATTAGGGTTTTTAATTATTTTTTTTGTTTGTTGTAGTTTACCGATTTAAGTCGCCTAACCAAGTCATTAAAAAAATAGAAAAAAAAACCAATTTCGCCATCAAACAAAACCGTAAGTAACAGTTATTTACTATGTTATTATTATCAACAAAAGCAATACTCAACAAATGCCACAGAATGCCGCAAATGTAGCATTAGCTCAAATCGGTGAGTGTAAAAACGTGTTTATTTAAGTGGGGCATACACGGCGCGACACAATTGGGTTGTGACGAATCGAGTTCATTGTCAGCTGCGATGTTTGGATGTACTCGTGTTCTCATGTGCCACACACTGCCCTTTAGTTTTTGAGTTTGACTTTTAGTTTGACCTTTTAGAGAAATGACTGATAGTAAAAGTAACAGTATATTTATAACGGTATATTTCAACATGTTTTAAGTTAACGGTGTAGTATTTTAAACTTAAGAGTTAAAATATAACGACAAGGATTACCAGAGGATGAAAGACAATTTATTGCGCAGAATGTTTACCTTGTTTGTTAATCAACTTAAGAAAAAAAAGACGTTCGCATTTTTTTTTGTTTTTTATGGTAACGAGAAGGCACACGAGCACTCAGGTCACCTGATGGTAAGTGGAATCTGAGACCCATAGACATTTGAATTCTCAAGACTACAATCCTAAGACCTCAAATGCGTTGCCCACCCTGAGGACTAAGATGGAAAGCCCCTACGCTAGTAATTTCACCGGTTGTCTTATCCCCACACCGGAACACAACAATGCGAACACTGTTGCTTGGCGGGTGGTTAATGGATAAGGTGCTGGTAGCGATCCGGACGGACCCTGCACAGGGTCCTACCACCACTAAAATTCGTCGGGATATTTTTATTAACGGCAACCTCCAGAGAGGGAAGATGGCCGATTGAAAGATGTCCGGCTTTTACTTTTGATTTATTCTGTTTACTCTACTCACTTGATATTGGTGAAATCACTGCGGAATATCGCGGTGGCCCGCCATTAATACAAAAAGAAGAATAATAAAACATTACTAAAACAAAGTTTAAAAGAGTGTTTGATCATTCGTAAATATTTCACATTAAAACATGGCCACGGTTGATAAAATCTTTACTCATACATACATACATAACATCACACCTTCATTCCCAGAGTGGGGTAGGCAGAGCTACAGAAATACCAACAACTTTAAAAAGACTTGTTGATAATTCTGTAACCACACTTTGCACAATCAGGCCAAGAAGTCTACCAGTGTATCAGTGACAGGTTGCAAGCCCATCGCCTAACTACTTCAATCCACGGGAAGACATGGAGTGGCACTATTCTAACCCGGCAACCACACTGGTTTACTCATTAATTATTAAATTACTCTAATAAAAAAGACTACAATCAGCGATAACGAATTTCTCGCAATGGACCGACAGTAAAAGGGAATGCTACAAAAACAGTCAGCAAAGGGGAAAAAATATATTAAACAATCACCAAGAAGCAGTGTGTATGTTCCCTTTCTTACTCGAGGAAAAAGACGATTTGGTTAGATTAATACGTTTTTATGGGAAATTATATTTCCGTCCCAACCCTTTCGGGATGACTCATTTGTTTCAATTGTGCAGAGATTTCTTTTGTAAATCGCGGTCCTGATTTATAATTCTTCATATATATGATATACTAACGAAATGAAATGTAAATGTTCGCGCTGAAACGCATTAAGACCCATTGGTAGTCATTGGTACCTATTTTAACGCAATTGTACAAGAAATATGTTAGAGAATGGCTTATTATATGACCTGTAGAACTTCGTATAGGAGTTAGACGTAGATCTACAACTAATATTAGCACTAAATCCGGTTATTTGAGGTGCAGGTAGTTTATATGTAAATAGGAAAACATTTGACCACAATCTAATGGAGAGACGATGAGCACGAAGATGAAGCATGTTTGTAGATTGTACTCATTTACTTGAAAAGACGTTATTTATAATATACACTTTGAATTTTTCAAAAGAGGCCTCACAGACCTTACGATGAAATATGGTTTATTTTTGCTTCATGTCAAAATTTCAAAAGGTGCGATGTTTTTTGACGCCGAGTATATCTGCAGGAAACTCTACGATAGAGAGTGACTAATGCGCTCTAAAATATCATAACTGTCTAATAATAGTTAAGATATTATTTATGACTAGCGACCCGCCCTCGCTTCGCTCCGGATTAAAGTATTATACATATAAACCTTCCTCTTCAATCACTCTATCTATTAAAAAAAACCGCATCTAAATCCGTTGCGTAGTTAGAGATTTAAGCATATATAGGGATATAGGGACAGAAAAAGCGACTTTGTTTTATACTATGTAGTGATGACCATTATGTATTCTGAACTTTATACAAAGTGTTTCTGACGACGGGGTTTTAAATGTAGGTAACGATTCTACTCCGCAAATACTACTTCGTTTGTTCTACTAATAAAACTTAATTTACAGTAAGTAAAAGCCCCTATGGTCAGAGGCAGCCTGTATATTATGTATGATACGATCTCTTCTTTTAATTTAAACATGGTGAAAATTTTAACGATTCCGAATCTTTGACCAAATGAATCAGTGTTTATAATTACTAGTTTTTTTTTTATGGTAAGGACACACGAGCACTCAGGCCACCTGATGGGAAGTGGAATACATATGAATTCTCAAGACTATAATCTTAAGACTGCAATCCTAAGATCTCGAATGCGTTGCCAACCCTGAGGACTAAGATGGAATGCCTCTATGCTAGTAATTTCACCGGTTGTCTTATCCCCACACCGGAACACAACAATGCGAACACTGTTGCTTGGCGGGTGGTTAATGGATGGTAATAGATGGATGGAGAGGATGGTGGAGATTTGTTGTATTGTACCCCTACATCAATAATCCGTGTTCTAAACACGACCTTACATCAAACATTGTTACATCGAACAATCATTTCAAATCATACGTAACTTTTTACGCGTTAATATACAAAAATGTTTACAAACATGCAGCGCATGGTTCAATGAACACGTTGGGTGCCGGTGACACCGCCGCCTGCTTAGGTTCTAACCAGTCAGTAGTTGTTGGCCGCGAAGGCGCGGAGTGAACACAATGCTGCGCGGGCGCCGGCCGTGCCTGGCACGGCGCGGACGGCGGGGAAACGTGGTCTTTGACCGGTAACGTGGAGTTAAATTGTAATACTACTGCTGAATGAACACTTGAGATGATCTTGTACCAGGGGAAGGTGACTAGGAATTATTGGTTCGTTTAAAAAACATAACGTTTGATTAAAGATTACTGAATTATCGTTATTATTAATTTATCTATACTAACAATTACATAAAGCTGAGGAGTTTGTTTGTTTGTTTGAACGCGCTAATCTCAAGAACTACTGAACCGATTTAGATGAAATTTGGTATAGAGATAACTTAGGTCCCGGGGAAGGACATGGAATACTTTTTATCCCGGATTAAACAGTTCCCGAGGGAATAGCGATAAACGAGGTATTTGACATAACATAGACGACACTATCTAGTTTATTCATAATAGATAAGTAAGCTACTTATAGTTTATTTAACGTGATTTTGTGATTACATTACTCGTAAATAAGCAAATCTGTAATGCACTGATGCTTGTAAACTAAGTTTAGGAGCAGGTTTGTCACAAAGTCAAGAAGAACATTATTCTTACTTCTTCATACAGAAACAGCTGGATGGATTTAGATACAATTTGGTTCTGAGATAACTATAGACTAAATTAACACATAAGCTCCCTTTTATCATAAAAGTAAATCGCTGTTCCCGTAGGACGTTTTTTTTGTCAAGCAAATTGATTATTAATTCAGTCCCGGTGTAACCCAGAACTCCCCTATGCTGGCTGAACCCGTAGGCCAGGGTCGTGAAGGCCTCGGCGAAAACCAGACATTGTTGATTCAATGCATTAAAAATCCAAAACACCTAAAGTACATTGCGCAAAAGTAAATGAATAAATAAATCACAGGACAATGACACACAAATTGACCTAGTCCCAAACTAAGCTCTAGGCTTGTACTATGGGTACTAGACAACGATAAACATACTTATATACCTAGAGAAATATACACTTAAATACAAAGAAAACATCAAGAACAAATACTCGTGTTGATCACACATTTTTTTTTTTTTATGTTAATGAGTAGGCACCTGATGGTATGTGGAATCTGAGACCCATAGACATTTGAATTCTCAAGACTATAATCCCAAGACCTCAAATGCGTTGCCAACCCTGAGGACTAAGATGGAATGCCTCTATGCTAGTAATTTCACCGGTTGTCTTATCCCCAAACCGGAACACAACAATGCGAACACTGTTGCTTGGCGGGTGGTTAATGGATAAGATGGTAAAAAATATGGTGGTATGGTGGTATGGATGGATGGATGGTGGTGGTGGTGGAAATTTCTGCCATTACCTGGATTTGAACCCAGGACCCCTAGTTTCGAAGGCAGGGTCACCACCAACTAGGCTAGCATATCTGTAAAGTTGCTCAATAATAAACTATTAACTCTAACAAACACTTAATTACACCTTAATAACTACTTAAGTCTTTATCAAAAACGCAACAGTTAATAATCTAACCCACTTAACTAAAAAGGCTATAATTTGAATGACTCATTATGAATACTGATATATAATTAAAGTAAATGGTTTAAGTTATTTGCACAAGTGTATTCACGATAAGAAATACAAGAATAACTTGCATAGTTTTAGTGAAAATGGTAAATGTTATCACATGATAACCATCACTTCATCGAATTACGATTCTTCGAATGTATCATTTCATCGAACGCTATTTTCTGCTGAAATGATAATGTTTTCTGGGCATGTCAAACATTACTTACGTAGGTTAGGTAAGGTTAGATGTTGATGATACTCTGAAAACATGGTGTCAGCAGAAAATAGCGTTCGATGAAATGAAATTCGATGAAATGGTACATTTGATGAAAGGTGTTTCGATGAAATGATAGACACCCGTCATCACATACATGTAAAATTTGTTGATTTTCTTGGGGTTTTTTAGCTAGATTTAAATGTTCTTGGTAACTTAGACATACTATGAACTCGTTCATAGTCTTTGAACCGTTCTCTGCTAGCATATAATTTTAGAGAAGTTGCAAGTACAATCAGCAACAAAGTTAACCAATTGTGAATCTTGTCACCTTACAATAAGGCTCACTAGTGGTTAACAGTGATGCTCATAGTACCCTTGTAAAACGTATGATAAATCTGAGCCGTTCAGGACTTTTAGTATTTAGGGTTACGTTTCTGAATGGCGTCAAGCGGGACCCTTTGACGACACGCTAGCCTAGTTGGTAGTGACCCTGCCTTCGAAGCTAGGGGTCCTGGGTTCAATCCCGCTAAGGGCAGATATTTGTGTGATGAGCACGAGTATTTGTTCCTGAGTCTTTATATTTACGTATAATGTTTCTCTATGTAAGTAAGTTTATCATTGTCTAGTACCCATAGTACAAGCCTAGAGCTTAGTTTGGGACTAGGTCAATTTGTGTGACATTGTCCTGTGATATTATTATACTGTGCGGCCGTAAGGAACGCTCGGTGCGCGAGTCCGACTCGCACTTGACTGGTTTTTTAAGCTTATCTATTATACTAGAGGACGCCCGCGGCTTCGTTTGCGTAGAATTAGTTTCCCGCTATTCCCCATATTTTTCTTGATGGGGTTTGATATTCGAAATACACTTTCCTTATTCCTCGTCTGGTTCTTACCCTTAGTCTTAAAAAGCTTTCTAGGTTAGGATTTAGGCTAGGCGTTGATGAGTCAGGGAGTCAGTCCTTACCTTTTAATATATTTAAATAAATACGTAAATAAATACATATCAGGGGACAATGTCACACAAATTGACCTAGTCCCAAACTAAACTCTAGGCTTGTACTATGGGTACTAGACAACGATACACATACTTATATAGAGAAATAAATACATAGAAAACATCCAAGACTCTGGAACAAATATTTACGCTCATCACACAAATATCTGCCCTTACCGGGATTTGATTTCCCAACACTTAAACCACAGAAATTAAATGTAGACACAAACACTCTTATATTATGAATAATATTATTATCTTGACACTACAAACAGTCTGCCGCACGATTCAACGTAAATATTCGACACAAGACACCGTTTCTCTCGGCAAGTGAAAGGTAAACTTTTAATTAAAATAACAATTTAAAAAAACCCATGTGGTTGCCGGGTTACAATAGTGCCACTCCATGTCTTGTCTTCCCGTGGATGTCGTGAGAGGCGACTAAGGGAATAAAGGCTTGTAGTTCTGTTAGGCGATGGGCTTGCAACCTGTCACTAATACACTAGTGAACTTCTTGGCCTGATAGATCAAAATGCGGTAACAGAATTATAAACAAGTCTTTTTGGAGTTGTTAGTATTTCTGTAGCTCTGCCTACCCCACTCTGGGAATGAAGGCGTGATGTATTTTAGAGACAAGACTAGAAAAGCCTCGTAATCACACTTAAATATATAATTTTATCTACATATTATTAAAAAACTATACGTTATATGTTGACATCACGCGAGATTTTCCATTTATTCTTATAATTAATCGTATAATAACACTAAATAATAACAGAATCCCATTTAATGCGTAATTTGAGTACGTGCCCGCGAGGCAGGGGTCGGCAACCGTCAACTACAAAATATATGTTTATTTCACGTGCTTTGACTGCGACCTAACTTTCAGTCGCACGCTAAGGTCAAGTGAAGGCGTCTGAAGATTGAATGGGTTGTCCTTGCTTTTACTTTTTCAGTTATTTATAACGTGAATAACGTAATAAGTGATTACGTGACGATCAAAGTTGCGTTTCGGTATATTAAATGTTATTAAACTTATTTTACAATATAAATGAGACATACATCACTATTAAACCCTACACCTACCACAGCATAAAAACCCCCGTGTGGTTGCCGGGTTACGATAGTGCCACTCAATGTTAGGCGATGGGTTTGCAATCTGTCACTAATACACTGGTAAACATTAGCCTGTTTGTGCAAAATGTGGTTACAGAATTACACAACAAATCTTTTTGGAGTTGTTGGTATTTCTATAGCTCTGCCAACCCCACTCTGGGAATGAAGCCGTGATGTATTGTACAATATAAATGAGACATACAACCCTATTAAACCCTACACCTACTAAAGCATAAAAACGTAATCAACGACACGATAGAAGGCCAATGACGTATAAGGACGTTAGAAATACTGGCAGACCCCAAAGAAAAGTGGCAATTACGCCACCGACAAGCTCTTAAGTGATAATGAAAAAGGTAATTAAATTTTATATGCCAAATCTATAACAAAAATATAATGCTCTACTTGGATTTGAACTTAGAACGAATCGAAACGAATTTTACTCCTTCTTCATCTTAGCGTGTCGAGTTCATCTTAGTGTGCACGTATTAGATTTGACTGTTGTTTAATGCTAGCTGCTGCGTCTAGTTTTTATTCCATCAAACAAGCGTTCTAGTACACTTGATGTTATGAAATGGCTTATTTATTTTTCAATCGCCACACACGCTAGCCTAGTTGGGAGTGACCCTGCCTTCGAAGCTAGGGGTCCTGGGTTCAAATCCCGGTAAGGGCAGATATTTGTGTGAAGAGCACGAGTATTTGTTCCTGAGTCTTGGATGTTTTCTATGTATTTAAGTATTTATTTCTCTATTATAAGTATGTTTATCGTTGTCTAGTACCCATAGTACAAGCCTAGAGCTTAGTTTGGGACTAGGTCAATTTGTGTGAGATGGTCCCCTGATATGTATTTATTTATTTAAATATATAAAAAGGTAAGGACTGACTCCCTGACTCATCAACAACTAGCCTAAATCCTAACCTAGAAAGCTATTTAAGATTAAGGGTAAGAACCAGACGAGGAATAAGGAAAGTGTATTTCGAATATCAAACCCCATCAAGAAAAATATAGGGAATAGCGGGAAACTAATTCTACTATATATGTTTCTCTATATAAGTAAGTTTATCGTTGTCTAGTACCCATAGTACAAGCTTAGAGCTTAGTTTGGGACTAGGTCAATTTGTGTGACTTTGTCCCGTAAAAAAAAAAAAAAAAAAAAAACTTATTATTTAAGTATTAACGGTTCTCAACCCACGCTCAAGTTTCTCTATTGAATCCGCCAGCCTCGCGTGTCAGGGGTCAGGAACAAATGGCACGTAACTGTATTTTAATTTAAAGTAATCATGATTACAATCATCTGTAATCATGGCAATCATGCCAATTGCTGATTGAAAAGAAGTGAAATTATTTAACAAGCTTTTTAACGTTTTTGGTCAATGTTATATAAACAAGATTGAATTACTTACGCGTTAAGAAAGTTTATAATACAAATATCGTTTTTTTTATTATTTTAAATCATAACACTTTATTCTTAAGGCTCCGGCACATCAAACGCGTGTCAGAAGCGACGCGCGGCGAAAGCGTCACGCGCAAGTTGTAAGACAACAAATCAAATTTGACCCGTCACATCAAAAAGTAACGCGTGCACGCCTTCAAACTGCTACGCGTCGCTGTAGCCGCGCACAACTCGGGCAGCGCGGCGCGCGGCGCGCGCGAAGCAGCAGCGTCGCGCGCGCGTGTATTCGAAGTTGTATTAAATGCGGCCGCCATGCTTAGCGTCACAGTGGGGCGTAGCGTGCGCGTCGCCGCAGCGACGCGTCAGCACGGCGTCAAGGAGGTTGTATTTTTTTACAATGCGCGATGGATTACGAAGTATAGGTATAATTTATATTATCATTGTAATTACACAAATCTAAAGTAAGTATTAATATTGATCGATAGGGATACGAGACGTTTTCAAAAAAAATTTACATAGTTAAGGGCTTGAATTAAAACTTAAAACAAAAAATAATTGATTCCTTTGTGTAACGAAAGTTACCCATATAGGTACCTAATTGTAGTTTGTATGACTAACTTTCGTAACACGAAGTACCTAAGCGATCGTGATTTTGTTTTCATTAAGCCCTTAACTAGGTACTTATGTATTTTTTTTGAAATCGACCCATACTTATTTTACTTACATACCTACTCGTTAACTGTTAATACTATGATTACTTATAGGTAAGTGTTATGAAAAATCATTTATGAAATCTTTTGACAATGCCACTTTAGTGCAAGGCGGCTTCCTTTGACTATAAAGGTAGGTAGGTATTTGGCGGCACGCGCCGCCGCGCGGCATTACACGAGTTTATTTACAAATCGCATCAATTTTAACTTTAAACCCGTCCATATCATTTCAATTCAATTTAATACCTAGATCTTGCTAACTCAACACCTATCGTAATTTTTACACACAATAAGTTTTACTTATTAGTAAATTTACCTACCTACCTACGTATTTATTTCACCTGCATTTGAAACAAAAGTACTTATAATCCACGGCACGTAAGTTTAGTGGTGGTAGGACCCCGTGCAGGGTCCGTCCGGATCGCTACCACCATCTTATCCATTAACCACCCGCCAAGCAACAGTGTTCGCATTGTTGTGTTCCGGTGTGGGGATAAAACAACCGGTGAAATTACTAGCATAGAGGCATTCCATCTTAGTCCTCAGGGTTGGCAACGCATTTGAGGTCTTGGGATTATAGTCTTGAGAATTCAAATGTCTATGGGTCTCAGATTCCACTCCTTAAAATAAAAAATAAAAAAAACCAACATGGCCGCTACTGCGCAGGTAGGTAGTTTCGACTGTACTCCCAAAAGCGACGCGTGCGCGGGGTGGAGGAGGTGAGAAAATAATAATTAAATAATTTAAGTTCACAATCACATTTGCATGCTGGTGTCGCCGGCGAGAGCGCTGACCTTATGTATATTACTTATCAACCACTGTAACCGCATCTCAAGTAAATAAATTTTGATTTGATTTTTTTGATTTGATTTGAGAAGCGACTCCCGCCCCGCTCTCATCACAGGTGAGACCCTAAAATCGACTTCTGCGCAGTTTTTACTTAGGTACATGCCGCGCATTATACCTAAATACCTAATTATTGTATAATTTACAAATCAGGTACCGTACCGTAAAATATGATAGCTCTCTGCTATTATTTCTGGGTATATAATTATTTGTTAGGCCTAAATAATTTGCTTAGGCCTAACATAGTTAGTCTAATCATATAGCTATCATATTTTAAGGATAATGTAAGGACGAAAATTGGACCATTGTTGCAGGATAGGACTATAGTCGTGTAGTTTTACGGTAGGTACAGTGAAGGACTTTAATTGTTATGCCAATATGGAACCCTGTCATAATGACAGCGTCAAACCACATGAAATAAAGCTAAAATTAATGATTAACGCTGTCATTATGACAGGGTTCCATAGTGGCATAACAATAGAGGTCCTTGACCGCATATCTGGAAAAACTAGAGCTCCGGTTTTTTAAATCATTTTTAAGGCATGGTTACACGGAACAACACAAGTGACTTACGGGGAGACATTTTTTCGCCGATACTGGGTTTTTTATTTTTTATACCTACTGTGTCACTGTGACGAATAGGTATTATACGAGGAATATTCTTATTTATTAGCTCGCGGGCCGGTTGCAAAGTTCAAGTCAAAACCTCTTGCTAAGCCATTCCGGGCTGACTTCAAACCAGATTTGACTTTAAGTAATAAGATAGATATAAGTCATTGGACGGAATCGAAGCTAGCTGCTAGCGGCGACCTCAAAGCTTTGACAACGCCGCTGCCGCCTAGGTATCGTCGCGGCAAACAAAATTTTACCTCACGCCTTATAACAACATACCTAATACATCTAACAACATGATATTCGGAACAACTTAGAATTGCACGTGATTTGTTGTTGGCTACATTTTTGTTTACATATTAAATCATTAAATTACACTTAACGTAAACAAATCGCTACCCTCTCTCTTGATGTTACCGAGGATCTGAAATTTGTGTCATTTTTTATTATTGCAAGGCGCAATAATTCATGCAATTCTTCAAAACTATTTCTCGACATTCTAAAATACGTGAAAAATCGATCTTCGTGGCTTTCAAGTTCCCTGCACAGACGATGATATTCCCCATATTGTTCCCGTCTGGTATTAATATCATGTACCCAAACTCGTTTTTTTCTACTTAGAGCGAAAAGCAATAGAAATTCTTCATCAGAGCACAGAATAAGTAATAGTACAAGTACAGAAGCGACACTCCGTGACAGCAAACATGCGAATTTAAACCTAAACAGAACGCGTTAACGATAATAAAACAAGTGCACGGCCGGAAGTGACCTTGGTTACATTTCTGCGATCGATAGTGGGGGCGCCCCTGACGAGGCAAAATGCAGCTTAAATCTGCGCCGCGAGAGCATGTATTATTTCGCCCGCCATGAGCTTTACTGATTTCGCCCACTCCGCAGGGCTGGCAGTTACTTGTACTAATTAATACGTTAATACTTATTCCGTGGCAGTTGTAAGAAAACAAATTGCATTAAACATTACAAGTGTGTCTAATTGAATAAATAAATGAAATAAATAAATCTAGTTTGTAACTAGAGACGCACTAAGCGAGACAAGCGAGAAAATACAACTTGTGCTACCCGTACTGGAATAGGTAGGTTAATGTTAGTCTAGGAGCTGACGCACGTTTTCGATAAACAATCATTTATTTTAAGGACTTTGAAGGTTCATTTTGTAATAGTTGTATTACTAAATATTTGTTGTTAACATACTATAATAGCTTCGATATAGACCTTAAAACATTTTGTTTATCTATAACAAGATGAAATAGGTATATAGAATACAGATAAATAAGAAAGGGAATAGCACAAAAATCGCAAAATAACTACCTGCATGCTTAGTATGGTGGCGTTTATTGCAAGACAAAATATGGATAAAGCTTCCGTCACTCTCGTACTTATACACGTGTCAAAAAGTGAAGCATGTTTTATCCACATGTTGTCACGCGACAAACGCAGCCATATTAGGCCCCCTGTATTGTGTTGATGCACCACAGATGTTAACAATACATCGTTAGTACATGAAAAAACGTTAAAAAAAGTGGGATTGGTGAAATTTCAAAAAAAGGTTTATTAGATTTAAAAACAATAAATATTAATATTATTTAATATCTTATAACAATATTTATGTTTCATCAAATGTTTAATTTTTACATATTTTTTTAACTCCTTTTTCATATATTTGATATTTGTTATTTATTTATTTATAGTTAAGTAAAAGGTAAAATAAAAATTACAGTTTTTTAACAAAAGTTAATTATAGTTTGAATTTTATTGAAAATAGTCACAAAGCGGACCTTCTTAACTTTTTGTTATATATTATATAGGTAACTCATTACTAGGGTCATGTTTTAGCGAAAATATCCATCTACATATTGTTATAATAATTACAAGTCTTAAACAAAAAATAAACCGACTTCAATTTCCGTCAACCTCGGGAGTAGGTATACCCTAACAGGGCTAACAAATCAAAAAAATGTTCAAAATCAGAAACTAAAAGAAAAGAAAGCAAGAAAGAAAAACCTAATTTAAACGTTAGTACTTATATATCAAATTAAAAACTAATCTTACATCAGGCTCTTGGACTATGCAACTTGTATAACAAGACAAAGTCGAGCACTATTATTACCTATTCCGTTACTCAAGTAAGAAGGTAGGTAACCAGTATATGCTGACCTTGCTTTAGTAGGTAGTCACTATTACTGTGAGATCTACTTACGCGGAACGCTCTTTAAGTAAGGTAGGTACTTAATAGATTTTTAATGCGAATAAGTCGAAAACAGCAAAACTGAGGTAGGTAGCTAATAAAATAAATAATATTATTCCGCTCTTTTTGTGTCAAGGATTCCAAACTGTAATCATTGTGTCAGTAATTAAGTACAGCTACTCGTAACTACCTACCTCGATCGAAGTTATAATTTATAAAATAATATTAATAATAATCTTACCTTTCGATATCTTTTGGCAGTATAAATAATGATAGATCGCCATTCCTGTCATTATTTAAGCACCCGTATGCTATACAGTACCTTTTGGCTTTTCGAGGAGCCATAGGTACATTTATTTAAACAAAAACTCGAATTATTTTCGCAGCGGCGTACGGGCGGCGCGCTTCAAGACGAGCGCTCGCGTGACACTCAACTGATTAGCCTTGTATAAAAGGCCGCACATTGAGTAGGCAATAGCGCGGAGTGTCACCGGCCTGATCAGAGTCCGTGTCGTTCGACATCTTGAAGCCAACTAACGCGCGCTCGACGCGCGACCTGTCACACCGAACGCCGCAGCGAAGCATGAGCAACGCGTGCACGCGGTGAAGCTGCCGCCGCGGCGCGCCGGCCTGCAGTGTGCCGGGTGCCGCGTCGCTGACGCCACGCGTCGCGACGCGACGCTCACGACACGCGTTTGATGTGCCTGAGCCTTTACGTTCGAGTATCCACGGACGGATTAAAGTCCCAAGCCTATGTCAAATCTTGTCACGTTGTTGCATGTTAGACCCACTTATATATGTTTGTTCTTTTTAATTAAAATTAAAATAGGGTGTAATCCAACCGATGAAAGACCCAAGAAAAGCCTCCAGCTTGTCAAACCTATTCCCCATAAACTACTTACCCCTAATTACCCATCGGAAGTTCCAGATTTTTTCCGTTCTCGTGTCGTCCAACTTAAATTAGCCGCCAGGCGTAACGAGGCCCGCGAGATGAAATTTATAGTCATTGATAAACTATAACTATAACAATCATAATCAATAAAGTATTATCAGATTTAAATAAGAAAAAAAAAACACAAATTTCATTTTTGTTTCCGACTGTACGTTTCTTTGCAAAGTCACTTACTGCTTATCAAGATGAACCTAAAGTCCTATTTTAAGTATAACCTCAGAATAGATAATAGTACAAATAGTATAACGGAGATCTGTCATTGTGACATTTGAATTCAAATCTGAATTCAAATTGAAAATTATTTATTTGCTGAAACATGGTTACACAGATCTTAAAGCTAGAACATTTCTTGCGTATCTAGCATACTTATCATTTATCTACAGTTTCAAATATCGACAGAACAGGACGACCCATGTCTTAGATACTCGGTTACTCCACGTTTATTATGGGCATTTCTGATTAAACTAGCTTTCTATTTAAATAACCGCATTCAAATTGGTATATTCGTTTGGAAGCTATGATGCCACTGACAATTACACAAATACACCCCTACTTTCTATCAATAAACGATTTGATTGGATTTGATCCGATGTGTTTCCGATGGGGGTTAACTTAACGAAATATTTTTCTAATTGTACCTATAATTTCACGAAATAAATGTAAAAGCACAACTTATTGAAAATTTCTAGCCAATTTTAGAGTACAGTTGTTTCCAAATGCTCAATACATTAATCACAAATATTGAGGGAAATGAAAGGGAGGCCGCCGGGAACTATTCCGAAGGGTTACTTCGAAACTGATTAGGCGATGACGTCGTCAGTTTGTGCATAAATTATTAACATAAGCATGTTTTGTATTGGCATAAAAGTTATACTAATCGAGTTTAAGGTACCTTTTATATGTCCAGTGTCAAAACCCGATATTCATTAACTATTATCTATTTAACTTGAACTTGTCCGCATTTTTGACTTAAGTACACTAAAAATGCAATATTCTGTTTCTCTTTTTAGACAAAGTAATAAAATAAAGTTTTTATTTATTGGAAAAGGTTTAGGACCACTTTTTCAGAGATTTTATAGCAGATGTTTTCCTACTGGGCCTCTTTTCTACTGCGTTGTAACGATATCGCGTTTGACGTGTTTTAGAATCGTTTATATGCCACAGTCGCCATTTGTAAATGTCATACGAGTTATCAAAACGTTGACAATACGGAAACACGTCAAAGACGATATCATTATTACCTTGTAGAATCCCAGCCCTGTAATATTACGTAAAAAAATACAATAAATAAGTAGTTAACTAGTAGTTATTCCATTTCTCAGTTACTGATCCGCAAGTTTAAAATACTTATCATAGAAATATCCTTCGAACATACTTCAAATGCCATAGATGACGCAATGCCAGACGCGGGAATCCAAACCATGCGCGCATAAATATGTGAATACCTAAATATTCATATAAATCTACACAATCGGTGATGTCAAAAATTCCATTCGCTTCCACCAAGCATGTCTGTCAACGACCTTTGAGCGTTTATTTCGCTACGGTTAACATACAATGATGGTTTCATTCGTGATGTTGGCATATTTGGTTGCATTAAAGCGCTAATGCAAATCGTGTATAGAAATGTATGAAATCGTTGTGATGTGATGGAGACAGTATTTTATGCTATTCAGAAAAGTATTTCGAGAACAGGTTTTTTGATATTTTTTTATTACAACAAATCTATATCATACTGGTGAAGAGGTTGTACAAAAAAGGGAGAAAGACATAAAATATTTGTATTGGTCTTTTCCTTACCCATTTTTTTAGGGTTCCGTAGCCAAATAGCAAAAAACGGAACCCTTATAGATTCGTCATGTCTGTCTGTCTGTCCGTCCGTATGTCACAGTCACTTTTTTCCGAAACTATAAGAACTACACTGTTGAAACTTGGTAAGTAGATGTATTCTGTGAACCGCATTAAGATTTTCACACAAAAATAGAAAAAAAAAACGTAAATTTTGGGGGTTCCCCATACTTAGAACTGAAACTCAAAATTTTTTTTTCATCAAATCCATCCGTGTGGGGTATCTATGGATAGGTCTTCAAAAATGATTTTGAGGTTACTAACATTATTTTTTCGAAACTGAACAGTTTGCGCGAGAGACACTTCCAAAGTGTTGAAATGTGAGTCCCCCCCTGTAACTTCTAAAATAAGAGAATGATAGAACTAAAAAAAATATATGATGTACATTACCATGCAATCTTCCACCGAAAATTGGTTTGAACGAGATCTAGTTAGTAGTTTTTTTTTAATACGTCATAAAAACATTGATCAAAGCTACAACGAACTTTTATATTATGTTACTTGCTGCTACGGAACCCTTCATGGGCGAGTCCGACTCGCACTTGGCCGCTTTTTTTTTACAAAGATTTATCCGATGACTCTTAACACTAACTAAGAGAATAAACCAAATCTTTGGCGTCATTTGTTGTCTTCTCTTTTTACGATTTGACTTTTTAATTCCTTCACGAAATGTACTAAACAATTCTCCAATGATTATAACTTATGGAATGAATTTGTAAATTGCTTAGTAATGTCGGGTTTTTTTTTTTTTTTTTTTTATAAATGAATCCGGATTCCACTTGTCTATTCTGAGTGCTTATGACAGGAAATAATTCTTTGTAGCGCGATTACAAATGACAGATGTCAATCCAAGTAACGAAACGTAGAGAATCGTTTCGAATTTTGTGTTTGGTTGTGTTTATTTTAAAGGCTAATTTGGTATAGATAGGTACATAACATAACTGAGTAATTTATATACACTAAAGTCTTCACAAAACTACAAAACTTTCGTGGAGCTCAGCGTAAGTTAGTACCTAATATAGTATATTGACGACACGCTAGCCTAGTTGGTAGTGACCCTGCCTTTAAACCTAGCGGTCCTGGGTTCAAATCCCGGTAAGAGCAGATATTTGTGTAATGTGCACGAATATACTCCTGAGTCTTGTTTTTTTTTTTATATATTGGATGTTTATCGTTGTCTAGTACCCATAGTACAAGCCCAGAGCTTAGTTTGAGACTAGGTCAATTTGTGTGAGATTGTCCCGCAATATTTTATTTTTATTATACCAGAAAATAAGACAGTCTCGAGGGAATAACGATAAACATCTTCATCGCAGTTTCAGACGAAGTCGTGGGGATCAGCTAGTAAGTATAAATTGTATGCCAGATGTCAGAACTAATCATGTTCCTTTTACTGTAAAGCACTATACTACCCGTTGCAAAATAACCTTACTAAGGTATAAAATATACAACCTTCGAGTTTCATTGTAACAATAAAAACCCATCACCCTTATTTGTCCGCTCCAGCCTTGTCATTAAACTTGAAATTGCAAAAAATGTCATCGATGCATATCAATGCACCGCTGCGGGCTGCAGTTATAATGCACGCGATGCAGCGCCGCTGCCGTCCCTTCGCTCGGTACGGATAGCATTGTATCTACTGAATATTTTACTATTATTATCATTACAGTACCTTATTTGAAGGCCTATAGATACAAGATACATATATACATACATTACATCACGCCTTTATTACCAGGGTAGGCACAGCTACAGAAATGACAACTAATCTAAAAAGACTTGTTTATAATTCTGTAAACACATTTTGCACAATCAGGCCAAGAAGTTTACTAGCGTATTAGTGACAGGTTGCAAACCCATCGCCTAACAGTACTACAAGCCCTTATTCCCTTAGTCGCCTCTCATGACATTCACGGGAAGACGGAGTGGCATTGCACTATTTTAACCCAGCAACCACTTGTTAGTAAAGTCTTTTTAGAGTTGTTGGTATTTCTGTGGCTCTGCTTACCCCACCTGGGAATGAAGGCGTGATGTTATCTACGTATGTAAAAACAGTATAAGCACAGTGAATTCACCGATGGGTACTACAAGTAACTAAAGGTAGAGTTCCGTGGGTCGGCCGCTGCGACAGACATCGCTTCGCAGCCAATGCCAAACCATAAAGCACTTTGAAAATGTATATCACCGCTTTCGTGGGTTAGCTGAGAAGACAACACTTTAAAAAAATTAGAGCGAACCAAGGATATTCACACTTAGTTAAAAAAATAAACAAAATAGATTAAACCATATAGTTATTCGAGCATTAATCATTACCTACTACATTTTTTAGAGACTGCAATCAATCAAAAAATGATTGTTACACGTACGTGTAACAAGCAGTAACAAAGGGGTGCCTATCATTTTATCGAAACACCTTTCATCAAATTTCATTTCATCGAACGCTATTTTCTCCTGAAACCATAATATAATATTTTCACGGTATCTTAAACATGTAACTTAACCTAACCTATGTAATGACTATTTAAGATGCCCTGAAATCATTATGGTTTCAGCAGAAAATAGCATTTTATGAAGTAAATTTCTATAAAATGAAGAGTTACCGTAACAAAGCTTTGTTTCTACGTAAGCAAATATGTTCTTCTGTGATTGCAGTCTCTAAAAAATGTAGTAAGTAATCAGTAATCACTGGTCACGGGCTATAACTGTACGGTTTACCTTAGCACTATTATTTCTTATATTGAGTAAAGCTACTTATAAAACAACTTTTGTTATATTTTAAATATCGTCTAAGTTGATAATTCTAACATAGCTAAGCTAGTATGGAATAAAGACATCACAACAGTCCAATTTTGTTAAATACAACCTACGTTTTTTTCAGTGAAGACTTCCACCGATGCCTGACAGTCCAAAATCTATGACGAATTAGACGAAATTTCATTAGCCGCGGCGCAATACTAAAAGCGGCCACGATATTAGAACGCTTTTTAGTATGGGATCGCGTCGCATCGAGCCACGTCAGCTCTCAGTACGTTTGGTTCTTTAATCGCATGACCGCGACCACGGCGGTCTACCTTAAGCCCGTTTTTGCTGAACAGAAGTCGTTTCGTCTAATGCAGGCCCGACCGGTCGCGATTATATCGACATTAAGCCGACAACCGACAAGAAGCCGTGACTTCAATTTAATACAAGCAAATCTCATATTCACATGTTAACCGGAAAATCGTGTGTAATCTTGCACTACTTACTGTAGCTGTAGTCTGGACCTCTATAATACGTATGTATGAAAGAAAAAAGCAATATAAGAGTGGAATTCCATATGCGCACTGCATTTTGTATTTTAAGCGTCAATATGGGCCTTAATACCCGTCTTTTCCTTCAGTCTGTTTGTAATTGTGGAGGAGATTAATGGAAAAGGCACAAAGGCTTGACGACGTTCAGTTGTGAAGAGAGGATGATGATGATGTTGTGGACTTCGATCGAAGCAATACGGTTCATATACCTATTCGCATAAGTGTGTTTGTTTGTTTACAATAAAACACCCCAAGCGATTGACGTGAAAATTAATACTGACATAGTATATAGCAAGGACATGGACATGAGGTACTTTTTATCAGGAAAACTAGATAGTTGTCGAGGGAATAACGAATAAACGCGGATAGAGTCACAGGCAAAAGTGTGTTCTAAATCGCCTTGGCCTGCCGCCTCCCCAGGTTTTATCGTTAGGATAAACGAAACACAAAAGACACCCTATAGTCAATGCGATAAGGTTGAAATTACGATGTTAGTAAAATACACTCAGGAGCAGTAGAAACGGGTCACCTTCTATGGAAATTCTGTACCAAGTGACCCGTTTTCATTGCTTTTGACTATTGTACTAGTCTTACGAGGTTAAACAGCGCTAGTTGATTCGCGCGAGTTTTTCCGAGTGAAATGCAGTTATACAACCGGGATATCCGCGATCGGCACATCACGCGATGTTCGGCGATAATTGATCGGCGTGATTCCAATTATTCTATTTTAACTCAGTTTATAAAATTAATAACGACTAGCCCCCGGTTTCAACATTGACAATGAGAGGACACCCGGTTTATTTTGTTGCATCGTTAAAACGATAAAACATATTAGCTTCAAATTTGGTATGATAACACAAACCCCGAAAAAAAAAACAAATGTGAGTAGGGTTGCCACCCGTACTATGATATATAGGATTGTACTATATCGGCTGTCCGTGCTTTATAATTTATAAAAGACATAAAGTACCTACGCTAAAATACTTTATTTTTAAGAACAATATATTTACTAAATTCGTGACATAAATTTGGTCTATAAAGACATTTCTAAACGCAACGCAATAACTTGTCATTTCGTTTTGACGTTTAATTGCTAAATTAATTTTGCTAACTAAATTATTTGCGAGCGATCATAAATAAATTGTACTATATTTTTGTTATGTGTTCTATATTTTTAGGCCCTTTAACTGACCATAAATAAATGAATATCAGGGGACAATCTCACACAAATTGAGCTAGTCCCAAACTAAGCTCTAGGCTTGTACTATGGGTACTGGACAACGATAAACATACATATATAGAGAAATACATACTTAAATACTTAGAAAACATCCAAGACTCAGGAACAAATACTCGTGCTCATCACACAACCCCCTGCCCTTACCGGGATTTGAACCCAGGACCGCTAGCTTAAAAGTCAGGGTCACTACCAACTAGGCTAGCGTCTCGTCTACTACTACATCTTGATAAGAAAGGTGGCAACCCTCAACCCTAAATGTGAGTCCGTCTGGCTCGCGCTGATTAGATTCGAAATCGAACTCAAATTGGAATATAATATTACCTGCTGTGTCCAACTCGCACTTGACAGGTTTTTCTTTTTAATTACAATTTGAAAACTGAAATCTAAAACTGATCCATTATTGTACTTAACGTTACTTTTGACCGGTTAAGTTTCTACTCAAGTAGGTATAACTGTATTTTGAAATGTGTATTATGTCTCACAAAGAACATGGTCCTTTGAACCGAATATTCGCCTCGTCTACTTAACTAACACATCTTGTTCAAATACGTCAAGTTACCATCAGCCAATACCATTACCTTTTTCTGGCAACCCCATAACGAGAAGTCAGGCTGCGCCCGCGCATACATTTTCTCTGCCAGCAACTAGCGATTTATATGCATTTTGTACAGTCTATGTGTGTCAGCGGCAGTGAACGTATGAAACAGGTTCAAGGTTTGCAGACCGGTCGCACGCGTTACCATCGCACGCGCAGGTAAGAGTGAGAGGGCCGATTCTTAGATTCTAAACTGCGTAATTGTAATTGCTGATATTGGATGCTTTGAGTTGAGAATTTAAAATATTGTAGGTTTGAATGATTGATGGATGAACTATTGAATAACAATGGGAGAGGCCCCGGGTTCTGTAGGTACCTAAACAAAAAACATGTAGCAATCTTAGAATATTGCTGTGTTTTTATGGCGTGGAGAAGGCACACATGCCACCGGTATATAAATAAATAAATAAATAAATAAATCACAGGACACTGTCACACAAATCGACCTAGTCCCAAACTAAGTTCTAGGCTTGTACTATGGGTACTAGACAACGATAAACATACTTATACATGGAAATATATACTTAAATACATAGAAAACATCCAAGACTCAGGAACAAATACTCGTGCTCATCACACAAATATCTGCCCTTACCGGGATTTGAACCCAGGACCCCTAGTTTCGAAGGCAGGGTCACTCCCAACTAGGCTAGCGTGTCGTCGATAGAACCGGTATATGGAATCTGCGAGCCATTGACTCAAGACTGCGATCCTTAGACTCAAAATACGTGGCCAACACTGAAGACTAAGATGGAATGCCTTTATGCTAGTAACAGAGAACATGCATAACAATCAGAATTGAGTTTCATTGCAGGGGGTCTGAACTATGACTGTTTAAAATTTCATATCTTATGAAAAATAACACGACAATTATTTTGCGTATATAGCCATTTCTCTTTCATAGCACTTTCCAGAGAGCGTAGGAAAAAAATACATGCATGTACCCTATTTCACCGGTTGTCTAATCTCCAGATCGGAACACAACAATGCAAACACTGTTGCTTGGCGGTAGGTTAGAGGATAGGATGGTGCGAGCGATCCGGATGGACCCTGCACATAGTCCTACAACGACTAACAATAAATTAACACAACTAATATTGTATTTTAGTTTCTTTGATACATAGCGTTTACATACATACATGCATACGAACACAGTACAGTCATTGGAAGGGTAACTAACAGCCTTTATGCTGAGGCCACATATACCTAGTGGCTTCGGAAGACAATTCGTATTGGCATCTCTTTTATAGGTACTGCATGAACAGAGCTAAATTACCTAAAACTCGCAAAAAGATATAATATCTAATAGAGAGGTTACAACCCTCCTTGAAAAACGGAACATTAAATAGCATCTATTAACTTTTTTTCAAAAAAAATATTTATCTTACTTTAGATTTTTTTTTCGATGCTTCCTTTTTATAACTTAAACTGAATTAGTATTTTGTTAAAAATGGGTACCAGTTATGTAGGAAAATGCTTCCAAGGCTATATTACATACATACATACATAGATCACGCCAGTTTCCCGGAGGGGTAGGCAGAGACCACTTCTTTCCACCTGCTACGATCCTGACAAAGCTCTTTCGCTTCTTCCACATTCATACATCGAGTCATGCATGCACGTCGGTTTCGGGTACTTAAGATTCGGCCCTTTTCCAGTATTTCCCCGATTTGATTTTATGCACACCAAAAATGTTCAAGGACTAAAAATATCCCTATATTATATTAAGTTTGTGCATTGCGATACATTTTTGATGTGTGTATGTTTTAATGTTTCATCGCGACTGTAGGCACTCTATGATGAGCAAAATCACTTACCACTAAACCAAAACGTTCATTCACACTTTCATATAAATTCATGACTCAATCAAAGATCTTAATTCACTCTCACGAACTAAATTGAGCCCTACCACTTTATCATACAATCTACTTTCCATCCTTTTCTATTCAACTTCCACCCTATCTAATTGCCTGTCTTCAATTTGAACTGTATTTGAAAGCTGATACGGTTTTCTTTCCTTTGTTTAATGTTCAAGACAGGAAGTGACTTATTGCGGCGAGTGTCGAGACGAGACTTCCGGCCAACGTCGTCATGTGGACATACAAATCAACAGGGTCTTCGACATGGCCTATAGCTTGGGTTTTATGTTTATGATAGGTACTAGCTTAATACCAGTGGCTTCGCTCGTGTACTTTATACAAGACTAGCTACGTTCGCGTTGATTTCGATTATCGTTATTCCCTAGGGAACTTTTATTTTTAATTTTAGCCTATGTATCAGGGTTTACTTAAGCTAGATCTTCATTTCAAATTTCATCCAAATCCATCCAGCCGTTTCAGCGTGATGGAGTTACAAACTAACAAAAAACTTTCGAATTTTATAATATTTAGTAGAATTTACAAATCAGGAGTCACTTTTAACTTCATATAAGAACTTCAATTACAAGAAAGTGATTCTCTAACGCAAACTAAATAGCCATAAACATTGTTCAATTATTGCTCGAATTGAAAATGAGATCTTTAAAAATACTTAAACGTAGCAATAAACTCATCCGACAGCATCAATAGATAAACAAGAAGCTACTTTTCTTGTTTAACAATAAACGTGAGTTAAAAATGCATTACTTAACTCCTTTTTTGGTCTCCAAAAAAACATCGACGAACTCACACGCGCGTTGAAGTCTTTCCTTACCCACGTCCGGTCTGACGTCATATCAATTTGCACCTTATTTTAGTTTAAATTATGGTTGATTTTTAACTTAACTTAGACAAGGTGACATATGCTATAAATTTTTACGCCACAATCACATTTCAGGAGGATCTATAAAGTATAAATATTGTTTGTTGGTAAACCGAGCTTCTCTTGAAAAATATTATCATAAATCATAAAATTAAATCAAACGTGATCAACCCAACATAAATAATTATTTTATTTAGTATTACTTTTTTAGAAGGTATGATGACATCGCCAACATAAATTACTTGTACCTACTAATTGTACATAACGTTTATTACATCAACATTAACTATAAAAAGTAGGGGCTTTAATATTTAATAATATTAGTGGCGGTAGGACCCTGTGCAGGGTCCGTCCGGATCGCTACCACCATCTTATCCATTAACCACCCGCCAAGCAACAGTGTTCGCATTGTTGTGCTGCAGTGTGGGGATAAGACAACCGGTGAAATTACTAACATTAGGATTATAGTCTTGTGAATTCAAATGTCTATGGGTCTCAGATTCCACTTACCATCAGGTGGTTTGAGTGCTCGTGTGCATTCTCCTTAAAAAAAATAAAAAAAATGGCGTCTCGGACGTCACGGTTGAATATTTTATACAAAACTCCATACTAGCTACGGTTCACACTTCGTGAATAGAAACTCATATCTATAACCTGTCAGTCATCTAGCGTTCGTTTAATCCAATGTGTACCTATCTGAAATTAAGGAAATTTTCCATTTATGTATTTTCCACATTTATTTGAAGAACCTACCTACCATTGCAATAACTACACTCGGTTTAAAAAAAAAAAAAATTAATTGTAGACATTTTTTTTGTATAAGTTTGTAAAATCCGAGCTTATTTATGTAATGAGAAGGCACACGAACACTCAGGCCACCTGAAGGTAAGTGGAATTTGAAACCCATAGACACTTGAATTCACCCTAAGACCTCAAATGCATTGCCAACCCTGAGGACTAAGATGGAATGCCTCTATGCTAGTAATTTCAGTTGTCTTATCCCCACACCGTAACACAACAATGCGAACACTGTTGCTTGGCTTATCTTTAATTAGTAAACAAATAACGACTTTTTTATTATTTAAGGAAGAATCTTAAATTTAAATAGTGTCAATTTCCTAAGAAAATCGTGACATGGAATGTTCCTTATAACTATGTCATAATAACCTTTCTAAGGTCTACTAGACCTAGGTGGTCTAGGCGCGGCTAGATCGAGGCCAGCTCGCCTAGGGTACCTAAACAGGCCTAAATGAACTTGCCCTCAATTTAACTACATAACTAGATATACCAATGTTGGATTTAGTTTTATTAAAAAAATAAAGGTAATTCACACCTTTTTTAAAATCTCATTTTGACATAATTATATGTCAAAATGTGGAGTAATTTAATAATTTTAATTAATTAGCAACCTACCTTAGTTTTTTTTTGCTTTCTGCACTAATGTACCTACGTTATTTTTTTAACTTCCCTAATGCTGTTAACATTTTTCTGATGGGCAAGTCTGCCAATCATTTTTTATTTATTGCGTAATACTTTGAACAAAATTAAATCACACGTTTAATTACTAGCATAGAGGCATTCCATCTTAGTCCTCATGGTTGGCAACGCATTTGAGGTCTTGGGATTGCAGTCTTAAGATTATGGTCTTGAGAATTCAAATGTTATGGGTCTCAGGTTCCACTTAGGGACCATCAGGTGGCCTGAGTGCTCGTGTGCCTTCTCCTTAACATAAAATATAGTTTTCTTGTCAGGTATAAAAATACTTCATTTTAATTCGCCAAATGAAATAGGTAAGAGTATAATTCGACAAATATAAAAAGAGCTCTAGATGCTATACAAAAAACATGCAAAGCGGAGCTCTTTTTACGTTAGTCGATTAATACCTCGGTTGTCAGTAACCTACTCTTTAGCATTGAAAAGAGATTCTTTAATAACCTGGTATCCCAAGGTACATTTAAAAAAGAGTAAATATTGTAGCTTAGGTTTCTTTCAACAGCGGACATCGAACCCGCTATTTACCTCTATCTTTAGTCAACACTATCACGAACCGGTCAAGTTCAAAAGTCAAAAATGAATGTACTAACCGAATTCTGCGCATTGATAAGTACAAGTATAATTATAAATAAAACTGGTATTCAAAATAACGGTTTTTAACGAAGTGAAGACTAATAGGCATATCATTATTTATCACTAATTACATGACATAGGGAAATAATAATTTAAATATTTTATAAGTATGTCCTAGGTATTCGTTTAAGATTCTTTTAAGAATAAGAAAGTTTTAAAGTTATGTCGTAGTTGCCACGCAAGTGATCGTTCATAGTCGGTATAAGTTAATAAGAATTCGATTGAGGAAGGCCTTAACGATTGTGATAACGCCTAAATATACAAAAAAAAACCAATTACCTCATTACTTATTAAATAACGGTCGAGAAAGCGCATCTTTAACGATATAGGTTACCTTTAAAAGTAAAAGAAATCAATCTTATCAGAAAACTTTAAGAGCAATGACGTTGGCAATCCAAAATTCCAAAATTTCAAAAGCAAAAAAATGTTGCCACATCAATGACAAAGATTCCCGCTAAGTTTAACTTTAGACACTGGCCAGTTTGAAACGGGACCGACCTGATAGGTGCCTCGTGGCTTGCGCGGCTACGGCCAACACCAAGAGCGCGAGCCAGCAGCCGCCGGCACAACGCATCTTCACTTCACTAACACATCAACACAGCACTGACACTCACAATAATAGATTTTTCTGGATTCTGGAAAGTTTATTTGGAAAGTTTTGGGTGTGTGGCGGGGACGCGCGTGGCGTCTCGAGCGGGGACAGAGAGAGACTGCCGCGCCGGCCGGCCGCAGGTGGGGTGGCGAGGCGGAAGCCCGAGAAACCGTGAAAGCCTCTAAGCGAGCTCGGGGATTTTCCCCGATTTACTTTGGTTATTTTAGTTTCGTTTGTTTGTTAATGAGATTGATATGGTTGGTAAAGTTGGATCAGTTTTTATATCAGATTGAATATTGTTCGATATTGGTTATTGGGAAATTACTTCTTTTATAAACGTTAAAACCATTGTACGAGAACGTAGTATTTTCTTTCTTTGAGTCTCGGCATCTTACTACAAATGTATTTTGTATAATGTATGTATGTAACCTCTTTATAGTATTAATAATTAAAAAAGACAACATAATCTACCGCAGCCATTGCAATTTAGGTATTTTTACTTCGTCTTCTTACAAATCCAAAGAACACGAAACGAGTCCATAAATTGCACTTTCTGCCGAGGCAGGCATACTTATAGTGCCCGGCCGTTGTGAAGTAAATCCTGACAGCTGTCATTCCAGTACAAATTATAACCTCAAACCTAAGAATAGACTACATTGTACTTTAATGCTTTTCTCAACACGGCTCGGAAGTATTTATAGTATGACTCATCCATAAATTGTGTATTTCTACCCTCAGCAACTATGTACTAGTAATTTTGTACACCAAAAATAAACCTAGATCTATTTACAAGAAAATCAGTAAAAAAGTTTAATTTTAAATTAAGATTAAAAAAACGGTCCATTTCAGTGAATACAAACTACTGCAAACTGCCAATTTATATTTTGTTTCTGTTTTATTTGTACCGTGATTCGTATTGTTGTGTTACGATGTGGGGATAATAAAAACAGTGGCATTACTAGCATAGAGGCATTCCATCTTAGTCCTCAGAGTTGTTAACGCATTTGCAGTCTTGGGATAGCAGTCTAGATCCCACTTAAATCAGATGGCCTGTGTGCTCGTTTGCCTTCAGTATGCCTTATAAAACCTACGGGGACCATATCAAGCTTACTTACCTTTTATAAACTCAATATGTACCATTTATTAGTGTAATAAAGTATTTAACTTGAATTTTATATCAATTTAGCTAACTAGTCAGCTATTTGATTTTTTGACCTTTTTCAAAAGTCACCGTTTTTTTTTATTCAAATTTCTTTATTCTTTGGGCATAAATATCTATTTGGTAGATGTTACCACTTAACATTTAATTTAATAACTAATAAATGTTTTAATCGATCAAAACCCCCGAATTCCCCCATAAGTCGGGGGATCTTGCGGGCCAGGCGCGCCGGCTCGCACAGGTGGTTGTCAGGTAGCGGGGTAAACAAGCGCTCTTTATCGCGCCGTAGGTAGCCGAGTAGCCGTTGTGGGTCACCATCGCCGAGCGTGCTGCCCGGCGGTAATAATAAGACTTGAGGAAAGGAAAGGCTAGTCCGGAGCTTCTGACTCCAGCAGTGAAGGTGCTGAACTTACCTTTCTTTCTCGATGCACTCTGAGCCTGTAGGATCCCTAATGCAACTTGCCCTGGACGACACGCTGCTTGATGGTGACACTGCCTTCGAAACTAGGGATCCTGGGTTCAAATCCCGGTAAGGGCAGATATTAGTGTGACGAGCACAAGTATTTGTTTATGAGTCTTGGATGTTTTCTATGTATTTAAGTTAGTTTATCGTTGTTTAGTACTCATAGTACAAGCCTAGAGCTTAGTTTGTGACTAGGTCAATTTGTGTGACATTGTCCTGTGATTTATTTATTATTTACCAACTGACCTAGAAGGAGCGTAATGTTTTTCGCGTATGTATGTCCGATCCAGTGTGACCTCCTGTAGCCGTTTGGCTTGACCGATTTGGAAGAGTGAGGTGTCATTAGATTCGCCATTGTTATGGAAGAGATATAGGCTATAATATTTTAATTTTAGTAATGAGAATAAGAAGAATACATAGATTTATATAATAACATTATGTTGACGACAATATAATTAAATCCAGTCGGGATTTTTAAGCTTGCTTTCTATTAGTTTCCTATACACTTAGTTGTTTGAATGTGCAGGTTTTCTTGCGATGGTTTTTTTGTAACTTAAAGAAACGATTTTGTAAAATACTGTCGTCTCTGTCATAGTTGCCTTCATTTTGCATCCAATTATTACTTCTGGAGGTAACCTTTTTCCTCGGCCAAAAACCCTTTTTGATTTTTTTACTGTATTCAATATTTCTGTTAAATCGTGATACTTAACCCGATGACACGCTAGCCTCGTTGGTACTGACCCTGTCTTCGAAGCTAGGGGTCCTGGGTTCAAATCCCGGTAAGGGCAGATTTGTGTGATGAGCACGAGTATTTGTTCCTGAGTCTTGGATGATTTCTATGTATTTAAGTATATATTTATCTATATAAGTATGTTTATCGTTGTCTAGTTCCCATAGTACAAGCCTAGAGCTTTTTTTGGGACTAGGTCAATTTGTGTGATATTGTCCTTTATTATTATTATTATTTTAACCATCGGAACTCGACGTGGGAAGGTGGTTTGCTTGGGGTTTTCCAATACTTCGTACTTGAGAACTGGTGCTATTTGTGCGTTGAGGTCTGTGCACGCTTTCAAGGATTTTTATCTTTACTAGTATACCTACCTATATCTATACTTTATTCGTGTTAATTATGGAATTATTATTTTATTCGGTACCGAATTATAACTTATAAGTCATCCCAGTTTGCTTTTTTAAATTGTAAATTTTCTCTACACCTATTTACGCCTTATGATGCTTTATTTTTAATACAGTTGTTGTATATTGACATTTCATGAATTAGAGATTCAAGAAAGCAGGACCAATTACAGAAACAGTTACATAGTAAAAAATATACACACAAACAAACATAAATAGGGATATTCAAAAAACTCATATGGGTCAAACACAGAACCTCCTTTTTATCGGTTAAAGGGCAATGTTGACCATTTTTAGATTAGAAGAGATAACTTCCGAAAGTAATATCACTACATAGTATAAAACAAAGTCGCTTTTTCTGTCCCTATATCCCTATGTATGCTTAAATCTTTAAAACTACGCAACGGATTTTGATGCGGTTTTTTTTTAATAGATAGAGTGATTGAAGAGGAAGGTTTATATGTATAATACTTTAATCCGGAGCGAAGCGAGAGCGGGTCGCTAGTACTATTATAATAAATAAAAACTAAAACGTTTCTATTTGTATAAAACACTGTTGACCCAGAAATTGAGAATGAGATTAGTTAAAGTCATACTTGCGCACAAGTATAGTTATTGATTTACCGTAAATTCAGCAAAATAAACGTCAGAAAGTGCAACTGCAGATTAAGTTCGCTATGCATTATTGCTAACTTTCACAAACTCGTATCTTACCTAACTCAAGCAAGCCAAAGACGACCCAGGCTCATTACAGATATAGTTACTTTTTCAGAAACTAAATGCATCATCAATGAGCGTTAAGAGATTATTCAAGTGTAACACTGACCTCAAACATTAATTTGGGTAATCAAGCCGCGTAGTGGTCATCAAATTGATTTAACTTTTAGCAGTTTTTAGGGTTCCGTACTAAAAACATAATAAAATAACCCTTATGGTGCTACTTTGACCGTCCGCCTTTCTGTTTGTCACTGCGCCTAAATTCAGAAACCACTAAATGCTTATTATTAAATCGTCACTTTGAAAAAACCTCGTATCTCATATTTCGTGATTTACGATTTTAAACTTAAAAACTGAGAATAATAAGTCTAAAATCGTACATCACGAATTATGAGATACGAGGTTTTTTCCAAGTAGTGACGATATGCTTAATAATCTCATACTTAGAAATTAATCTTTACTTAAATAAATACAATCTCACACAAATTGACCTAGTCCCAAACTAAGCTCTAGGCTTGTACTATGGGTACTAGACAACGATAAACATACTTATATAGAGAAATATACATAGAAAACATCCAAGACTCGGGAACAAATACTCGTGCTCATCACACAAATATCTGCCCTTACCGGGATTTGAACCCAGCACCGCTGGCTTCGGAGGCAAGGTCACTCCCAACTAGGCTAACATATCGTCAAAAAACTTCTGTACTAACTTCTCTGGATCTACTGAACCGATATAGATGAAATTTGGTATGGAGATAGTTTAATCCCGATGAAGAAAATAGGGTACGTTTCATCCCGAAAAATTGTATATTTCCTGAGGGAATAGCGATAAACAACTTCAACGACGACGGAGTCGCGGGAAACAGCTAGTTTAAGAATAAATTTAGATATTGCTTACCTGTCCTTATTGCTATTTAAAAAAGTATGTTCTCGTATGGGAGTTGTTCATTAATCGCATCTTTAGAATTATAGTGACCTAATCCACATATTTTGAATTTCAACTTAGGTCTCTATAGTACTAAATTTAAGACTCGAAATCGAAAGCTGACAATGTTTGAATTAGGTCACTATAATTCTAAAAGTGCGATTTGCATGTGCAAAATCGGATTTATTTTACACTATATTAACCGAGTTTTGATGAAAAACTAGTACAAAATATAATCCCTATAGTGCAAAACCTTGGTACTATGTCATATTAGTGCGAGATATTTATTGATACCTACCTGTTTGCGTTTTCTTTGTAAATAATTTCTGTATAACCTTTTTAGGGTTCCGTAGCCAAATGGCAAAAAACGGAACCTTTATAGATTCGTCATGTCTGTCTGTCTGTCCGTCCGTATGTCACAGTCACTTTTTTCCGAAACTATAAGAACTACACTGTTGAAACTTGATAAGTAGATGTATTCTGTGAACCGCATTAAGATTTTCACACAAAAATAGAAAAAAAAACATAAATTTTGGGGGTTCCCCATACTTAGAACTGAAACTCAATTTTTTTTTCATCAAACCCTTACGTGAGGGGTATTTATGGATAGGTCTTCAAAAATGATATTGAGGTTACTAACATCATTTTTTTTCTAAACTGAACAGTTTGCGCGAGAGACACTTCCAAAGTGTTGAAATGTGTGTGTGTCCCCCCCCCCCCCTGTAACTTCTAAAATAAGAGAATGATAGAACTAAAAAAAATATATGATGTACATTACCATGCAAACTTCCACCGAAAATTGGTTTGAACGAGATCTAGTAAGTAGTTTTTTTTAATACGTCATAAAAACATTGATCAAAGCTACAACGAACTTTTATATTATGTTACTTGCTGCTACGGAACCCTTCATGGGCGAGTCCGACTCGCACTTGGCCGCTTTTTCTGTTTTATTGTGAATTTTAATTTTTTAATACGGAGTGTAAAACCAATCGAAAGAAGTCTATCTTGAGCCTTGAATATCCAGCGGGATTCCCAATAATCTATACAACCAGTTTGGAGTTTATACCGATATTAACGCGCACGAGAAACCTGTTCAATGAGGAGTTTACGTTTTTTGCGACTAAAAGTTATGTTTGCAATTAAGCAAGGAGAAGGAAAAACACTGCCTTTCCTCATAGGTTAGGAGAACCAATATCTTGAATTGCGTCACTTACTGAATTTGGTCTGAGGCATACAAGCCAGCTGATGGTAAGTGGGATCCGGAACCCATTTGAATTCTCAAGACCACTATCTCAATACTGCAATCCTAAGACTTCAAATTGATAACCCTGAGGACTGAAGACAACCGGTGGAATGACTTAGAGACATTTCATCTAGGTAAGTCCTCAGGATTAGAATAACATTTACAGTCCTGAGATCGTCATTGTAAGATTGCATTGGCTTCAGACTCCTCTTACGAGTACCATAAGCCCCCTATGACAGGTGACAATTTGGTATACATTGCAAAGTTAACACGCTGATACTTCACAGAGCTTCATATAAGTTGCGCCATGTACACTGAAATGTCACCTGTCACCTGTCATCGTCAGGATGGTGAAATAGAATCAGAATCAGAATAATCTTTATTCAAGTAGGTTTACAAATAATAAACTCTTTTGAAACGTCATAGTAGCGACTTAGCCTAAATTGACTGCAGGTTCAAATCGCGACCGATCAGAGAAGAACCTGTAAGAAACTCTGTCGGATGTCTTTTTTTTTTTCGACGTTCGCAACCTTTTGTCATAAGGACTAAACATTTTATTACAAGCAATTCAGTCCCAAGCATTGTTATCATTAATATAGTCTTTAATACTATAATATGCTTTAGAAATTAGTTTACGCTTAACGTAACTCTTAAATTTATTTACTGATAGTTCAGTAACATTACTTGGGAGCTTATTATAGAACCTAATACAATTACCCATAAAAGAGTTTTTTATTTTATGGAGCCGCGTGAAGGGCACTGCGAGCTTATATTTATTTCTGGTATTAACATTATGTATGTCACAGTTCTTTCTAAATTTAGCGATGTTTTTATGAACATACATAATGTTTTCATAAATGTATTGACTGTGCATGGTCAATATGTTAATTTCTTTAAACTTATCTCTAAGCGAGTCTCTCTGGCCCATCTTGTAGACAGCACGAATAGCCCTCTTCTGCAGAACAAAGATGCTATTTACATCAGCAGCACTACCCCACAGTAAAATACCATATGACATAATACTATGGAAGTAACTAAAATAAACTAATCGAGCGGTATCTAAGTCTATTAATTGCCGAATCTTATTAACTGCAAAAACTGCAGAACTGAGTCTACCCGCCAATCCAGCAAGATGAGGACCCCATTGGAGCTTGGAGTCTAACGTTATACCAAGAAACACTGTATCATTAACTAGGTCTAGTTTGTCATTTTTAATAGTTACAGTAGTTTGACTATTTTTCACATTAGTAGTCATGAACTTTATACATTTCGTCTTTTTCTCATTCAGTAATAAATTATTAACACTAAACCAATCGACTACTTTTGATATAGCATTGTTTACATCGACATTAAACTGCTGTTGTCGTTTAACTTTGAACACAAGTGACGTATCATCAGCAAACAATACTATATCATGGTTATCCTTTATAAGGTAAGGTAAGTCATTTATGTAGATGAGGAATAAAAATGGACCCAATATTGAGCCCTGTGGTACGCCCATTGAGACCAATGACCCAGGTGATCGTACTCCATTCACGTCTACCCTTTGTATTCTCCCGTATAAGTACGTTTTTATTAAGTTTAGCGCAGTACCTCTAACTCCATAGTGGTGTAGTTTCCTGATCAATGTGTCATGGTTAACGCAATCGAAGGCCTTGGACAAATCACAATAGGTGGCTGGTGGCCTGTGTGATCGTTTGCCTTATCCATATAAGTACCATAAAAAAGTTAAGTTAACCGACCATGACGTCATACCCTTTTTTTAACCCGTAAATCCGAGTAAACCCTAACGAGTAAACAAACTGCATATAGATACCGTTACCTCATCCCATTCGAAATAGGTAGAAAATTGTGCAGTCGAGAAATTTGATTGGTTACAACATGAATTGAGTAAATGAGTGGTGGTAGGACCCTGTGCAGGGTCCGTCCGGATCGCTACCACCATCTTATCCATTAACCACCCGCCAAGCAGCATTCGCATTGTTGTGTTCCGGGATGGGGATAAGACAACCGTTGAAATTACTAACATAGAGGCATTCCATCTTAGTCCTCAGGGTTGGCAACGCATTTGAGGTCTTAGAATTATTTGTCTTGAGATTTCAAATGGTGGCCTGAGTGCTCGTGTGCCTTCTCCTTAACATAAAAAAAAAAAAAACAGCCGGGTTATACATTTCACGTGTCATTGGGAAACGTACAACACGACCAATTGACGTATTACGTTAAGTCAAACTGCTAAACAATCAATTTCCTTCACTATAGGTACCACCTAATTTATTACCATAATGTCTAAAACTTACTTTGGGATTTGATTATTTTTGTATAGTCCATTCGCTTAGATAGTGTCGCTACACCCGCATGCACTTGTGCTTATTCTAATATAATAAAATACGAATTAAAATCGATGTCAACTGCCAAATTTACTTACGGGTAAGCTGCTCGCATTATTTGTTTACGCGGCGGCATCCTTTGACAAAAGCAGGCGGCCCGTGGCGTGTGCCAACGCGGCGCGATACTGAGGCGACCACAATGTGTAAGCGAATGGACTTTAGACTGTTCCTTGATATATATTTATTTGTTTTTATTGAAACTAAATACTAGAGGCTTTTGTTCGCGACTCCCTGAGAAACCATTCAATGTTTCGGGATAAGAAGTAGCCTAAGTTACTGGCTAATAAGTGATAATAGTAGTAGTAGCATTTTACTAGTGAAATATTTTTTGAAATAGACCAGGTTTCGTAGTTTTTGAGTTTATTAATTACAAACAATAATAAAAATATATCGGTTTATAATAATAGTGTACAAATCACTTTTTAATACATTAAAATATTGACTTTGACCATCGACGAACTACTTTGACGCAGCTCACGCAGCAACCTTAACACTAGTGACATCGGATTGACGGTGGCAAAAATGTACCAGTGCTAGTGATTCATTAAATATCGACTAAGTTTATCGACAACTTTTTTCGTTATATAAATTTCACATTTATTGCAAACTAGCGACCCGCCCTCGCTTCGCTCCGGATTAAAGTATTATACATATAAACCTTTCTCTTCAATCACTCTATCTAGTAAAAAAAACCGCATCAAAATCCGTTGCGTAGTTTCAAAGATTTAAGCATACATAGGGATATAGGGACTGAAAAAGCGACTTTTTTTATACTATGTAGTGATAAGTCAATATCTTTACTTCTATCCTCCTAAGGCCCTAGGTCCGACCCATAGTGCTTATTAACTTTGTCATTCAGACTCAGCTCCTTCGACAGTTGTGTAGTCATAGCGTCCCACGGTCCTACCAGTAGGACTTATAGAAATCCTACTGGTACTGGTAGGTCCGTGGTACGCTAAGATTACACAAGCACAATAACTAAAAAAAAATGCCTTGTAAATACTTGAGTCTATAGTACAACAATAGTACTACTGTTAGGACTACGGGCCGTAGTGAATTATCGCTTTCCATGAAGAAAAACGTTTTTTTTTTGCGGGGCATTTTTAAAAGACTTAAATAACATAAAACTTCTCAATTCGTCAGAATATTAAAGAATATTGTAGTACTGAATGAATTGTTATTCAATGTAATTTCAATGCTTGTCAAAAGTGACTCGAGTCCAGAGACAATGTCATATACCGTTTGTTTATAGTTGCGATAAGCATAAATAAAAGAGGTTTGCACATAATTAAAAAACACACACACACACATACGATCACGCCTTCATTCCCAGAGTGGGGTAGGCAGAGCTACAGAATTACCAGCAACTCTAAAAAGACTTGTTGGTATTTCTGTAACCACATTTTGCACAAACAGGCTAAGATGTTTTCTAGTGTATTAGTGACATAATTAAAAGGTATTCAAAATTTCGCCATTAGTTATGATAATGATGATTAAAAATTTATTTTCATCGATGTCGATAAACTTAGTCGATATTTAATGAGTGTCTAGTACTGGTACACTTTGGCCCCCGTCAATGCGGTGTTTGGCTGACTCGCACAATAGTCATTCATGCAAGAACTTCTATAAAAACAAACGCAGTTTTCCTTGCACGGATATCTCCGCGCAAGTTGTAGGTACCTACTCTTATTCACATCACAAATAAATTACCACTTTCGTACCTTGTCGTTTTGACTCGGTTTACAATTCCAATAGCAGTTAGGTACAGCTTTTCTAATACTAAGCGACAGGGCATAAATAAAAGAGCAAGCTTACATATTTATGAGATTAGCTTGTGCCCCGCGGCTTCGTTCGCGTGGTAGTTATTTTTTATAAAAAGTGGAAATTAGTGCATTGTACTTTTATAATCTATGGAAGAAAAACTAGTTTTTTGTTTGAACAGCGACATCGAACGGATTATAGGGTAGGTACCAAAGCGCCATCTGTTATCGAGTAGCATATTTTTTCACACTTTCACTTTTTTTTTGTTTATCTACCTAAACACTTTTAGCAAATAAATAATACCTATTTGATTTGTTTTGTTTTGACTTAATTTGTATTTAAGTATCCAGTATTTTTAGATAAATAAATTTATATCAATGTCACTCAAATTGACCTAGTCAAAAACTAAGCTTGGCTTTCTAGGCTTGTACTACCCTACGAGACAACGATAAACTTACTTATATGGAGAAATATATACTTAAATTCATAGAAAACAACCAAGACTCTGGAATAAAAACTCGTGCTCATCACACAAATATCTGCCCTTACTGGGATTTGAACCCAGGACCCTAAGCTTCGAAGGTAGAGTCGACAATACCAACTAAGTAGGCTAGCGCACAGTGCATCATTTAACCGAAACTACCGCTCGAAATTCAAATAGACGACAAATCGAATGGAATCATTGTAAATATGTTTTAAAATGTATTTAATTTTAATATAATATAATTAGAAACGTTTTAGTTTTTTTTTACATAGAAATTACCAAGATTTTGAAATAAAAATACAATATAACATAGAAATTTGTATTTTATTTAATACATGTAAGTTAAAATAAATAATAATAAGTAAATAATAACAAGTAATTATAAAATATAAAATAAAATACAAAAAAACAACAGCAATACAGTAAACTTATAAGGATTCATACAAGAAATAATTATTAATAAACAATACTTAATATAAAAGCATAAAATACAAACAATTATTTAAACTACTATAAAAAATAAAAAGAGCACACAATTTACATTTTACTCATTGTCACTGTCAGAATCCGAAAATTCCACGTCTTCGAGATGAAAACCTTCAAACGCGGGATCACTTGGTTCAGGGCTTTTTAAACAATTCAAAACTTCCTGTGACAACTTTTCCCGCGTTTTTGTACTTTTTCGAAGAGATGAAATTTTAGGATCTGATGTCAAAAGAAGCAAATTCAGTAAATCGGTATTTGTATTAATCCGCGAGGACTTGCGCGTGTGATGCTCGCGTATCTTCCTGATTTCTTTGTGGCGCGCTTCTAATGCTTCTCTGACATTTGCCCTATCGGAAGTATACACGTAGATATTATGTCAACACCGTGAACCAGTATCTTATGTACTGTCACTGGCATGTAATACCATGAATACAGTTCCAGGTACAATGATTTGGTTTGGCTCACCAAATGACCAAATTTCTCAATATCGACATGATAGCCACATCCTATGACATTGAGAATAACTGCCATTTTTTTATCAAATTCACGTTAATACCTGTTATTTCAGCAGATATTTCCGCGTTTCTGAAAAACCGCCTAGCAGTATTACCGTCATTCGTTGAACCAAACCCAGGTTTCGGTTTGTCAACAATACGTTCAAGTTTTTCTTTAAATGATGCTTGGATTTGTTTTTTTCTTTCGTCTACTATCTTTTTATTATCGCCACCTCTCACTTGCCATGACATGATTGGTAGGCGATACGAAATATGTAGTAGACATTCAAAAGAACGAATCCATGCATGCAGTGGTGAAATGCCAAATCTATATGATTCGACATTTGCAATTTTCTCCAGAGACTTGTTCATCTCTGAAGGTTTTGCACCACATACGAAACACTTGGACGTACTGTTGGCTTCTGACACAATATATTACAAATACTCCCATCGACCATTGTAAAATGTAAATCATGGCTTATACTTAATTCTAAATCAAAAATACACACTTTAGATGGAACTAAATCAGAAATTAACCGTTCTAATCTTTCCGACTCTTCTTTTACTATATTAGCGTTTTCTTTTACAAAGGCAAACTTTATGGGTCTAAAAAACGCGTGGATCCCGGGCGTGGATTTTGCCAAATAACAGTTCCATCTAAAGTGTGCTTTAGCTGAAGGGGAACTAAACCAACAGACAATAAATATTCATCGGTATTCGACGAATCTGTAAATCTTTGCTTATACAAACTATGCCCCGAGCTACCGTCAAAACCCCACTTGTAAATCATAGTCAATTCTTTGTAAGGAGACACTACTCGCAATACCTCATCTTGACATTCCACAATCCTAGCAACTGTATGATCCAACAAAGCCTGCAGTTGTACTTCGGCATGAGTTTCAGTGACCTCTATAAACTCATGTGATGGATAACACAGTTGCTTAGCTTGCTTCAAATTATGAAGGGTGGGGAATGTATCTTTATGTAAACTATTAACGGTAGCTCGAAGCAGTTTATACTTGCTTTCTGACAGTTCTAAATCTAAATACAGAGATAAAGCCTTTTCGGAAGTTAATATTTTCGACTGCAATCCATCACCTGCAGTATTGGCAGCGACAGCTTGCGCTGGTGTTAAAGGGATTTTTTTCACCTCGGAGGCTGCAGCAGAATATCCCTCCGCTCGTAACGCAATCGAATGTGCCAATGAAAGTTCCGAAATGGAATGGCTCTCCACCAAGCACTGCACCTTTTTTCTCTTCGTTGACACAGCACACTCATCAAAAACTTTGGGTTTTCTACCACAAGAACTCGGTCCAGGTGTAGGTTCATCTATCGAGATATCTCTCAAAGTAGGTGGCAACTGAAATGTTTCACTCAACCACATGATATTATATTTTAAAAATGTTTCCATATTTTGCCCGGCTTTGCTCCATTTTTTGGATGCGACCATGCAAAATACTTTTATTTTCTCTTCAACAAGTAGCTTGTCCTGATCGGAAGAGTTGTCCAAGTCGTAAGATTTAAGAATAGCTTCTCGAACACCACTCATTTTGCACCATTTAGGGCTTTCGCGCCACGCATAAAAACAATCGGCGTTAGTGATGCTGCGACGTCCATCTGAAAAAAAAATCTCCATGTATGTTCCGAACCGAAAATTGACACTTAAGATACATAATTAGAATCTGTAAGGTTAGACCTATCACCCAAAAAAGTTTTATTGAGTTTGCAACTACAGATTTTTTTTGTACTCTTTTAATTACAACAAACATGAAAAAAATAGATGAAAAAAACGACAAACTTTAAAGTCGTATTATGTGTAAACTAAAGTAGATTACTTCAAAGAAAAAAAATGTTTAAATAGTACATACCTTGAGTAGAAAGTTCCACAGTTTCCACAAACACAAATTAACAATATACCGAATTATATATGTTTTAACTGCAAGGGCAAAAATGCAAATGAATACCCTGTTAACTAATTGCGACATTTTATATTTTTGACCTAGGTGATTAAGTACACATTAATTATATTTCAGAAAAATACCCACGTGTTAATGACCCCTAATTAGTCATAAATATGTTTCCATTAACCCCTAATTGATTTGTTTACCTTGCCTTTTTTGAATTTCGAGCGGTAGTTTCGGTTAAATGATGCACTGTGCGACACGCTGCTTGATGGTGACACTGCCTTCGAAACTAGGGATCCTGGGTTCAAATCCCGGTAAGGGCAGATATTAGTGTGACGAGCACAAGTATTTGTTTATGAGTCTTGGATGTTTTCTATGTATTTAAGTTAGTTTATAGTTGTTTAGTACTCATAGTACAAGCCTAGAGCTTCGTTTATGACTAGGTCAATTTGTGTGACATTGTCCTGTGATTTATTTATTATTTACCAACTGACCTAGAAGGAGCGTAATGTTTTTCGCGTATGTATGTCCGATCCATTGTGACCTCCTGTAGCCGTTTGGCTTGACAGATTTGGAAGAGTGAGGTGTCATTAGATTCGCCATTGTTATGGAAGAGATATAGGCTATAATATTTAAATTTTAGTAATGAGAATAAGAAGAATACATAGATTTATATAATAACATTATGTTGACGACAATATAATTAAATCCAGTCGGGATTTTTAAGCTTGCTTTCTATTAGTTTCCTATACACTTAGTTGTTTGAATGTGCAGGTTTTCTTGCGATGGTTTATTTGTAACTTAAAGAAACGATTTTGTAAAATACTGTCGTCTCTGTCATAGTTGCCTTCATTTTGCATCCAATTATTACTTCTGGAGGTAACCTTTTTCCTCGCCCAAAAACCCTTTTTGATTTTTTTACTGTATTCAATATTTCTGTTAAATCGTGATACTTAACCCGATGACACGCTAGCCTCGTTGGTACTGACCCTGTCTTCGAAGCTAGGGGTCCTGGGTTCAAATCCCGGTAAGGGCAGATTTGTGTGATGAGCACGAGTATTTGTTCCTGAGTCTTGGATGATTTCTATGTATTTAAGTATATATTTATCTATATAAGTATGTTTATCGTTGTCTAGTTCCCATAGTACAAGCCTAGAGCTTTTTTTGGGACTAGGTCAATTTGTGTGATATTGTCCTTTATTATTATTATTATTTTAACCATCGGAACTCGACGTGGGAAGGTGGTTTGCTTGGGGTTTTCCAATACTTCGTACTTGAGAACTGGTGCTATTTGTGCGTTGAGGTCTGTGCACGCTTTCAAGGATTTTTATCTTTACTAGTATACCTACCTATATCTATACTTTATTCGTGTTAATTATGGAATTATTATTTTATTCGGTACCGAATTATAACTTATAAGTCATCCCAGTTTGCTTTTTTAAATTGTAAATTTTCTCTACACCTATTTACGCCTTATGATGCTTTATTTTTAATACAGTTGTTGTATATTGACATTTCATGAATTAGAGATTCAAGAAAGCAGGACCAATTACAGAAACAGTTACATAGTAAAAAATATACACACAAACAAACATAAATAGGGATATTCAAAAAACTCATATGGGTCAAACACAGAACCTCCTTTTTATCGGTTAAAGGGCAATGTTGACCATTTTTAGATTAGAAGAGATAACTTCCGAAAGTAATATCACTACATAGTATAAAACAAAGTCGCTTTTTCTGTCCCTATATCCCTATGTATGCTTAAATCTTTAAAACTACGCAACGGATTTTGATGCGGTTTTTTTTTAATAGATAGAGTGATTGAAGAGGAAGGTTTATATGTATAATACTTTAATCCGGAGCGAAGCGAGAGCGGGTCGCTAGTACTATTATAATAAATAAAAACTAAAACGTTTCTATTTGTATAAAACACTGTTGACCCAGAAATTGAGAATGAGATTAGTTAAAGTCATACTTGCGCACAAGTATAGTTATTGATTTACCGTAAATTCAGCAAAATAAACGTCAGAAAGTGCAACTGCAGATTAAGTTCGCTATGCATTATTGCTAACTTTCACAAACTCGTATCTTACCTAACTCAAGCAAGCCAAAGACGACCCAGGCTCATTACAGATATAGTTACTTTTTCAGAAACTAAATGCATCATCAATGAGCGTTAAGAGATTATTCAAGTGTAACACTGACCTCAAACATTAATTTGGGTAATCAAGCCGCGTAGTGGTCATCAAATTGATTTAACTTTTAGCAGTTTTTAGGGTTCCGTACTAAAAACATAATAAAATAACCCTTATGGTGCTACTTTGACCGTCCGCCTTTCTGTTTGTCACTGCGCCTAAATTCAGAAACCACTAAATGCTTATTATTAAATCGTCACTTTGAAAAAACCTCGTATCTCATATTTCGTGATTTACGATTTTAAACTTAAAAACTGAGAATAATAAGTCTAAAATCGTACATCACGAATTATGAGATACGAGGTTTTTTCCAAGTAGTGACGATATGCTTAATAATCTCATACTTAGAAATTAATCTTTACTTAAATAAATACAATCTCACACAAATTGACCTAGTCCCAAACTAAGCTCTAGGCTTGTACTATGGGTACTAGACAACGATAAACATACTTATATAGAGAAATATACATAGAAAACATCCAAGACTCGGGAACAAATACTCGTGCTCATCACACAAATATCTGCCCTTACCGGGATTTGAACCCAGCACCGCTGGCTTCGGAGGCAAGGTCACTCCCAACTAGGCTAACATATCGTCAAAAAACTTCTGTACTAACTTCTCTGGATCTACTGAACCGATATAGATGAAATTTGGTATGGAGATAGTTTAATCCCGATGAAGAAAATAGGGTACGTTTCATCCCGAAAAATTGTATATTCCCTGAGGGAATAGCGATAAACAACTTCAACGACGACGGAGTCGCGGGAAACAGCTAGTTTAAGAATAAATTTAGATATTGCTTACCTGTCCTTATTGCTATTTAAAAAAGTATGTTCTCGTATGGGAATTGTTCATTAATCGCATCTTTAGAATTATAGTGACCTAATCCACATATTTTGAATTTCAACTTAGGTCTCTATAATACTAAATTTAAGACTCGAAATCGAAAGCTGACAATGTTTGAATTAGGTCACTATAATTCTAAAAGTGCGATTTGCATGTGCAAAACCGGATTTATTTTACACTATATTAACCGAGTTTTGATGAAAAACTAGTACAAAATATAATCCCTATAGTGCAAAACCTTGGTACTATGTCATATTAGTGCGAGATATTTATTGATACCTACCTGTTTGCGTTTTCTTTGTAAATAATTTCTGTATAACCTTTTTAGGGTTCCGTAGCCAAATGGCAAAAAACGGAACCTTTATAGATTCGTCATGTCTGTCTGTCTGTCCGTCCGTATGTCACAGTCACTTTTTTCCGAAACTATAAGAACTACACTGTTGAAACTTGATAAGTAGATGTATTCTGTGAACCGCATTAAGATTTTCACACAAAAATAGAAAAAAAAACATAAATTTTGGGGGTTCCCCATACTTAGAACTGAAACTCAATTTTTTTTTCATCAAACCCTTACGTGAGGGGTATTTATGGATAGGTCTTCAAAAATGATATTGAGGTTACTAACATCATTTTTTTTCTAAACTGAACAGTTTGCGCGAGAGACACTTCCAAAGTGTTGAAATGTGTGTGTCCCCCCCCCCCCCCCTGTAACTTCTAAAATAAGAGAATGATAGAACTAAAAAAAATATATGATGTACATTACCATGCAAACTTCCACCGAAAATTGGTTTGAACGAGATCTAGTAAGTAGTTTTTTTTAATACGTCATAAAAACATTGATCAAAGCTACAACGAACTTTTATATTATGTTACTTGCTGCTACGGAACCCTTCATGGGCGAGTCCGACTCGCACTTGGCCGCTTTTTCTGTTTTATTGTGAATTTTAATTTTTTAATACGGAGTGTAAAACCAATCGAAAGAAGTCTATCTTGAGCCTTGAATATCCAGCGGGATTCCCAATAATCTATACAACCAGTTTGGAGTTTATACCGATATTAACGCGCACGAGAAACCTGTTCAATGAGGAGTTTACGTTTTTTGCGACTAAAAGTTATGTTTGCAATTAAGCAAGGAGAAGGAAAAACACTGCCTTTCCTCATAGGTTAGGAGAACCAATATCTTGAATTGCGTCACTTACTGAATTTGGTCTGAGGCATACAAGCCAGCTGATGGTAAGTGGGATCCGGAACCCATTTGAATTCTCAAGACCACTATCTCAATACTGCAATCCTAAGACTTCAAATTGATAACCCTGAGGACTGAAGACAACCGGTGGAATGACTTAGAGACATTTCATCTAGGTAAGTCCTCAGGATTAGAATAACATTTACAGTCCTGAGATCGTCATTGTAAGATTGCATTGGCTTCAGACTCCTCTTACGAGTACCATAAGCCCCCTATGACAGGTGACAATTTGGTATACATTGCAAAGTTAACACGCTGATACTTCACAGAGCTTCATATAAGTTGCGCCATGTACACTGAAATGTCACCTGTCACCTGTCATCGTCAGGATGGTGAAATAGAATCAGAATCAGAATAATCTTTATTCAAGTAGGTTTACAAATAATAAACTCTTTTGAAACGTCATAGTAGCGACTTAGCCTAAATTGACTGCAGGTTCAAATCGCGACCGATCAGAGAAGAACCTGTAAGAAACTCTGTCGGATGTCTTTTTTTTTTTCGACGTTCGCAACCTTTTGTCATAAGGACTAAACATTTTATTACAAGCAATTCAGTCCCAAGCATTGTTATCATTAATATAGTCTTTAATACTATAATATGCTTTAGAAATTAGTTTACGCTTAACGTAACTCTTAAATTTATTTACTGATAGTTCAGTAACATTACTTGGGAGCTTATTATAGAACCTAATACAATTACCCATAAAAGAGTTTTTTATTTTATGGAGCCGCGTGAAGGGCACTGCGAGCTTATATTTATTTCTGGTATTAACATTATGTATGTCACAGTTCTTTCTAAATTTAGCGATGTTTTTATGAACATACATAATGTTTTCATAAATGTATTGACTGTGCATGGTCAATATGTTAATTTCTTTAAACTTATCTCTAAGCGAGTCTCTCTGGCCCATCTTGTAGACAGCACGAATAGCCCTCTTCTGCAGAACAAAGATGCTATTTACATCAGCAGCACTACCCCACAGTAAAATACCATATGACATAATACTATGGAAGTAACTAAAATAAACTAATCGAGCGGTATCTAAGTCTATTAATTGCCGAATCTTATTAACTGCAAAAACTGCAGAACTGAGTCTACCCGCCAATCCAGCAAGATGAGGACCCCATTGGAGCTTGGAGTCTAACGTTATACCAAGAAACACTGTATCATTAACTAGGTCTAGTTTGTCATTTTTAATAGTTACAGTAGTTTGACTATTTTTCACATTAGTAGTCATGAACTTTATACATTTCGTCTTTTTCTCATTCAGTAATAAATTATTAACACTAAACCAATCGACTACTTTTGATATAGCATTGTTTACATCGACATTAAACTGCTGTTGTCGTTTAACTTTGAACACAAGTGACGTATCATCAGCAAACAATACTATATCATGGTTATCCTTTATAAGGTAAGGTAAGTCATTTATGTAGATGAGGAATAAAAATGGACCCAATATTGAGCCCTGTGGTACGCCCATTGAGACCAATGACCCAGGTGATCGTACTCCATTCACGTCTACCCTTTGTATTCTCCCGTATAAGTACGTTTTTATTAAGTTTAGCGCAGTACCTCTAACTCCATAGTGGTGTAGTTTCCTGATCAATGTGTCATGGTTAACGCAATCGAAGGCCTTGGACAAATCACAATAGGTGGCTGGTGGCCTGTGTGATCGTTTGCCTTATCCATATAAGTACCATAAAAAAGTTAAGTTAACCGACCATGACGTCATACCCTTTTTTTAACCCGTAAATCCGAGTAAACCCTAACGAGTAAACAAACTGCATATAGATACCGTTACCTCATCCCATTCGAAATAGGTAGAAAATTGTGCAGTCGAGAAATTTGATTGGTTACAACATGAATTGAGTAAATGAGTGGTGGTAGGACCCTGTGCAGGGTCCGTCCGGATCGCTACCACCATCTTATCCATTAACCACCCGCCAAGCAGCATTCGCATTGTTGTGTTCCGGGATGGGGATAAGACAACCGTTGAAATTACTAACATAGAGGCATTCCATCTTAGTCCTCAGGGTTGGCAACGCATTTGAGGTCTTAGAATTATTTGTCTTGAGATTTCAAATGGTGGCCTGAGTGCTCGTGTGCCTTCTCCTTAACATAAAAAAAAAAAAAACAGCCGGGTTATACATTTCACGTGTCATTGGGAAACGTACAACACGACCAATTGACGTATTACGTTAAGTCAAACTGCTAAACAATCAATTTCCTTCACTATAGGTACCACCTAATTTATTACCATAATGTCTAAAACTTACTTTGGGATTTGATTATTTTTGTATAGTCCATTCGCTTAGATAGTGTCGCTACACCCGCATGCACTTGTGCTTATTCTAATATAATAAAATACGAATTAAAATCGATGTCAACTGCCAAATTTACTTACGGGTAAGCTGCTCGCATTATTTGTTTACGCGGCGGCATCCTTTGACAAAAGCAGGCGGCCCGTGGCGTGTGCCAACGCGGCGCGATACTGAGGCGACCACAATGTGTAAGCGAATGGACTTTAGACTGTTCCTTGATATATATTTATTTGTTTTTATTGAAACTAAATACTAGAGGCTTTTGTTCGCGACTCCCTGAGAAACCATTCAATGTTTCGGGATAAGAAGTAGCCTAAGTTACTGGCTAATAAGTGATAATAGTAGTAGTAGCATTTTACTAGTGAAATATTTTTTGAAATAGACCAGGTTTCGTAGTTTTTGAGTTTATTAATTACAAACAATAATAAAAATATATCGGTTTATAATAATAGTGTACAAATCACTTTTTAATACATTAAAATATTGACTTTGACCATCGACGAACTACTTTGACGCAGCTCACGCAGCAACCTTAACACTAGTGACATCGGATTGACGGTGGCAAAAATGTACCAGTGCTAGTGATTCATTAAATATCGACTAAGTTTATCGACAACTTTTTTCGTTATATAAATTTCACATTTATTGCAAACTAGCGACCCGCCCTCGCTTCGCTCCGGATTAAAGTATTATACATATAAACCTTTCTCTTCAATCACTCTATCTAGTAAAAAAAACCGCATCAAAATCCGTTGCGTAGTTTCAAAGATTTAAGCATACATAGGGATATAGGGACTGAAAAAGCGACTTTTTTTATACTATGTAGTGATAAGTCAATATCTTTACTTCTATCCTCCTAAGGCCCTAGGTCCGACCCATAGTGCTTATTAACTTTGTCATTCAGACTCAGCTCCTTCGACAGTTGTGTAGTCATAGCGTCCCACGGTCCTACCAGTAGGACTTATAGAAATCCTACTGGTACTGGTAGGTCCGTGGTACGCTAAGATTACACAAGCACAATAACTAAAAAAAAATGCCTTGTAAATACTTGAGTCTATAGTACAACAATAGTACTACTGTTAGGACTACGGGCCGTAGTGAATTATCGCTTTCCATGAAGAAAAACGTTTTTTTTTTGCGGGGCATTTTTAAAAGACTTAAATAACATAAAACTTCTCAATTCGTCAGAATATTAAAGAATATTGTAGTACTGAATGAATTGTTATTCAATGTAATTTCAATGCTTGTCAAAAGTGACTCGAGTCCAGAGACAATGTCATATACCGTTTGTTTATAGTTGCGATAAGCATAAATAAAAGAGGTTTGCACATAATTAAAAAACACACACACACACATACGATCACGCCTTTCTTCCCAGAGTGGGGTAGGCAGAGCTACAGAATTACCAGCAACTCTAAAAAGACTTGTTGGTATTTCTGTAACCACATTTTGCACAAACAGGCTAAGATGTTTTCTAGTGTATTAGTGACATAATTAAAAGGTATTCAAAATTTCGCCATTAGTTATGATAATGATGATTAAAAATTTATTTTCATCGATGTCGATAAACTTAGTCGATATTTAATGAGTGTCTAGTACTGGTACACTTTGGCCCCCGTCAATGCGGTGTTTGGCTGACTCGCACAATAGTCATTCATGCAAGAACTTCTATAAAAACAAACGCAGTTTTCCTTGCACGGATATCTCCGCGCAAGTTGTAGGTACCTACTCTTATTCACATCACAAATAAATTACCACTTTCGTACCTTGTCGTTTTGACTCGGTTTACAATTCCAATAGCAGTTAGGTACAGCTTTTCTAATACTAAGCGACAGGGCATAAATAAAAGAGCAAGCTTACATATTTATGAGATTAGCTTGTGCCCCGCGGCTTCGTTCGCGTGGTAGTTATTTTTTATAAAAAGTGGAAATTAGTGCATTGTACTTTTATAATCTATGGAAGAAAAACTAGTTTTTTGTTTGAACAGCGACATCGAACGGATTATAGGGTAGGTACCAAAGCGCCATCTGTTATCGAGTAGCATATTTTTTCACACTTTCACTTTTTTTTTGTTTATCTACCTAAACACTTTTAGCAAATAAATAATACCTATTTGATTTGTTTTGTTTTGACTTAATTTGTATTTAAGTATCCAGTATTTTTAGATAAATAAATTTATATCAATGTCACTCAAATTGACCTAGTCAAAAACTAAGCTTGGCTTTCTAGGCTTGTACTACCCTACGAGACAACGATAAACTTACTTATATGGAGAAATATATACTTAAATTCATAGAAAACAACCAAGACTCTGGAATAAAAACTCGTGCTCATCACACAAATATCTGCCCTTACTGGGATTTGAACCCAGGACCCTAAGCTTCGAAGGTAGAGTCGACAATACCAACTAAGTAGGCTAGCGCACAGTGCATCATTTAACCGAAACTACCGCTCGAAATTCAAATAGACGACAAATCGAATGGAATCATTGTAAATATGTTTTAAAATGTATTTAATTTTAATATAATATAATTAGAACCGTTTTAGTTTTTTTTTACATAGAAATTACCAAGATTTTGAAATAAAAATACAATATAACATAGAAATTTGTATTTTATTTAATACATGTAAGTTAAAATAAATAATAATAAGTAAATAATAACAAGTAATTATAAAATATAAAATAAAATACAAAAAAACAACAGCAATACAGTAAACTTATAAGGATTCATACAAGAAATAATTATTAATAAACAATACTTAATATAAAAGCATAAAATACAAACAATTATTTAAACTACTATAAAAAATAAAAAGAGCACACAATTTACATTTTACTCATTGTCACTGTCAGAATCCGAAAATTCCACGTCTTCGAGATGAAAACCTTCAAACGCGGGATCACTTGGTTCAGGGCTTTTTAAACAATTCAAAACTTCCTGTGACAACTTTTCCCGCGTTTTTGTACTTTTTCGAAGAGATGAAATTTTAGGATCTGATGTCAAAAGAAGCAAATTCAGTAAATCGGTATTTGTATTAATCCGCGAGGACTTGCGCGTGTGATGCTCGCGTATCTTCCTGATTTCTTTGTGGCGCGCTTCTAATGCTTCTCTGACATTTGCCCTATCGGAAGTATACACGTAGATATTATGTCAACACCGTGAACCAGTATCTTATGTACTGTCACTGGCATGTAATACCATGAATACAGTTCCAGGTACAATGATTTGGTTTGGCTCACCAAATGACCAAATTTCTCAATATCGACATGATAGCCACATCCTATGACATTGAGAATAACTGCCATTTTTTTATCAAATTCACGTTAATACCTGTTATTTCAGCAGATATTTCCGCGTTTCTGAAAAACCGCCTAGCAGTATTACCGTCATTCGTTGAACCAAACCCAGGTTTCGGTTTGTCAACAATACGTTCAAGTTTTTCTTTAAATGATGCTTGGATTTGTTTTTTTCTTTCGTCTACTATCTTTTTATTATCGCCACCTCTCACTTGCCATGACATGATTGGTAGGCGATACGAAATATGTAGTAGACATTCAAAAGAACGAATCCATGCATGCAGTGGTGAAATGCCAAATCTATATGATTCGACATTTGCAATTTTCTCCAGAGACTTGTTCATCTCTGAAGGTTTTGCACCACATACGAAACACTTGGACGTACTGTTGGCTTCTGACACAATATTACAAATACTCCCATCGACCATTGTAAAATGTAAATCATGGCTTATACTTAATTCTAAATCAAAAATACACACTTTAGATGGAACTAAATCAGAAATTAACCGTTCTAATCTTTCCAACTCTTCTTTTACTATATTAGCGTTTTCTTTTACAAAGGCAAACTTTATGGGTCTACAAAATCGCGTGGATCCCGGGCGTGGATTTTGCCAAATAACAGTTCCATCTAAAGTGTGCTTTAGCTGAAGGGGAACTAAACCAACAGACAATAAATATTCATCGGTATTCGACGAATCTGTAAATCTTTGCTTATACAAACTATGCCCCGAGCTACCGTCAAAACCCCACTTGTAAATCATAGTCAATTCTTTGTAAGAAGAGACTACTCGCAATACCTCTTCTTGACATTCCACAATCCTAGCAACTGTATGATCCAACTTCGGCATGAGTTTCAGTGACCTCTATAAACTCATGTGATGGATAACACAGTTGCTTAGCTTGCTTCAAATTATAAAGGGTGGGGAATGTATCTTTATGTAAACTATTTACGGTAGCTCGAAGCAGTTTATACTTGCTTTCTGACAGTTCTAAATCTAAATACAGAGATAAAGCCTGTTCGGAAGTTAATATTTTCGACTGCAATCCATCACCTGCAGTATTGGCAGCGACAGCTTGCGCTGGTGTTAAAGGATTTTTTTTCACCTCGGAGGCTGCAGCAGAATATCCCTCCGCTCGTAACGCAATCGAATGTGCCAATGAAAGTTCCGAAATGGAATGGCTCTCCACCAAGCACTGCACCTTTTTTCTCTTCGTTGACACAGCACACTCATCAAAAACTTTGGGTTTTCTACCACGAGAACTCGGTCCAGGTGTAGGTTCATCTATCGAGATATCTCTCAAAGTAGGTGGCAACTGAAATGTTTCACTCAACCACATGATATTATATTTTAAAAATGTTTCCATATTTTGCCCGGCTTTGCTCCAGTTTTTGGATGCGACCATGCAAAATACTTTTATTTACTCTTCAACAAGTAGCTTGTCCTGATCGGAAGAGTTGTCCAAGTCGTAAGATTTAAGAATAGCTTCTCGAACACCACTCATTTTGCACCCTTTAGGGCTTTCGCGCCACGCATAAAAACAATCGGCGTTAGTGATGCTGCGACGTCCATCTGAAAAAAAAATCTCCATGTATGTTCCGAACCGAAAATTGACACTTAAGATACATAATTAGAATCTGTAAGGTTAGACCTATCACCCAAAAAAGTTTTATTGAGTTTGCAACTACAGATTTTTTTTTCTACTCTTTTAATTACAACAAACATGAAAAAAATAGATGAAAAAAACGACAAACTTTAAAGTGTATTATGTGTAAACTAAAGTAGATTACTTCAAAGATAAAAATGTTTAAATAGTACATACCTTGAGTAGAAAGTTCCATAGTTTCCACAAACACAAATTAACAATATACTGAATTATATATGTTTTAACTGCAAGGGCAAAAATGCAAATGAATACCCTGTTAACTAATTGCGACATTTTATATTTTTGACCTAGGTGATTAAGTACACATTAATTATATTTCAGAAAAATACCCACGTGTTAATGACCCCTAATTAGTCCTAAATATGTTTCCATTAACCCCTAATTGATTTGTTTACCTTGCCTTTTTTGAATTTCGAGCGGTAGTTTCGGTTAAATGATGCACTGTGTAGCGTGTCGTAAAAAAAAACCTACTGATTATTCAAGTTTTAAATTTATTCAAACTCAGACTTAAACAAACACACGGACGCATCTTCGGATTTATTATATTAGTAAGGAAGGACAGACAAGGTTTGACACACGTGACCACGGGTTTCCCATTCTACAAACTTATAAATAAAAATAACAGTGGCGGTGTTGTCTTTGGAAATATTCGGAATTATAGCTTGCTACAAAATTAGTACCAATTACGGCCGCCTCGGCGACTAAGGTTCTGAATTAAGATTTTCCTACCTAGTCGTCTTGTTGATGACCTTCATAGATAACTCTAGCTCTGTAATAATTACTACCTATATACTCACAGTAATGATTTAAATGTAGCTGCCGATATAAGTATTCTAGTTCTTACATTTTATACAACTAGACAAACAGGCGATCGCTTATTTCAAAACGATCACAAAATTTGCTGCTTTTATGCAATAGTGCCACAAATCAAAACAAATACAATTTGATTTAAAACTTTAAGTAAATTGCGTTCCGAATTAAAATGCAACAATTACTCATTTTGATTTGTGGCACTGTTGCATAAAAGCAGCGATGAGCGAAGAAGGTAACAACCTCAGATCATAGAAACAAGGGAGATAATATCTCTATGTCATGAGCGCATATTCGGTCGTGACCCCGTGTCGCCACTTTTAAAAATGTGTGCGATTTACACTAACGGTCTATGCACTACTACAGAAACTCTTTCATAATTGGTTACAGTTTACGAAATAAAAACGTCATAATATCATTTTGATAAATGCTGAAATGTCGTTTTTTTCCATCGTTGTTCAGCTACTCAACGTAAGGTAGCGCTTACTGGTTAACTTAGCTGCCATCTAGCGACGAGTATAATCTTGAATATTCAGCGCTAGATGGCGTCGAGACGGAAGTCCTTAAGTCTAACAACTTAGAACTACGGTTACAGCGACGGCAATTGAACGTTTTTTCAACCTGCGTGCGTCATTTGTCTGCTACTCAAGTAGGAATGTTACCATGCCTGTTTAAAAATATATCGATTACCATGTAATATTTTAACACACTATAGGGTAGACGAGAAAAAAAAATGCATGCCCACGTTACGTGTAGGGGAGGTACCCTAAAAAAAATATTTTTTTACTTTTTGTTGTATGTACCACTTTGTTAACGTTACTAATATGCATATTCATGCCAAATTGCAGCTTTCTAGTACTAATAGTCTTTGCGCTAGGCTGCGGACGGACGGACGGACGGACGGACATGGCGAAACTATAAGGGTTCCTAGTTTGACTACGGAACCCTAAAAATTGGTTGTCTGTAAAGTCGGTTTACTGATGATAGTTGAACGTGACAACGTCATAAGAAAATACTGATGAAATGGTTGCATTTTTGAAAAGATTTTTTTTTATTTTATTTGTTTAATAGATATTTTGTATGGATATAGAGAAGGAGGTAAATGGACACTTCAAGCCTTAAATGGAACGCCTCAGAGCGAGGTAACGCCGCATGAGTCATGTTTTTTCGTGCGTGCAGCCGGCTCCATCGAATTATAAGACGTTGTCACGTCAACAAGAAAATGGTTTTAACTACTACAAATTCAACAATCTTCGTAATTATAGAAAATGACCAATAGCAAACTAAACAAAATGTATTGTGAGCTCAAGGAAAATTTTATGCGTCGTCACTAGTTCACTACCTCTTCCTCAATCAAAAAGACGTTACTTTCAAGAATTGCGACATCTTAACAGTGACAATGCCATCCAGCCAGGCCCAGGCCTCAAAATCTCATGGAAATTAGAGGCTACACGGAGTTCTTGGCCCTAAATTAGGTAATTGGATCTTCTGAGAACTGGATGGTGATTCTTTTCAACGTCTCAGTGACGAACTCGTCTGAGAGTTATTAACCGAAAGCTTCCACAGATTAACAGTTTGAGGACCGATAATGATCTTCATTTACAATACAATACAATACAAATACTCTTTATTGAACACCAAAAATAAAAAATAAAAACAGAACATGGAACAGTACATTTAAATCATAGGTATACAACAGGCGGTCTTACCGCTAAATAGCGATCTCTTCCAGACAACCTTGTAAGAGAAGTAACTGAGGACACATATTCATGGCAGGGGGTGTAAACTAATTCGTTTAGAACTCAAACTAAATAACTACACGAAACAATTAAATTATTTCAATTTTGAAATTAGAACTATTTATAAATATACTAAATATAAATACATAAAATAAATAATTGAATAAATACATACTAAATACATATAATTATACATCTATATAATATATACATACATACATCCTCCAAAAACAGCCAAACAATGACAACAGACGAAGCATGAGATATAACAAAGAAAAAAAGTAAGGGAGATAATAGAAAAACTACGGAAGTGACAGAAAATGATCCTTTAGCTTGCTTTTAAAAATGGCAACAGACTTAGCACGTCGTACCTCCACAGGCAAAGCATTCCATAACCTTATCGCCTTGATGGTAAAAGAATTTGTGTAAAATTTAGAGGAAGAAAAAGGAACTGACAGGAGAAGGTTTTGGGACGCTCTAATAGATTTAAAATAATTGAACCGCTCCTTTAGGTAGCGCGGGGTTGCAGGGTTGAAAAGAATGCTGAAGAGGAGATTTAAAATGTGAAAGTTACGACGAGCACGGATTGTGAGCCACTTGAGCTGATTGCGAAAAACGGAGACGTGGTCATACTTGCGTAACCCAAATATGAACCGTATGCACAAATTCTGAATACGCTCAAGCTTATCTAGTTGCTCCTCAGTGAGATCCAAATAGCACACGTCAGCATAATCTAGAATAGGAAGCAGTAAACTTTGAGCAAGCGCAATTTTCGTGGCAAGAGGCAGAAAGTTCTGAAGCCGTCTGAGAGAACCTACAGCTGCAAACATCTTCCTGCTAGTCTCACTAACTTGAGGTGCCCATGACAAAGTGCGGTCCATGATGACACCCAGATTCTTAACCTGGAGAGAGTAAGGTATCAGAACACCGTCGAAAAAAACTGGGGGAATTATTCTTCATTTATTAGTTCATCGTATTTGAAATTATGAGATTATATTAGTTTCTCATGGTTTCTCTTATGGTTTACAACTGACGTTATTTTCGAACTGGACGTGTGTGGCAGACATTTATCGACAGGTTACGGCCGGACAGTCCATCGCCTTCCGTCACGACACGACTAAATCCGCCGCTATACCCTTGCTGATCGCGATTAGAACATGGTTTTATAAATTATTGGTTAGTTATCAGTGGGATTGTTTTTAAATGTTCAATTAAAACGGTCGTGTGACAAGTTTAACCCTTTTGACTCTGTTTGCCTGCAATGATGTTAGTTAAGAACCGTTTTATATTCGGACGGTCGAATCGATTGAAAAACTTTAAGTGTGTGGAGAGTGACACTTTTACTCACTGGGAGACATATGTAAATCGTTTAATGCTTAGATGCAGACTGCAGATAAAATTTAGTTCCCGCTCTTAAGATCCCGCGCGTCCGTAGGAAGTAGCTATTAGTAGAATTGGGCGACTCACGCTCATCACACAAATATTTGCCCTAGCTATAGAGCAAATTCACGGTCAGCAATTTATGGAGCCTCAGTATGGTCAGATCAAATTACTCTAGCACAACGTCGCGTTAGGTACTAACTTAAACGTTGGCAAGCGGCAAGTCGCGATTCGAGTGGCACGAGGGTACCGAACAATATCATTTGAAGCGCTGACTCTCTTTGCGTGATTTCCGCCACTGAACATAGGGACAATAAACTCGCAGCCCGAGAAGCCATAACGCTTCGCGAGCGAGCCCTGCAGGTGCCAAGAAACGTGCAGAAAAGGGTAGTAGGAGCGAATTTGCCAAGCTTTCGGTCCTGGTTGCAGAGAAAGGTTGAATTATAGTATGAATCTCCCCAGGTGAATTTTTCGCCTCGAGCCCTAATCTTTCAAACAAAGGCCATTGTCTCTATTATCGCAAAGCCGCTAGCTACCGAGTTAGCACGTGCCACTACAACATTCATATTGAAAAACAAACGGTATCGTCATAGTAATAAGGTTCAAATTAAATGTTACTGATATTCTGAATATGCCAATGTTTATTTTGGTACATGCCAATTCGCACTTCGCTCAGTTTCTCGCCGGATATGTATGTTTTGGTGAGTACTTGATAACCATCAGAAGAGAGCCAACGGCACAATGCTACCACTACTAACTGCCAAGCTGTCATTGACTCGGCTCAGCATACTCTTGCTGCGAGCGGGAAAGCTTGTTGCTTGAAGTTCGAATGAACCTTTTCCCTTTGGCTTTGATTAAGGCAATGTTAAGGAGGATTGGCGAGCAGTGTTCACCTTCTGCTTAAGCGTTAAGAAGACGAAAATTGACTCGGAAGTAGAAAGGCGTAAACGCTTGTAAATGCGACTTATAGAAGAAAGCGTCACAGCGCGGTCCTGTGTCGCTGAAATGAGTATAAGCCGAAATACCAACGTCATAACATGAGGGCAGCATTGGAGAATTTCGTGGGTCATCCACTAACGGATAATCCCACATAACCCGGCTCCCACAAATCCCACATAATTATTTGGTCACTACCAACTAGACTAACCGCGTCTTCGACCCATCCATGCAGGGCTGAGGATGCCTTTGACGCGTTTCCGTATTGTCAACGTTTTGATAACTCTTATTACTTGACAGTAAGTTTAAAACAATAGTGAATAGAATAGAGGCCCAGTGGCCCGCTTCACGAAGCTACAAGTTACAAATTACAAGCGGAACTCTCTTTTTAGCAAAAGCACTTAGAAAGAGACTTCCGCTTGTAATTTGTAACTTGTAGCTTCGTTAAACCGGCCTCAGGGATCTCTACTAACCGTAGGTACCTTTTTATGTTTGTGTTAAACACGAGTCTATAATAATGACCTAGGTATCAACTAGTTATAGGGACGAGTTAATCTACGCATCAATAAAAGGGCGACCGTACGCGGTGACTCGGTGTATAACACGTAATCAAATCAAGCAATGAATGCAATAACAGCGCTGAGAACAATTGTGTTGTGCCCGGCACGGGTTTGTACGGCGTGACTTGTCACTTAAACTGCTAGCGACGTTGATTTGCTAACTATTTACTAATACTAGCTGTAGTTGAGTATTTAGGAACAATACTGCTTTGATTAGAGTAATTGTTAACTGTTTTTGTTAGGCTACCTATTGGAAATAATGGAACCTTGGGAACGCGTTTTATAGTTTTACATCAGTACCTAATTCTACTAAACAAATAACAATTATATTATGCTACTTAGCTAAAAAAATGTGTACAATGAAAGATAAAATTATTTTTAATAATTTTAATAAAGTTATTCAATCAATCATTCTATTCATAAACTTGGGAGAAAACAAAGTAAAGTTTGTGATATTTGTTAGAAGTAAAATATTTTTTGAGCTGGCAACTGTACACTAACGTCAGTCAGAGGTATTTTTTAAATATATTAACAAAAAAAAATATTTTTAGTTTATTATGTTATTTATTATTCAAATACAAAAAGGTGTCAACATTTTTATTTCATGCTTGAATGTTTTTAAATAGTTTAACTAAATGTATTAATTTCAGTAAGTCATTTATGTGCATCCAATCGACAATGGTGGTAGTGACGTGAATGTAAAAACGTCTAAAGCTGACGCGAATGAATGGGACAGCTAAGAAAAGCGCAAATAAAAATAATGAATTACTTTCTAAAGTAAAACGTTTTTTTAAAGTGAATATCGAATAATAAAACATCAGAATGTCTGCAATCGATCAACCGGACCTTTTATTCTTCGACACTTTCTCTCACGACACGAGCGAGGTTAGAAAAACGGTATCAACATCGATTATTTTGCTCTTTTGTCTGGTCTTTATTTCTTGATTTTCGTATTCCAGGAGTTGAATTTGGATTTAGTGCAGTTTCCGAAGTCGGTTTACGTGAGAGAAATACGCATAATTCCGCTTGGAGCGCGTGTGGAGGGTGATTTTCCGGGTGGTGTACGTCTGGGAGCGACGAATCCCACCAAATTTCACATAGACTTCTTTGTGAACGACCTGAGTAAGCCGGGGGCGTCGACTTTCGAAGCGCTGGGGAGTTTGGACTACTGCCAGAATGGACAGATCCACATGGAGTGCGGGAACAATGTGGAGCAGCAGAGAATACCAACCGATGGATTAGTTCTGAGAGGTAAGGTAACCAAATTCAAAATTAAAGGTTTTCAAGTTGTTGTTAGATCAATATATTTATCTTCTGAGTTTCTGAGCTTGCACTTAAAGTATCAAGCCATAGGTTATCTGTTACAATATATAATTGTTGATACCATTCAAAAACAAACTAAGGCAGAATGATCAATGTTACAACTATTATTTGTTTATTGTCACGAGGCTGGCTTCCTTCCAGTTGGTCTGAAACTGTCAGACCAACTGTTCTTCCTCGGTAAAAGAAAAGAACAGAGCATAGCATTTCAATAGGTAAAACATACTTATTTTGTGCTTCCCTTGCCTTCACATGATTTGTATTAACCCCTCGTATGCTTAAGACACGGATCCGTGCTCAAAATTTGGATATCTTTTTGTATTTTTTTAAGCTTTATTTTATGGACTATATCGTAATCAGAAGAGACTAGAACTTGGTATTTTTTTCACCTCCCACATACAAGGGGTTAATTTGCGTATAACCCAGCCCATACATAACTAACACCCAGAGATGTATGTGTGTATGTATGTATCTAAACACTTTATTGTACAAAAAGAAAACAAAATCAATACAGTGAAGACAAAACAGAAAGTACAAAGGTGAACTTATCCCTTTAAGGGATCTCTTCCAGGTAACCTTTGAGAGATTGAGAAAAGTGAAAGGTTACCCTTTGAATAGGCAAATGTACACATTTATTTAAGAAAGGAGCATGTTAATTAAAATAAAACCTATAAAAAAATTATTACATTCAAATATCTGCATAAATAGATACAGAAATATATATTTACACATCTAAATGTAAGTATTCAATTGATGGTTGAAAGGCAAAACAATTTGTAATCAGCAGATTTTACTAATTCATTGTAAAAACTTTATGGTAAGTTTTTAAAAATTGTTGCTTGATGCTTTTTGCCTTTCAACTGTTGATGTACTAAAACTTACATAAACTACCTGTATAACTACACACCTACGATTCCTGTAGCTTTATGCTTAAAGTGCATTCTCCTGGGCCTAAAGAGAGTAGCAGCAAAGCGAAAGTAAGCTTCCAGAGAAACAGTTGTATATCATATGGTTATTAAAGGCCAGCTAGGCATGCTAAATGCCAACAGCCGTTTCTGGCATGCCAAAAATCTAATTTCGCATACTTACTACAAGTATGAAGGTCAATGTCGACAAGGTTTGCTTTTATTGTAATCTAGAAGTTTAGTAGTGTTTCACATTGTCCATTTGCTTTTTAGGTAGGTTTTTGGTGGAAGAGTTACTGCCATTTGACTACTGGCAGCACGTTTTGATATGGTTAAGAATGAGAACTTTCTTTGCCTTGAACGCTTCTGCCTGTTTGTCTGCTTTTAAATCTTCATGGCTCAACTGCTATACAGATTTTGATGATATTTGGAATAGGAATAACGCAGGGAAGCCCAGGGAGGGACATTGTATACTTTAGAAGAAAACAAATAAGCCTTGTATGTATTGACATAATACTTTAGTGATGATTTTAAATAATAAACCATGGATTTCATGCAGTGTTTTTGTGGCAAACTTAACACATCCTAGATTCTAACGGAAGTCAGGCTTAACTTAGCTGTGCTATTATATCACTATAGTCTGTACTTTTAGGTATTTAAAAAAGTGTAAACAAACCAAACCATGTGGCTCTGCTCATCAACCAATCCAAGCTGTTTGGTCGAGCTTTGACGTATCAGTGTTGTGTTCCTATTGGCTGACAAACGGTCATCTGTCAATGTCACGTGGTTTTTTTGTTTACATTTTTTTAAATGCCTAAAAGTACAGACTATAGGAATGGTACAGATTTGAAAGATTCATTCCATTCAATAATAACACCATCATCCTTCTGAGATTGTTTTAATTTATAATATACTATGAGTTTCCTACAGCATAGCCTGCGGCGAGCTTGAAATTACTTATTTATTGAGTAGAGTTATTAAAAAAGGTTTTTTTTTTTAAGTATTTTAATATTTGTTACAGTATGTAATGAAAGCATTATGTTTATTGAAATAATGCTTCAAGCTAATAAATGATTGAATTTGTAAAATAAAGTAGCTCTTTTGTGTTTTCTAGGATATTACACAACCATTACACTAGCTGTCTATGGCAACTTGACCCAAGTCATCACTGAAGCTCCAGTGGGTGTAAACCCTTCACCTGTTCAGAGACCATCCATCCCTCGGGAAGTGCCCACAGTTTCCAATGTCCCACCACCAGAATGGAATGCAGAAGCTTCTATCCCAATACCAACATATACGGGCTCCGCTGCTACAACCACAGAAGCCTATGCGCCCAACTATCCTCCAGAAACCTATGATAATCCTTACAGGACAGATTACTATGACAATGAGCCTCCTAAAGATCCTCGAACCTACCATATTGATGATGACTGGGAAAAGGACCGCAGAGCTTTGAGTCTTGACAGAGAGGGAGATAGGATAAGACATAGCCCACCCCGTTCTATCGAGTTGGACAGAGAGAGGGATAGAAGAGATGGCCGAAGTCGCAGGCGTTCTCTCGATAGGGGGCGTAGTTGCGACTCGTCGCGGCTGCGCGACCGAAGTAGGGATTTAGATAGAGTCGACCGTTTGCACTCCAGGTCGCGAAGTCGGGAGAGAGACTATGTAGTCAAAGGTGAATATAGACCTTTAAGTAGGTCTAGGTCGCGTAGTATTGACAGGGAAAGATTGCGTGGACCTTCCAATGATCGCGACTGGGACCGAGGTTCTTATAAAAAGGACGATTATAGGCGTCATAGGGACTCTTCGTACGAGAGATCTCGTGGTGGATCATACGACAAGCGATCCGGGTCCTACGAAAGACGTTCACCTTACGACAAAAGAGCGCCTTCCTATGAACGCAAACCTTATGAAAAACGTGGACCGTCTTATGAAAAGAGGATGTCTCCTAGAGCTTCGTCTTACGAACGCCGCGCTCCTTCGTACGAGAAGCAGGCACCATACGATAAGAAAAGACATTCACCCTACAGTCGGATTAGGACTTCTAGTTATGGCAGCCGCTCCCCGAGTCGTGACGATCCTAGAAAAAGACCTAGAACTCCACCGGGTGAGAGCAGTAGAAGACCTTTATCACCGAGAGAAGCAGACGCCTCCAGTCCTATTAACTCTATCAGGTCCGAGGAACCTGGTGACTACGATAGAAGTGGAAAACAAATACCACGCGTAGATTTCTATCACCAAAGCTATAGACACAAAAATCCTATTAGGAGTCCATCGCAAGAAGTCGAAAATCCTCCATATGTGGAACCACAGCACTCTAGTTTGGTGACTGTTCAAATTGTAGATACCACAGCATCAAAACCGATAGAATCGCCCACCCGCACCACTGAAGAAGATAGGTCTATAGATGCCGAACAATTTGAACCAATTCTATCTGATGAAGATATTTGTGATGATCTTGAAGGACCACCGTACATGGAAGTTGATTACGACGTGAACGATTACGGCGACATCGATGATATTATCAAATACTTCAACCCATTCAAAACTGATTGGAAAAAGTACGAACATGTTAATAGCATACATATACTTGCAAATGAGGCTAAAGAAGAAATCAAAGATGTTATGACCGCTAGCTTCGATGAGCTCTGTGACGCCAGCGCGGATCTATTTAAGATGTATGATTTGTCTAAAGCGGCGAAGAAGAGGGATCAAAAATTCTTCTCAAATTGTTTTACTGAAGTCGACAATAGTCTGAGAGAGGAGTGGGTTCATCAGTGTGAACAAATCACTACGGCTCTGACTAATCTTTGCACAAATACCGATATAATTTTAAGAATATTCAGAAGCCAATCCGAAGAACCTGATGAATTCACGGATATATACAATTTACTAGCTACTTTTTGCCGTATCGGCCTGAACTTCGATTTTGCCCTAGCTCAACAGTTAGCAACATACAAAATAAGGCATATGAAATGCGGCATCCGATTAGCAGAATCCCTTTTTTCTCACAGGCACAATAAACAAGTTATGAAAGTATTACTTAATGCTGGAATTGATATTCAAAAATTACTACTGGAAATGTACTCCAAAGAATACATGGCTTTAAGTATTCGTCTCATGATCTTAAAGGCTTTAAATGGCTGCCTGTCTTCAAAGGTAGCCATTGACCACTTTATGAAGGAAGCAATTTATCCGAAATTTGCCAAGAAACAAAGTGATAATGACAGAACACCTAGGAATGGCTATCAAGCTCTGATTACAATTATGCAGACGAATCCTCTGGCTAGAATAAAATTTTCAATTAGCGCGTTGATTAAGAAGCTGAATATCTACGAATTACTAGAAAAACTACGTGACTTGGTATTAAGTTTAAATACCAAAACAGTTGAGAACATCCAAGCCGACGATGCGGAACTTTCGGATAGTGACACAGATTTCATAGTCAATTCTCTAGAGGAGGTGCTATACATGTATCGTTCACAATGCTTCCATGTATCTCAGCCGAAACGTTTTCTCCCTGTTTCAGCACAGTTTGAGATCAGCAAAGATTGCTCTAATGAGACATTACTAGAATTCTTCAATACGCACCAAATTTTAGAAGTCTGCTTGTACCTACTGACTTGTCCGTCAACTTCCAACAATCTGGTGGTTATAAGTCCCATTCATGATCTTATTTATGAGTTGGTGCACTCACAGAATGGCTTGAATTTCCTGTACAGGAATATGGGAACGAGTGAACTACTTTTCAAGGCTCTAGCCCAACCTTACGGTCAGCAAAATACAGATGAGTTCCTTTTCCCCCATGATTTAAGCAACTACACGGACTTACAAGTCCTCGGTCTAGAAATGGCGTACAGACTCAAGGCGTTATATTATTTGGAGTCCATCTGCGACTTGCAAGCCGGCAAAGCGGATGAAAACGAGTTGATAGATAGACTGCAATCTTTATACTGTCTTAGTTTTGGAAGCATCGGCAGAACGGCTGTACCTGACGTCATCGCTATGGGTGATAGAGCGGAATGTTTGATGGATGTGTTTGAAAAAGAGTTAAAACTTAAAAGTAAGAATGAATCGCCGTCGAAGCAGAAATCACCTGCAAAGGGTTATGCTATTGAACTCATAGTATCTGCAGTTCGATATGCAGCCAGTGTACCATTTCTGAAGAAATATGGAGATCGACTTATAAACGTTTCTAAGGAACACGATAAATTCGAACCAAGCGTTTCCAGCGTTTTGCAAGAAGTGATACCATACTTAAAACCTGTTGAGAAAACAAATTTACTCTCAGGAGAGGACATGGGCGAGTGCGTAGAGATTCTTAAAGGGACGTTGGAACAAGTACCTGATTTACCCGGAGAACTAATGACTTGTCTAAGGATCCTGCGACATTTCTGCATTTCGGACTACGAATCAAACGTGTCGATTGCCAGTGAATCGGCTACAGATGAATACATAGAGTTGAAGTATAAATACAACGTTTTACAACTGTTTTCTCTGGACGGAGTAGCTCATTTAGCCGGTGTGTTAGACCGCCTGGCAATGCACTTCGATCAACCGAGCATGCATACAGCTTTCTTTGCTTCAGTGAAAGGACTTCAACTGGCACAAATTCTTCTACCTTGCTTGAGACTTTTAGACGAAATGATAGCGAGAGTGGTAAGATGTCGTGGCTCGCGTTTCCGCGATTTGACAGCAGCTCCTGTGTTGCTTAAGACTTACGGCATAGCTAAGGCGTTTCCTGTAGGGTCAGTAGGGTATAGGACGGCTACTAAAGCTGCCGAAGCAGCTGTGAAAGCCTTGCTGGCTTACGCCCAACCTATTGCTGACAACGCCCACGATGGTGACTCCATACGTCGCGGCCCGTGGACTTCTCTATGCTCTGAAGTCATCTCGTACACAACCACGGCTCCCTACACCTTTGTATCCGGTCTTTTAGTGTTCTCGGAATTATTGCCATTACCTTTACCGATGCAGACGAAAACGCCTCCCACTGAGAGAGAGTTAGCCGACGCTTCAAATGAAAGGAGGCTGTGGTCGGCGCATCTCCATGCGTTGTCTAACGATTTGACTGACATGATTCAGATCATATGTATGTCTACTTATCGCCCAGTTGTCCATATGTTGAGGAGAGTGTGTGTGCAGATAGCAGACTTAGCACCGAATACAGCGGCGACAGTAGCCAGAGCCGCCGTTGGGGCTGTGACAAGGGAATTGAAGCCAGGAGAACCAGCCACAGCGAGCACCGCTAGAGTAATGGGATTCCTAGCTTGTTTAGTTTCACACGCACCAGTAAAATGCGCAGTGCTACACGCTATGAACAGTGGAGGACCTAAGTCCGCCGACGTTCAGACAGCTTTATGTGGAGTATTCAGTTTAGCCAATGCATCGAACGAACACGCTGCAGCGCAGGAATTTGCAGCGCACGCTTTAGCAGCTTTCTGTGATGCGGAAGTCACATTGACACCATTACACGCTCCCACGGATGTGTTACTTGCCAATTCGTTGCCCGGAAAAGACACTTTAGCGGCGTTTTTGGAAGCCTCTGCGGATTGTTTAGAATCAACCACCAAAACCTGCGCAGTAGCATCAGCGATTTTAAGAGCTTACTTTGTCCTTACTGAACATCAGTACGGATTCGTGCAGTTTAAGAAATTTGTGACGAAGAAGAGAGAAGCTTTGGGGAAGTTCTTTAGATGGGCGCTGGAAGGGCCGGCAGAGGAAAGAGCAGAGTGCCTGAGTCTCTATCTGGACCTCATTAGGATCCTGAAGGTGGAAGAGGGAGAGGGTCCGGTGGGGAGAAAGGCTCTGCTGGCCGATGATGAAGTCGCTGACATGGTCGGCTACTCCGCCGGTGAAGACCATCCCGCTTTGACTTTGGAGAAAGCGCTAAGGGTATGTAGATTTATTTAATAACTGTTTGTGTATTTTATTTTAGGTAAATTCATATATTTTGGCTAGTGTATGATTATTTTTGATTATTATATAGTAACTTTAAATATGATATTCTAAATTGTAATTTAACAAATAATGCTTCATTTTGGATCTGTCAATTTACAATAGTACTTTCATTCAACCCTTTATTTCTCTTCATCTGTGGAAGTGTCCCAGAGGTGATGTATTCAAGTGATCTTAGTATCTATTTATCCTTATAATTAGCGTTCAGTATACAAAAAGCAAGCAATATGAAATCATCAACATAATCAATCTTCACCTATACACATGTTCAGGAGCGTATCACAGATGAAGACGCCATCGCGAACGCTGGTCTCCTTGCCACCTGCCTCCTCAGATTAAAGCCATCCGAAGACCAGACCGAAGTCCTGGAGTATCTCCTTCCGGCTCCAGAGACCCTGGTAGCGCAGTTCGTAGCGCGGACGATATATGCCATAGGGGAGGCGAGCGACGAGAGACTGACTTCTAGTTATTGGCTGAACCTGCCGGCTGTGGGGGGGGAGGAAGATGTCAATGATAATGAATTGGTAAGTTTTTAGGGCCACATGCATCAAATAGATGAAAACTGGTTTAGTTATGAATAGACCTAAGTCTAGATTTACTTAATACTAAAATTCCGTGCCTGCTGCTTGGGCGAAATATTTTTTCTCAGCCACGCTCAGAAAGAGTAGCTTTTCTTTTGAAAAACGATGACTGAAAGAGCCCCTTTTTCCTAGAAGTAAAATAAATGTATGAAAACACATTCCTGTCCGCTGCGATATTTTATTCATTAATGGTCTAGAGACCATTAATGAATGATAACAGACAGATGCCTGTAATATCAAAAAGACCATGAAAAAAATCCCACACACCCAATTGAATAAAAGGTGGCGGTACTGGGCGGCGGCGGGCGACGGGTCATTGTGAAATTATCGCAATACTTGTAGTTTTCAAAAGGAGATTCCTTCTTAATTCGTCGTTTTTTCTTTTACAAATATTTCTAAAAAGCATTTGTATAAGTTCCTCGCATTCTTTGAGAAAAGCATTATATATGCCTCGGCGGAAATGGGATTGCCCGACTCGTATGCTAGCTAACCACCTCGTCAGGAATTAATGGTAGGTAATAATGTACTATTGGTGCAACGTATCATTTCTCAAAAGCTTGAAATTTCATTTACGTTATTGCATACTGTGTGAGGATCTGCGATCAGGAACAAGATTCCTGTAGAGTTGGAGCGGGCGAGCGCTCGAGGACCATCTCGAACGTGCACATTGCGTGTCGCTGTCAATTATTTTATTCTATAGAATCTCTACTACATTTATGTTCGAAGGAGACTATTATTTCAGGTAATAACGCCCATATTTACGATATATTACAGATTTACATACAGAACAATATTTAACTTAAAATTAACATAAATACTTTCAATGTGTCAGCTAGCCGGCTGCCACGAAATCGCCGAAATATGACGCCCATTATTGAACCATTCGTCACCGGAGTAAAGTTCATCCATAATACCTGCAACCATTAAAGTTTCACTTTGAAACTATGGAATGACCTTCCTTCCGCGATGTTTCCTCAGCACTACCATATGCCCTCCCTTAAGCGCGGCTTCAAAAGAGTATTCACTGAAAGGTAAAAAATTTGCTGTGCCTCTGGCATTGCCGATGTTTATGGGCGATGGTGACTGCTTATCATCAAGTGGTCCGTCTGCTCGTTTGCCTTATATGGCGATAAAAAATAAAAAACCGCCGGTAAATAGGTCGACAGATCTTTGGTCGGTATTTCTATATTGTGTGTCGCCGCGGGCTACCCTGAAATAGTAGCAAATTCGGAAAATTGTCGGTGCTTTTTATGTTTAAAATTTGCCCCAGATTTTTTAAATACTGTCTAAGTTTTTGATAGACTTGACTTGGTAACACTAGTTGTTACCGTAGTGCTGTGAAAATGTTCTCTTAATAATGAAATATGCGGGAGCCTGCCGTTTGGCCAAAATATTGTTTGGTCAAATGTATGATTTCCCAAATTTTTCATTTGCCAAACCAATGTTATATCATTTTTTCAGAATTTATTTTACTACCATCGTGTAGAACCCTATAGATTAGGTTAGGATAGCTTTTATAAAATGCTGAAACATTTACGGTTACAGAAAACAAAGCGGGTTGGCAAAATATTTTGGCCTAACGAAAAAGACCCGAAATAAGCAAATAGTGTGTGTTCCGGCAGGTGGCGTGCGACATCCTGGAGCTGGCGCGCTCGCTGGTGTCGGCGGGCGAGGAGGCGCTCGCGGGCGCCGTGCGCCGCCTGGCCGGCGCGCGCGCAGCCCCGCCGCCGCCGCGCGAGCCGCGCGCGCCCGGTTTATATACCTTTATTTACTCATTCCTACACCTAATATCTCATACAGCTTATCAGAGATGATACTACTGATATTGGACTCCCGATGATGATTGACTACGAGGTTAGCCTAATTGGTGGTGACTAGGATATGCAATTCTGATACCAGTTCCGGTATTACATACAAACCTTTGGGGCATGCAATTCCAAGATAGGTTTGTATGTAATACCGGAACTGGTATCAGAATGTGTTATGAACGTGATTCTTAGATGTTTTCTATCTGTTTACGTATATATTTCTGTATACAAATATGTAAGCCTAAAGCTTCGTTTTAAGACTATGTTGTGCTTTTGCTTTATTGTGCAAGCGAGTTTATAAACTCGTTTTTCCTTTTTCCTTTGGAATCTATTATTTTGCGGGATAAAAAGTATTCTAGGAGAGCCTTAGGTTCAGGCAATGTCCATATCAAACTTCATTAAATTTGGTTAAACGGTCGGATGAAAATTGCACTTTTATACACTGAGTAATGTCTATGCTATAAATAATAAATAAAAGTGGACCCAAATTGAACCCTGAGGAACTCCTCTAGTAACGGGAGTAGGATCTATGCTACTATCACTACACGTGATTTTGACTAACTGCCGCTGGTTTTCTAATTACTTGACCACTAAATAGTAGCTAGATCGAACCATAAGTAGTACCTAATGCAGCTTAGAAAGAAGTAGACTAACATTACTACAGTCAAATGCCTGTAAAAAATCAAATAGGACTATTTTGATGTCCTGCCCAGTATTCTGAGTCTTTAGAACCTATCAGTAGGGCATCATGCAGTGCAATGGTAGTATTACGATTTTTCTGAAACCTAACTGAATGTCAAGCAGAATTCCATTTGATTACAAGTATGCAAAAACTTGGAGCTCGTTTTTAAAGCTTGTAATATGCATTAAGTATAAGCGGTAATATCGTACCAACAATACGTACGATAAGACTTCTACTTGTATTACAGGTTTCAAGCTTTTGATAAACGGGCCTCAGGTCATAGAATACTTTTTTCAATATTTTGGACATATAAGCAATTTTTGTCTATGAATCGGCAATAATTATATACATACATAACATGCTTTCGTTCTCAGAGTGGGGTAGACAGAGCTACTGAAAAACCAACTCTAAAAGTAATTGTTTATAACTCTGTAATTACACTTTGCACATTCAGGCCAAGATGGTTACTAGTGTATTAGTGACAGGTTGCAAGCCCCTCGCCTACCAGTACTACAAGCCCTTATACTTTCTGCTAATACGATTAAGGATAAGGATTAAACTGAGCAATTTTATGATTTCCACATTTTTATTGTATAGAATGTGCAAGAAGTTGTTTAATGTAAATGAGGGACTTAAATATCTTAGCGTAATTGTGCGAAATGTGGTAACGGAATGATCAGCAAATGATCTAGTTTTAGAGTTGTTGGTAATTGTGTAGCTTTGCCCACCCCACTGTGGGAAGGCGTGGTGTTAGTCGGCACTGAGTTGTTCGTGCCCGCAGTGGCGCTGAGCCGCGCGCGCGCGGAGGGCGACGCGTTCCGCTCGCGGCCGCCCAACACGTCGCGGCCGCCCAGCCTGCACGTCGACGACTTCACCGCGCTGCACCCGCCCTACGGCAAGCAGCGGTAACTTGTTCTCACTATTATTACCACTAACATCGATTAGCAATGTTCCGCTCGCGGCCGCCCAACACGTCGCGGCCGCCCAGCCTGCACGTCGACGACTTCACCGCGCTGCACCCGCCCTACGGCAAGCAGCGGTAACTTGTTCTCACTATTATTACCACTAACATCGATTAGCAATGTTCCGCTCGCGGCCGCCCAACACGTCGCGGCCGCCCAGCCTGCACGTCGACGACTTCACCGCGCTGCACCCGCCCTACGGCAAGCAGCGGTAACTTGTTCTCACTATTATTACCACTAACATCGATTAGCAATGTTCCGCTCGCGGCCGCCCAACACGTCGCGGCCGCCCAGCCTGCACGTCGACGACTTCACCGCGCTGCACCCGCCCTACGGCAAGCAGCGGTAACTTGTTCTCACTATTATTACCACTAACATCGATTAGCAATGTTCCGCTCGCGGCCGCCCAACACGTCGCGGCCGCCCAGCCTGCACGTCGACGACTTCACCGCGCTGCACCCGCCCTACGGCAAGCAGCGGTAACTTGTTCTCACTATTATTACCACTAACATCGATTAGCAATGTTCCGCTCGCGGCCGCCCAACACGTCGCGGCCGCCCAGCCTGCACGTCGACGACTTCACCGCGCTGCACCCGCCCTACGGCAAGCAGCGGTAACTTGTTCTCACTATTATTACCACTAACATCGATTAGCAATGTTCCGCTCGCGGCCGCCCAACACGTCGCGGCCGCCCAGCCTGCACGTCGACGACTTCACCGCGCTGCACCCGCCCTACGGCAAGCAGCGGTAACTTGTTCTCACTATTATTACCACTAACATCGATTAGCAATGTTCCGCTCGCGGCCGCCCAACACGTCGCGGCCGCCCAGCCTGCACGTCGACGACTTCACCGCGCTGCACCCGCCCTACGGCAAGCAGCGGTAACTTGTTCTCACTATTATTACCACTAACATCGATTAGCAATGTTCCGCTCGCGGCCGCCCAACACGTCGCGGCCGCCCAGCCTGCACGTCGACGACTTCACCGCGCTGCACCCGCCCTACGGCAAGCAGCGGTAACTTGTTCTCACTATTATTACCACTAACATCGATTAGCAATGTTCCGCTCGCGGCCGCCCAACACGTCGCGGCCGCCCAGCCTGCACGTCGACGACTTCACCGCGCTGCACCCGCCCTACGGCAAGCAGCGGTAACTTGTTCTCACTATTATTACCACTAACATCGATTAGCAATGTTCCGCTCGCGGCCGCCCAACACGTCGCGGCCGCCCAGCCTGCACGTCGACGACTTCACCGCGCTGCACCCGCCCTACGGCAAGCAGCGGTAACTTGTTCTCACTATTATTACCACTAACATCGATTAGCAATGTTCCGCTCGCGGCCGCCCAACACGTCGCGGCCGCCCAGCCTGCACGTCGACGACTTCACCGCGCTGCACCCGCCCTACGGCAAGCAGCGGTAACTTGTTCTCACTATTATTACCACTAACATCGATTAGCAATGTTCCGCTCGCGGCCGCCCAACACGTCGCGGCCGCCCAGCCTGCACGTCGACGACTTCACCGCGCTGCACCCGCCCTACGGCAAGCAGCGGTAACTTGTTCTCACTATTATTACCACTAACATCGATTAGCAATGTTCCGCTCGCGGCCGCCCAACACGTCGCGGCCGCCCAGCCTGCACGTCGACGACTTCACCGCGCTGCACCCGCCCTACGGCAAGCAGCGGTAACTTGTTCTCACTATTATTACCACTAACATCGATTAGCAATGTTCCGCTCGCGGCCGCCCAACACGTCGCGGCCGCCCAGCCTGCACGTCGACGACTTCACCGCGCTGCACCCGCCCTACGGCAAGCAGCGGTAACTTGTTCTCACTATTATTACCACTAACATCGATTAGCAATGTTCCGCTCGCGGCCGCCCAACACGTCGCGGCCGCCCAGCCTGCACGTCGACGACTTCACCGCGCTGCACCCGCCCTACGGCAAGCAGCGGTAACTTGTTCTCACTATTATTACCACTAACATCGATTAGCAATGTTCCGCTCGCGGCCGCCCAACACGTCGCGGCCGCCCAGCCTGCACGTCGACGACTTCACCGCGCTGCACCCGCCCTACGGCAAGCAGCGGTAACTTGTTCTCACTATTATTACCACTAACATCGATTAGCAATGTTCCGCTCGCGGCCGCCCAACACGTCGCGGCCGCCCAGCCTGCACGTCGACGACTTCACCGCGCTGCACCCGCCCTACGGCAAGCAGCGGTAACTTGTTCTCACTATTATTACCACTAACATCGATTAGCAATGTTCCGCTCGCGGCCGCCCAACACGTCGCGGCCGCCCAGCCTGCACGTCGACGACTTCACCGCGCTGCACCCGCCCTACGGCAAGCAGCGGTAACTTGTTCTCACTATTATTACCACTAACATCGATTAGCAATGTTCCGCTCGCGGCCGCCCAACACGTCGCGGCCGCCCAGCCTGCACGTCGACGACTTCACCGCGCTGCACCCGCCCTACGGCAAGCAGCGGTAACTTGTTCTCACTATTATTACCACTAACATCGATTAGCAATGTTCCGCTCGCGGCCGCCCAACACGTCGCGGCCGCCCAGCCTGCACGTCGACGACTTCACCGCGCTGCACCCGCCCTACGGCAAGCAGCGGTAACTTGTTCTCACTATTATTACCACTAACATCGATTAGCAATGTTCCGCTCGCGGCCGCCCAACACGTCGCGGCCGCCCAGCCTGCACGTCGACGACTTCACCGCGCTGCACCCGCCCTACGGCAAGCAGCGGTAACTTGTTCTCACTATTATTACCACTAACATCGATTAGCAATGTTCTGCTCGCGGCCGCCCAACACGTCGCGGCCGCCCAGCCTGCACGTCGACGACTTCACCGCGCTGCACCCGCCCTACGGCAAGCAGCGGTAACTTGTTCTCACTATTATTACCACTAACATCGATTAGCAATGTTCCGCTCGCGGCCGCCCAACACGTCGCGGCCGCCCAGCCTGCACGTCGACGACTTCACCGCGCTGCACCCGCCCTACGGCAAGCAGCGGTAACTTGTTCTCACTATTATTACCACTAACATCGATTAGCAATGTTCCGCTCGCGGCCGCCCAACACGTCGCGGCCGCCCAGCCTGCACGTCGACGACTTCACCGCGCTGCACCCGCCCTACGGCAAGCAGCGGTAACTTGTTCTCACTATTATTACCACTAACATCGATTAGCAATGTTCCGCTCGCGGCCGCCCAACACGTCGCGGCCGCCCAGCCTGCACGTCGACGACTTCACCGCGCTGCACCCGCCTTACGGCAAGCAGCGGTAACTTGTTCTCACTATTATTACCACTAACATCGATTAGCAATGTTCCGCTCGCGGCCGCCCAACACGTCGCGGCCGCCCAGCCTGCACGTCGACGACTTCACCGCGCTGCACCCGCCCTACGGCAAGCAGCGGTAACTTGTTCTCACTATTATTACCACTAACATCGATTAGCAATGTTCCGCTCGCGGCCGCCCAACACGTCGCGGCCGCCCAGCCTGCACGTCGACGACTTCACCGCGCTGCACCCGCCCTACGGCAAGCAGCGGTAACTTGTTCTCACTATTATTACCACTAACATCGATTAGCAATGTTCCGCTCGCGGCCGCCCAACACGTCGCGGCCGCCCAGCCTGCACGTCGACGACTTCACCGCGCTGCACCCGCCCTACGGCAAGCAGCGGTAACTTGTTCTCACTATTATTACCACTAACATCGATTAGCAATGTTCCGCTCGCGGCCGCCCAACACGTCGCGGCCGCCCAGCCTGCACGTCGACGACTTCACCGCGCTGCACCCGCCCTACGGCAAGCAGCGGTAACTTGTTCTCACTATTATTACCACTAACATCGATTAGCAATGTTCCGCTCGCGGCCGCCCAACACGTCGCGGCCGCCCAGCCTGCACGTCGACGACTTCACCGCGCTGCACCCGCCCTACGGCAAGCAGCGGTAACTTGTTCTCACTATTATTACCACTAACATCGATTAGCAATGTTCCGCTCGCGGCCGCCCAACACGTCGCGGCCGCCCAGCCTGCACGTCGACGACTTCACCGCGCTGCACCCGCCCTACGGCAAGCAGCGGTAACTTGTTCTCACTATTATTACCACTAACATCGATTAGCAATGTTCCGCTCGCGGCCGCCCAACACGTCGCGGCCGCCCAGCCTGCACGTCGACGACTTCACCGCGCTGCACCCGCCCTACGGCAAGCAGCGGTAACTTGTTCTCACTATTATTACCACTAACATCGATTAGCAATGTTCCGCTCGCGGCCGCCCAACACGTCGCGGCCGCCCAGCCTGCACGTCGACGACTTCACCGCGCTGCACCCGCCCTACGGCAAGCAGCGGTAACTTGTTCTCACTATTATTACCACTAACATCGATTAGCAATGTTCCGCTCGCGGCCGCCCAACACGTCGCGGCCGCCCAGCCTGCACGTCGACGACTTCACCGCGCTGCACCCGCCCTACGGCAAGCAGCGGTAACTTGTTCTCACTATTATTACCACTAACATCGATTAGCAATGTTCCGCTCGCGGCCGCCCAACACGTCGCGGCCGCCCAGCCTGCACGTCGACGACTTCACCGCGCTGCACCCGCCCTACGGCAAGCAGCGGTAACTTGTTCTCACTATTATTACCACTAACATCGATTAGCAATGTTCCGCTCGCGGCCGCCCAACACGTCGCGGCCGCCCAGCCTGCACGTCGACGACTTCACCGCGCTGCACCCGCCCTACGGCAAGCAGCGGTAACTTGTTCTCACTATTATTACCACTAACTTCGATTTAGCAATGTTCGCATTTTCGTGTTCCGGTTTGGGGATAAGATAGCCAGCGAACTAACTAGCATAGAAGAATTCCGTCTTAGTCCTCAGAGTCGGCAACGCATTTGCAGTCTTAGGATTGCAGTCTTGTGAATGCGAATGTCTATGGGTCACAGTTTCCACTTACCATCAGGTGGCCTGTGTGCTCGTTTGCCTTCTCGATGCCATAAAAAAAACGAAATACTTTTTAATGAACTAATTAACGTTTTTTTTTTCGACGTTTGCTCGTAATGTAGCCTTATTGCAGAGCTTTTAGGGGTTATCACTTATCTTGGTGTCTTAAACAAAGTAAATGTTTTGCGTAAATAACAATAATTAAACTCTCTTAGTTTAAAGACAACAAATATTATTCATTTTTTAACGTAACCTAAATAATAATGCGCTATAATTTAATGTAAAAATCACACGAAGAAGAAGTTTTATTATTTGGTTATCGCAAAGTGTGTTGAAGAACGTCATTTAAAACTAAACTCATTTCACTGTCGACTTTATTTTTTTATTGCAATCCCACTCTTATTATAATAACCAACTTAACACAACTGTATCCTAAATCTTAACGTGATCAAAAAGCGCATTAACCTTTTCAACGCTATTTCAAATACAAAAGACGTCACTCGCATGCCGATGACAGCTTAACACCAGAGCGAATGCCAACCTTGCCTCAGAGACACTCAGGTCTATTTTGCACTGGCAACCATGACGGATATATCCGCCAATGGCGTTGAAAAGGTTAAGATGAGCGGCGTTTGGAGAGTGATGTTCTCGTGTGCGGTTGTTCCAGCGGCATGCGGCGCGGCGCGGGTGCCCCGGACCGCGGGCGCTTCGCCTCGGCCGCGCCCGTGCACGCGCACTACCGCCATCTGTGAGTACACACACACACACACACACACACACCTCACACCTCACACCTCACACCTCACACCTCGCACCTACTTCACACACCTTACTTCAGTTGTGTGGTCTAAAGCACACTCGTTTTTTTTAATTACAAGGTGAAACAATTTTTTTACAATGATCTAAATATGAGTAGGCTCATTGGAATTAAATTTGATGCCCATGATATAGAAAATGAAGAACACAAGAGACATATGAAACCAATTTAATGATCTACTTACCTCTGTTGATACTAGAGCCAAACTTTATACAAAATAGCGTGGTACTTTTGAGTTTACTTAAAAAATTATACTTAGCTTAGCCCGAGATTTGATCACATGGCAAAAAAAAGAACGGCAACCTAAAGCCGTGCTGCACTCAGTGTTAAGTGCACTTTTGTCTCTAAAAGGTTTTCGTGAAAGGATATTTTTATGATATATTGTCTATTGTAACCCATGCGGTTGCCGGGTTAGAATAGTGCCACTCTATGGCTTCCCGTGGATGTCGTAAGAGGCGACTAAGGGAATAATAGCTTGTAGTACTGTTAGGCGATGAACTTGCACTAGGGTGAAGACCAAAAAGTTGGACCATAGTAAAGCGCAGTTAACCATGTAAACCACGAAGACGGAAAAAGTTCCGTTGCGCGAAGAACAGTATCCTGACGATTGTTTGGTTTATTTTCGTCGTACAACGGAAAATTGAATTGCGCAGGCGCGGGCGCGGCGCGTGGGAGCTGGGCGCGCAGCACTTCGGCCACTTCGCGCCCGCCTCGCCCTACATGATGAGTGAGTACATTCATCTCATTACGAGTACTTACACTGGGTTCCTATATTCTAAACGTCTCGTTAAAATTTGATATTTAGGTCATACACACTCTTATTTAAATACAAAAGTTTTCTTTCCTGTCGTCTATTAAAAGCTTGTGTGCATATAACTTTTGTTTTTATATGATAGGTCTAATGCAATCCTGACGCTGTTTATGCGCGAATAGGCTTAGCCGGAAAATCAGCCCTTAAAAACGTTAACTTCCGGTGTGGAAAGACGATAACCTAAATCTGTGTATTTTGCTTTATACAAAATGTGATAAATTTTAACGAGACGTTTTGGATATGGGAACCCAGGGTTAAACGTCTGAAATTACCATCAAATATCAGTCACTTTATACCAACTGTAGGTACAGATGTAGAATAATAAACTTGAATACCGGTATTAATTATAACGCTAATCAGAGCTTTAGCGGTATAAATAGTGAAAGTCAATTATAACCGGTAATACCTCATTTAAAACCGGTAGTCAGAATACCGGTAACGATCCCTGGTTTAAAGTGCGTTTTTGTGTACACAATTATTATTTTACCAAACCTAGCTACGAGATGGGACTAAAGGATTCCCGTTTCGTAGTCAGCTTCCAATTGGGATTATTTTTCACATTTCGATGCTGGCTACCAAACCTGACTACGAGATGGGACTAAAGGATTCCCGTTCCGTAGTCAAGTCAGCTTCCAATCGAGATAATTTTTCCCATTTGAAAGCTGGCTGCTAAACCTGGCTACGAGATGGGACTAAAGGAAAATGCTTTGTTTTTGGCTCAAACGGCCGTTTTCTGGTGAATAAAGCAACTAGAGACCAAATTTTGCACACTATTTTCCTGATTTTACATCATGGATGGTTATTTTTATGACATGATTAAAAATTTTAGGCGAAAAGGGAGCATTTTCAGGTTATAAAAGTGTTTAAGACAAGTCAACAACAAACTTAAAAGGCCATAAGAATTAACAGAAGTAAAATATACGGTTATCGTTATTTTTCAGGCGGCCTGGGCTGGGGCGGCGCGCGCATGCCGCGCGGCCCGCGCCACCGGAGCTTCATGCGGTGAGCCTCCGCCCTCACCACTCCATATATCCTCACTACATTGAAAAAACCGCGTACCTCATAAAAGTGTTGGACGATTTTAAACTTAAACATCATGTTTAAGTTTAATAACGTACATCACTAAATATGAGATACGAGGTTTTTTCGAAGCAGTGACGATATCCTGCATTAGAAGATTCTTCGGCTATTAAACCACCATCGTTCGCGTTATAACAGATTATATCGAGAAGTTTTTGCTCCTATTTATGTAGATCAGAAGTGGGTAGTTATCAATATTGAAAACAATATTGACGGTGGTAGAAGTCTCAAAATATTCACCTAGACATACTAGAGGCGGCTAGCATATGTTGTATTTTCTCGTTTATCAGTTCGTCTATCGGTATAAACTAGTTAAACAGGGATATCCGAGGAACAAACAAGTCGTGCACAACTTCTGCTAACCGTCCAGCTCGATTCTACCCGGTTAATCAATATTGCTTTTGACAGGTTATCGTATGTTTGATAACTATTATTTACTTGAAAGTAATGGCAAACAATAGACACAAATCAAGAGCAATATGGTTTTACCAAATAGAATAGAGCCCTGGGGAGGTCTAATGTCAATTTTCTCTATTTTTGAAATCAAATATCAACCTTTTGATCGCCAGAGAAAAAATGCAAAAATTGCAACGCCAAGCCATCACGGTGTCAAATCGATTTTGAGTCTTGTGCAAATGCACGTAGGTCGCTATTTCACTGATATACATGTCAGTTGTAGCCGTCGTTGGCGTCCAGGGCACGATTTTCCGTTGACGGCTACAGCCGACTGTGGCGTTCAAAAGGTTAACAAGTCCTACCTACTAAGTACCTTTCAAACTTAAAAATTAAACCTCCAGGAGCTATTTAGCTGTCAGATATTATTACGTCTGGAAGGCACTTTCACACTTTATGTGACATTGGCCCTTGAAATTTTGTTGGGTTTTTGATATTCAATTTAATCTCTAATTGCGGCGCTTCGGTCAATGGGCAGAATGTAACCCTGAACTACCGTAGAACTGCGTTACAGTGACATTCTAATTGTCAATTCCTACGATTTCATTCATTACTTTACCGTGACACAGTTCTATAGTTCCATTTTGTCAAATTATACCTTCTTCGATTTGCAAGAATGAAAACTTTCACAGTCAATCTTTTGTATCTACAGTTTTCCCAATCTCTCTCAACTCGTATTGCCTTTCTACTGGCAAAATCCTTTGAAATTCTGGGAGTAAAATCATCTGTAAGTGGCTGGCAATCCACAAAGGTGCGCCCCACCCCTACGTTTCACATTGCACGATCGCGTCAATGTACCAACAAATTTGTAGTAGGGCGTGAATTGAAAATCGCCTGATGCATTTTCAACTGCGTCTATAAGTATTGCTTGGCTGTGTTGAATTTAAAACAAAACAAATTAGTAGTTGGGACATTTGGAGGTTCTAGCATTAATTATTGTGTTTAGTTTAACACTGCTATGGGCTTAGTTTAGAAACGGTGAATGCTCTTTGCAATGAGTAATATTGTAAAAAGATCTTTATTGTTGTTTATTTCGACAAATAAATGAGTATAAGTGTACTTGGGATTTTATTTATAATTATATGCAATCATAGATCTGGTGAATGGGTCTTAAGAGAATGATTTTACTTCTTATCCTGGAAAATTTTAAATCTTCCGCGGGAATAACGATAATTGAAATCATCGTGAACGAAGTGGCGGACAGAAGCTAGTAAACTATAAATTACTTATAAGCTTTTCGCCAGCGACTTCGTCTGCGGAGGAATTCTTGTAATCGGTCCAGTAATTGAGTTTATTCGTTACAAACATACAAAAGTATAAATCATTCCTCTTTATAATATTATTGTAAATTGGCCGCCCCGTGTCGCCGCAGCGCTGCTTCCCTGCCTTAGTTATTGCGTTATGTAAGTTTACGGTGTTTTACATACATACATAAATCACGCGTTTCCCAGAGGGGTAGGCAGAGACCACTTCTTTCCACCTGCTACGATCCTGACAAAGCTCTTTCGCTTCTTCCACATTCATACATCGAGTCATGCATGCACGTCGGTTTCGGGTACTTAAGATTCGGCCCTTGTCTAGTATTTCCCCGATTTGATTCAAAAAAGTAGGGCGCCCCCTTCCAACCCTTCCACTCACTTAAGCACTGTATATTTCTTTCGTCAATCTTTTTTCATCCATCCTTTCCAAATGACCGACCATCGAAACATGCCCTTTTCAATTTTAGTCATGACATCTTCTTTCAGTCCACACTTCTCTCTGATGTTTTCATTCCTTACTCTATCACACAGTTTCACACCACACATACATACTACGGTGTTTTAAATACTTTTAAATTAAATAAGTCCGATAGAAGTTGACACCGCCATTGACATCTGAAACTTACCCTTATTCGAAACTGTAAGTGCCGTCAAGTGTAACGGAATGGTGACGGATTATTCCAACGAAGCTAAGTTTGAAGCGGCCGCGTTCATCGTAACTTTAATCCCATTCTATAATTTTGTTAGGGATAAAACTTGTAAGTATTCTTCTAAAAGCTAGTGAAAAGCGCATTAAATTCCGTTTAGAGGTTTAATTTATTTTGTGTTTGGCCATACGGCTGCCGCTGCTATGTCGTAATTGTATTACAAAATACTTTATTTATAAAACTCCAAGTTACATCAAAGGAAGGTAATTAATATTATTAAAATTGTTTTAAATATAATAGGTCGGTGTCCTGCCTTTTCGCATAACGTTTCCTAAAGTGATTAATTTCCCAAAATATAATTTGGGCAACCGCTTTTTTTCCGAAATTATAAACATTTCAGAATTAATTTCAGGACCATCGTGTAGAACCCACCCATAGGTAGGTGTAGGTTAGGTAAGTTTTTAAAAATCCTGAAATATTTAGATTCGCAAAAAAAAGTGGTTAAAATGTTTTTTTTTGGGAAACGTGTGAAACGGCAGAGATCCTATATGTATACCGGGTGTACAATCCAAATGGGTCAGTATGGAGAAGTCGGAAACTATGAGAGATAGTGAGATCTGTTCTTAGGAACCATGACGTCGTTTTTAGATTTAATAATAATTAGGTACATTCAATTTTTTTTATTAACTCTCATACATAACCGGGAATCGAACCTGGTCAAAATCAATGTGTATAAATTCTGCAAGTCGCAAGAAGCACAACAAAATTAAAATATTAAAAATATATTTTTATTTTTATTTTTATTATTATTCAATCTAAAATCGACGTCATGGTTCCTAAGAACAGATCTCGCTATCTCTCATAGTTTCCGACTTCACCATACTGGCCCATTTGGATTGTACACCCGGTATATTAAAAATGCAAAAATAATTATTTTTGCCTTACAACAGGCAGCTGGTAAAACTCTTATATCGAGTAAAATTCATTTTTGAGATTATTGAGAAGCCACTTGCGTAATCTCATCTTCAATAACATCGTGGAGGTTGCATCTCGTATCGTGTTCGGCAGCCTGTCATGGACCCATGGACCCATTACATACACCGACCTTTCCAACTTGTGTAGCTTATGTACGCCGGCCACCATACGGTAAAAACAGAATAATAAAGGCATAGAAGGAGCTAGCAACATACAGATAGCTGATATGATATCTTATTGGGATTCAGTGTGCCTAAAAGAGACAGTTCTATAAGCTAAAATATCATTGTGGTTGCATACCTACGTGTAATTTGAGAATCAACATAGCTACGTTTATGTATGCCGACATTTTATAGGCTAATCTACGATCATGGTGACTAGTTTACAAATACGAGTTGACAACACCTTGGTGTGTACGGGTTGTTTTAGCAAGAACAGAACTCTAAACTCACTCCTTTTTAGGGTTCCGTAGCCAAATGGCAAAAAACGGAACCCTTATAGATTCGTCATGTCTGTCCGTCTGTCCGTCCGTATGTCACAGCCACTTTATTCCGTAACTATAAGAGCTATACTGTGGAAACTTGGTAAGTAGATGTATTCGGTGAACCGCATTAAGATTTTCAAATAGAAAAAAAACAATAAATTTTTGGGGTTCCCCATACTTAGAACTGAAACTCAAAAATTTTTTTTTCATCAAACTCATACGTGTGGGGTATCTATGGATAGGTATTCAAAAATGATATTGAGGTTTCTATTATAATTTTTTTCTAAACTGAATAGTTTGCGCGAGAGACGCTTCCAAAGTGGAAAAATGTGTGTCCCCCCCCCCGTAACTTCTAAAATAAGGGAATGATAAATGTAAAAATAATATATGATGTACATTACCATGCAAACTTCCACCGAAAATTGGTTTGAACGAGATCTAGTAAGTAGTTTTTTTTTAATACGTCATAAAAACATTGATCAAAGCTACAACGAACTTTTATATTATGTTACTTGCTGCTACGGAACCCTTCATGGGCGAGTCCGACTCGCACTTGGCCGCTTTTTTTAACTTATTGAACATTCATATTAGATACCGCTCGATTAGTTTATTTTAGTTACTTCCATAGTATTATGTCATATGGTATTTTACTGTGGGGTAGTGCTGCTGATGTAAATAGCATCTTTGTTCTGCAGAAGAGGGCTATTCGTGCTGTCTACAAGATGGGCCAGAGAGACTCGCTTAGAGATAAGTTTAAAGAAATTAACATATTGACCATGCACAGTCAATACATTTATGAAAACATTATGTATGTTCATAAAAACATCGCTAAATTTAGAAAGAACTGTGACATACATAATGTTAATACCAGAAATAAATATAAGCTCGCAGTGCCCTTCACGCGGCTCCATAAAATAAAAAACTCTTTTATGGGTAATTGTATTAGGTTCTATAATAAGCTCCCAAGTAATGTTACTGAACTATCAGTAAATAAATTTAAGAGTTACGTCAAGCGTAAACTAATTTCTAAAGCATATTATAGTATTAAAGACTATATTAATGATAACAATGCTTGGGACTGAATTGCTTGTAATAAAATGTTTAGTCCTTACGACAAAAGGTTGCGAACGTCGAAAAAAAAAAGACATCCGACAGAGTTTCTTACAGGTTCTTCTCTGATCGGTCGCGATTTGAACCTGCAGTCAATTTAGGCTAAGTCGCTACTATGACGTTTCAAAAGAGTTTATTATTTGTAAACCTACTTGAATAAAGATTATTCTGATTCTGATTCTGATTCTATTGAAATTTTCGAGACGGGTTTGACGCTTTCGTTCTAAGGCTTCTTCTATGCCTTTAGTTCTTATTCTATGAGTAAAAGCTAGTGAACAATCGGAAATTGATGGAATGTTATCGGGAAACATCGTATTAACCTTGCTTTCTAAGCAAGCGTTTTTTTCTTTCCATGGCTTACCCATCAAGCTAACAGAGAGCAAGGTGAATACGAACTATTCTAACAAAGTACAATTTCGTATTTTAGTACATTTGTAATTTGATTTTGATTTTACCATAACGCAAGATGGGCTATAAAGTTGAGGACTTAATAGCCCAGCCCAGCTCTTAAGAATATAGAAGACAGGCAGAAGAATTCAATATTATGTATTGTTTGCACGGCCACTCTAGAAGATGTAGATATGCTTGAAATGAGGTCTTATTGTCTTAGTTATATTTTTGATACGCTGAGTGCATTAATGGGTTAATTTAATTCTTTCCAGTCGTGTCAGCTCTCGTGCAGTGCATAATAGTAATAAATTTGCATTTCACGCTAAATTCCTTGGCATTATGATTCGAGATGGTTGGGGCGATCGTCATCGACTCCACTCACCACGGGTAAGTTCCAAAAAGTTGGGCGTGCATACTCACGCAATTATTTCCGTGGCTGGCGTGAATATGTTGATAACTCGTTGAAAAAGAATGAGGTAAATTGAACTATATTTTCATCTAGACTTATCAATGTATTCACGCCAGCCACGGATTTTTTCTATGGAACTTTTGTGTGATTGCCGGGTTAGAATAGTGCCACTCCATGTCTTTCCGTAGATGTCGTAAGAGGCGGCTAAGGGATTAAAGGCTTGTAGTAACTTTTGCAAGATGTGGTTGCAGAATTATCAACAAGTATTTTTAGATTTGTTGGTATTTCTGTAGCTCTGCCTACCCCACTCTGGGAATCAAGGCGTGATGATATGTATGTGTGTATATGAAACTTTTCCGTTGTTCGTCGGAAATTAGACATACATTTTTAACGATGATTTTCGTGGCACAACGGAACTTTATTCATCTGCGTTGCTTATATGGCTACGCTTAACATATGGTCCAACTTATTCGTCGTTACCTTAGACTAAAGCAAAAGGGGAAGACATGTTGTTGCGGTACAAAACAGTATAATAATGGGTAGCGCGACACCTACATTCGCGAAACACCGAACACACAACTGTGAAGAATGGCATATACACGCACTAAGGGGTACTAGAGCTGAATTAAGACGGCCATATATTTCGCAATTAACGACGCGAAAGACAGGAAGCGTATATGCAATCGTGTTACTCGCGTTAACTTTCTATTACGCTATCTCGTTTAAACACGTGTTGTCGGATCGGTGGGCCGGACAACAGACTCGGATTAGGCGCCCAGCGCCTATACAACGTGTTACAAAATAAACGGTAAAAAAGAAATTACGAAAGTAGTGTCAACCCTAGTATACTGTATACCTAAGATACTGAACTGACGTTATTTAATAAGGGTTGGCACTACTTTTGTAATTTCTTTTTTACGCATTATTTTGTAACACGTTGTATTCAGGCGGTTAAGCCCGCGCGCCTGGTCACAAATCTTCCTCTTTTAGTTTTCATTTAAGGTCCTCACCCCTCATAAGCCATTAGCCTGTCCTGTATTTCAAATTCCTAAGCCTAAGTAAATTTCGTCATCTCCCGTTGGTAATGAAATGGCAATGACTAATGAAAATGCATTTGTTTTAGGAGTTTTATAAGAGATGCCGCCATTTCTCTTAGCAGGATAGTATAGTGCGCTCTACCACTTTATTGGACGTACATCGACGAAACCGTCTAACTTCAGCTTGAGTGGCGGGGCGTACCGTCGTGGACTGAGAGCACTATAAACTTTAACCTTCAGTACAGTCGCCATCAAATACATATATCGGAACAAGTAAGGTGCTCAAAAATATCTGCTGGACTCTATTGTAACAAGCATAAGAGCGCGTGCAATGTTTGAGCACCTTGTATGCTCTGATATTTTTGATGGCGACTATGCCATACTAATTTACCATGCCAGGGCTACCGTTAATAATAAACGGGTAAGGACATCTAAAATATGTATACGAAATAAAACACCAAAATTCTTATTAAACTATATTTCCTCAAGCATTCCGAGGGTAAATAAAAACAATACGAGAAAATTTAGAAACAAATCAACTTTATTATCAAGATGAAAAAGATCAAATCATATATTATATATAAGCTTACGAAACAGATGTCACCAGCGCAGGGCGCGGGCGACTCTACGAGCTAGCTCGGCGCTCTCGCGCTGCCCTGGACTCTATACCAACTAACACGGGCGAATAATGTCACATTACGTACACCGGGACACGCCAGGCGCGTTCAAATATTACGCTAATTTGACTCTTTCTAAGTTCCTATCGTGTTTGTGTCACTTATGCATCGCATGCGCACGCGACCACGCGCAAGAATCGACCTCTCTCCCTTTCCCGACACATCAAACCCAGCGCAGCGCGAGAAACCACCGAAAATCATTAAACATATAAAATAAAAACAATTATATCACTCAATTCGTAATGCCTTCAACTAAAAACGATGTAAAATTTACGTTTTCTTTATAATTATCTTCACCGAGAACTCTTCCCATTACTATAATTGTCTTTGTTTTTTATTTATTTTTTTCTTTTTAATCATTAAATGGTAAAACGTTTCACTAGCATAGTATATTTACAAGGCGTTAGCCGCAGTCAGTTCATTGTATAAAAGTATCACTCGCGACATGGCACGTGTATCGGGCGGGCCGGATCGGACCGGACCGAACCGAGCCGGGCCGGACCAGGGCGCGCCGGGCCGGCGGACCGGGCGGGGCCGGGCGGGCCGGGCCGCCGCCCGCCTAGTCGCCCGGGTGCTCGGGGCACGATCTGTTCACTTCGAACCATTGGTCTATACATCTGGAATGAAAAATAAAAGACATTAGACAAAAAGAATAGTCGTAGACATTTAGGCCCACCAATAAAAAACTTTGGGGAAGGCCAGTGGACGTCGTTCAACTGACAGGATGACGTTGAATGAATAGGTAAGTCCGTTAGCTAATACATCTAGTTGGAAACGTATTAGGGGTTTTTGCGATTATAACCTTAATTGCATAAATTAATCATTTGAGTAAATAACCATTCTACAATGACAGGGAAACCAACAAAGTTGCATTATAGGCAAACATGTTCTATCATACAAAACAACACAATGAGGATTCCCACAGCCTCATTATCATTATATGAAGGTGTGGTCATTATTCGAATCACCTTTCTTTGCATCAAAACAAACAACAGATTTACTTGTTTTTAGGGTTCCGTGCCCGAAGGGTGTCAATGGGAACCCTATACTAAGCCTACGCTGTTCGTCCGTCCGACTGTCCTCACTGTAGTCTTTTGGACAGAACCTTTTTTTTCTTCAGAATATTATTACAGCAGATTTCCTAAGTTTTTTTTAAAGAGTGTTTTAAATAATAGGTCCCTTTCACAAGAAAAGTTTTTAACGTATTTTTGTAAGTATCGTAAAAACGGAAACATACCAGCATAAAAAAACAACAAATACTTAAAACCGGTAAAGTGTGACTTGGGCTCGCGCTAATTCAATTCGAAATGGAGTTCAAATCGGAAAAAACAACACTTACGGAACCCTCGGTGCGCGAGTCCTACTCACACTTGACCGGTATTTTTTCAAATGTTAAATGAAACATCCTGCTATAAAGGAGGTCGTACTAGTACCATAACAACTTGTAGGTCTCAATAGTGTGAAAGTGTTTGGACTACTTTTTTTAACAATAAACCATTATCTAAAGAACAACGACAAACAAATTCTGACACTAACAAAGGCTATTGAAAAATATTTAACTTCAACAACCCTTCGGCACCCCAAAGACGTTTTCGGCAGCACAAAGGCTTCTGAAACCGATACCCTGAACTAGGTCGAGTGCCAGGCAAGCCGGGTGAACATAGGCCTTTGTGAGTGATCTCATCTAGATGGTCCGATAAGTATTTGTGCACAAGAATCGGCGAGAATAAAACGAATGTGTAAACAAACGATGGTGCGTATATTTTTAACGTTTTGAACGAATAGTCGGATATTTCGGCACCAAAATTTTACCACAGCGGATAGGATAAGGTTGCTTAACAGCGCAAATTATTCCGTGCACTCAAAAAAATTAGAGCCAACCAAGAGATTTTCTTTTAGTTGACATTAATCGAATAAGATGGTTATGATTAACAGCAAAACCCTACAGCAACAAAAAAGACGAAATAAACAATACACTAATAAGTTTTTTTTCTAATTTAGGACCACAATACTGAAAGCTACACAAAACAAATATAAAGAGCATTGAACTAGGAATGACAATACAAAAAGTGTACATTCTGCTAGATGTAGACACAACGTACATTGAATGTGACTTTGCAATTTAAAGTTGCTGTTTGTTTTCAAATACTATGTAGAGTACTCATAAATAACTACTTTCAACTATACAAGAGCGAGCAGTTATTTATACAATGAAAATAATGTATTTTTAGTAGACTACAGACCCACCAACAAAAATAACGAAAACATACCAGCTGTCCAGAAACTGTTTTCAGAATCGTGAACGATATTTTGATTTCGATATTTGACGATCAATATTATGACGACACGTTAGACTAGTTAGGAGTGACCCTGCCTCCGAAACTAGGGATCCTGGGTTCAAATCCCGGTAAAGGCAGATATTTGTGTGATCAGCGCGAATATTTGTTCCCAAGTCTTGGATGTTTGCTATGTATTTAAGTATGTATTTCTCTATATAAGTATGTTATCATTGTCTATACACATAGTACAACCATAGAGCTTAGTTTGTGACTAGGTCAATTTGTGTGAGATTGTCCCCTGATATTTATTAAAAAAAAAAACTCCTAAACTAAAACTAAATGAAACTGGGCTTAGGGACATGGACTTTTTTATCTTAAGAGTAGCAGACATTTTTTATGTTTAAAAATGTATATCGACATCTGATTTATCGATATGAAATCCCTAGGACGTGCCCGTGATTTAAGCTTAATTGGCATTGATTTCTAGAGTGTGGTCTTCGTGGTCGTTTGCCTTCTCCATACCATTAAAGGCTCCGTTTCATTGTTTGATACCCCGCATGTTTGTCGTGATACATTGCATCACTGCCATAGCACCTGGCTCAATGATGTTAAAGCAACTCGTCAATGGATTGCTACAAGCATGCGAGCCCAATGAAACAGAGCCTTTAACCTTTTGAACGCCAACGACGCCTAAAGTAGTCATGAGCTGTCGTGCCTAAAACGCCACCGACACTTATTGTTGTCACAGGTATAGATTAAAAGAGACGTTACTTCGAATTGATAACTTTTAAGACATGTTTGGCATGTGAGTGACGTATTTGTATTTGACGTAAGGCGTTGAAAAGGTCATGGACAGCCACCAGTCTTTCTAACCTAAAGTAAAGATGCTCACCCCTTGTGGTAGATACAGAGGCAAGGCAGCCGCGCGATGGTGTCCCCAGCGCACAGCTCCTCCAGGCAAATGACGCACTCGCCCTTGGAGTCACTCAGCACGTCCTCTGGAACACCAACCCTCAAGTTAACACATGGAAAGAGTAAAGCTGAGAAACACAGAAGACGGAGGTGGCGGGGAGGCGGGCATATTGCCGTATACATTGCACTATATGAGATATCCTTATCTCACATAGTGCAATGTATACGGTGTGTGTTACGGTAAGAGCATTGAGGTCACGTTGGCCTAGCTGGGAGAGAACCTGCCTCCGAAGCCAGCGGTCCTATGTTCAAATCCCGGTAAGGGTAAATATTTGTGTGATGAGCACGAATATTTGTTCCCGAGTCGTGGCTGTTTTCTATGAATTTAAGTATGTATTTCTCTATATAAGTATGTTTATCGTTGTCTAGTACCCATAGTACAAGCCTATGCACAAGCCTTGTGTAAGATTGTCCCCTGATATTTTTTTCTTTTATAACGGCAATACGCCCGCCTCCGCACCACCTCAATTTCGGTCTTCTGTGTGTAAACAACTGAAAAAGGCATGCGACGGAAGAACTTAAAACATTTCGCAAATGTATATAGATAGATACAAAATGATAGAGATGCAACGGAAATATTTAACAAATAACACCTTAGTGAAGTGCCCACCTTAAGGTATATTGGACCGGAATTTGGCGAATACTTCCAAGTGAAATGTCGCCATAAAACGGTTGAATTTAAGATGCAAACTAGTGGAACAACATTCCCTTGTTACTGTAGTTGTAAAGAGGTGTCAGATTGAAATTAAATCAATTAGGTATTCAGTAAGTTGGTCACATGGGGGCTATTTTACACGTCGGTAATATGCAGTGAATCTACTAGTGCTTCGGACAAGTGCGGCAAGAAAGTCCAGCAGAAGGTCATTTTTTAATTATAAAATACAATGATACTTAAAAGTAAGTTGCATTACAAAGTATTAATGCTAGCACAAATAAAATGAAATGTGCAAGAACTACACGACGAGGTCCTACGTCAGGAACTATAACTAAAATATCTAATTGGAAAAACAGGATACTGACCGTTGTATGACAGGCGAGGCCTGGTGAGGCACATGACGAGATGGCACTCAATGTCGTCCGGCAGCACGAACTTGCTGCACACTGGACATTTGATACCTGCAACAAGGAGACTTGAAATTAGAAAAACCATAGAAGTAACATGTTTTGGACAGTCGAGTTAACACACATCTCTCGGCCGCCATTCCATCAGAGATGTGAGAGGATGCGTTGCGAGGGATGTGTTTGCCATGAACCAATGGAAACGCTTCATTTACCAATCCTCGCTCAGCTCAGCTCTGGTGGGAACAGCTCAGCGGAGCGAGGTTTATGTACATACGAAACAAGTGAAAGATGTGTGCGAGGAATGTGTTGCGAGGGTTGTGTTTCGAGGGTTATGTATACCATAAGAGTAATCCTCGTTACGCATCCTCACACGGTTTAGCTACCCCGCACATTTTTGGTGGAAACATTCACATCGTTATACAGCCTCGCACCTCTTAGCTACCTCGCACATCTCTGGTGGAAACATTCACATCGTTTCACAGCCTCGCACCGCTTAGCTACCTCGCACATCTCTGGTGGAAACATTCACACCGTTACACAGCCTCGCACCGCTTAGCTACCTCGCACATCTCTGGTGGAAACGCAGACTTATTGCCATGTAAATAAGAGTTATCATAACGTCGACAAAACAATAACACGTCCAAAGCAATATTGATTTACTGAGTAAAGCCCTACGACTAGCACAAGTTGTATTTTCTTTCTTGTGGCTCAGTGTATCTATATCGTTACAGACTAGATAAAAAGGGAGATCCGAGCGACAAACAAGTCGCGGACCACTTGTGCTATATAGTACTAGGCCTAGAGGGCCTCTATTTTACTATGTTAAAACTATATTGCGTTTTACATGTTTTAGTATTGTTTATAAAACGGTCGCCGTTATTGACAAGTAAATAGGAGTTATCAAAACGTTGACAATACGAAAACACGTCAGGCAATATCTTTTAAACAACCTCTTTTTAATCAACTTTTTAAATAGATTTTAAATGCTTTTTTTAAATCCCAATAGCCTTTACAAGTTTACAAAACAATACAGGTACGAAAATATGTTCTGTATGCACATAATATTGAATAATGTTATTTAAATACAGCACGTTGGAGTATTTCCCCAGGAATAAACATGAGATTGATATATATTCGACGTCGACGTCCGCCATATTGCTAGTGAGTTTCAACGCAAACGTGACTTTGGCGTATAAATATGAAAATGCAAAATTGCCGCGTTACGTATACGTGAGGCCGTGGGATCAATTTATTTGGCGAAGAAACAAACACAACAACGAGAGGATTTTGTAAACACATTTGTAATTACACAGAATTTTATTTGGAATATATAGAAAATCTGTAATTTAAAGCATTGACAGAAAACTGTGCTGATGTCAAGAATCATGGTTTTGTTGATTTCGCTCATCCTATTTCACCTGTTGCTATAGCATAATTAGTGGCAGCATTTAGTGGTGATAGGAAACTGTGCAGGGCCTCTATTCAGGTGCGTTAAAACGATATCGTGTTTGACACGTTTAAGAATCGTTTATGTCACAGTCGCCATTATTGTAAATGACATAAGAGTTATCAAAACGTTGACAATACGGAAACACGTCAAATACGATATCGTTACTACCGTGTAGAATCCCAGCCCAGGGTCCGTAAGGATCGCTACCACCACCTTGTGCATTAAGCAGTGATACCATTGATGTGTCCCGGTGTGGGTTGGCAACGCATTTAAAGAAAGTAAGAAAACATGTATTTAAGTATATATTTCTCTATATAAGTATGTTTATCGCTGTCCAGTAACTATAATACAAGTCTTGAGCTCAGTTTGGGACTATTTGGGTAACAAAATGTGTGTAAATTGTAAAACAAAATTGACACAGAAAAATAGTACATAAAAAAATGGAGCTCTTAACTAAACTAACATTTGAGTTCTTAGGATTGCAATCTAGAGATTATGATACTTTAAATGACTTAAGAGATTCAAGGTTATGAGACTTTAGCGCGTACCTGTCATGCAACACCAGCATAATGAGAGACTTACGTCTTAAGGAACGGCTTTATTGTGATAAGGTGCTTACTACTCGCAGGTGTCCGTGATTATTATCTGGACCTGGCCCTTAACCTGTATCCAATTACATGTTACGTTTCTCAGAAGGTCGGTGGCAACCATCGCTGTAGAATTTGATACGTTATTTATGTATGTCAATAATAACACGACACGAGAAACACAATAGATATACATTTTTATAAAACAAGGAAAATGACACCAGGGATTACTTTTATCAATTAGGTACACATTTTATATCAATAGCAAATATAGAAAGTTTTGGTTGTATGGAATATACAGCTATTAGCGATAAGACCGCCTGATGTTTACTTGTAACTTTAAATGTACTGCTTCTCGGTAAAATATCTCTTTATAGGGTACAATTAAAGTGTCAGTATTGTATGAAGCGTAACCAAAAATTATCAGCTGGTTAAAAAGTCTTGGCTATAGCGAGACAGATTATTTGCTGGAGGTCATCGCTTGACAATTCGTACATCATCTGATCTAAAGTTTTATAGCCTTCAATAATTGGCGCATGGGTACACACACACACACAACCACAAACAGGCTAACACAAACTTGCAGACACGCACAACTCATACCTCAAATATTTGATTAATTTCCAAATATAATTATATAATTGTGCCATACTCTTTCTTACTTAAGTTTGTTAAATTAGTTTAATTTAGTTTAGAGTTTTCATATGTTCAAGTTGAAAAAGACTCCGTTGTGGTTTTATAGGCACTGTATTAAACCCGTCCTTATATAAGTTGACGTTACATTGCCATAATAAAAATAAACTGTCGTTAGTCGTTCGTACATGGACCGCAGAAAACCGGTATACGATAGCTAAAAGATTGTTAGTTCAATAGAATAGTACAAGAGCATGATGGAATAGACGTTAATTTCTGCACAAAAAGCTTAATTACATTGGATACACTGGGAACAAACTCCTATAACTAAACACGTTTGACAAGACTAAGTTATTGACGGCCGCAATTGGTATTTTAACCTGCCCGTGCCAGAATGAAAGAAAAAGATTATTGGGAAAATAATTCCACGCGTCCGAAATCGTTGCCTTCTAACATCGTTTTAAGAGTTTTGGAGAAGAAAACGTTAAGTCGCTTAAAGTCGGAAAGTCCAAGGGGCACTCAGCTCGTTAAAAAAATGACTAAATAATGAGGAACTGGTAAAGGTTTCCACGTCGCTCGTTATCTCTGCTTAAAAGGTTTTTATCTATTTTTAAACTTGTCCTTTGTTCGTTGCCAATATTCAAAACGCGAACAGATTTAGTAACTAATTTGACATTATCCTCACGAAATGGGACCAATTTCAACTCTTAATCTATCTGCGTTCTAATTTTTGGGAACGAGAATAAGTCTGTTTATTTATTTTAAGGAGACGAATCAGATGATAGTTTTTTCTTACAATATCAAGAACTATGCGGTATATGTATGTATGTATAACTGTGCCAAAATATTACGTTTCTACTTTGGCGTAACGATAGCTGTCAAAACCTCAACAATATGATTACGATGTCGTAGCGATCTCGAAAACGAAGTGGAATACAGTTTTAGTAGGTAGGTTCATGCTACCAGCATTTAAATATAGAAATTAGGTAGCATTCATTAGGTAATACAAAACAACACGGCGGCAGTGGAGCCTATCTGTACGTGACGTGCTTACGGACTGCCGAGTTTTTATTGCCCGACCACCAACAGGCCTTGGGGTAATGGCGATTTGTTGATTAAAGTTGCTGTAAGATCGGCTTAGAGATATACACGCATTTGGGTGATACCTTTGTTTGTATTAAGTTGAATAACGACTTCGACACGATACCAATGCCAGCGTAGGTTTTTATAGTTGTACCTGAATATATTAACGAACTTATACCCCGCAATATACTTGAAATAAAACTTGGTTGCGTCTTTAGATATTGTGAGTTGTGAATGAGCGTATAGATTTCCTACGAGCCTAAAAATAGTTCGGCTCACCCATCCAGCCTATACGAGGGACCATAGAGTCGGACATATGTATATATGTATAGGTCAAACACATAACCCTCCTTTTGGGCTTCGCTGCAGCCGGGTAAAAAGGCATTTTTTATGGCATTGAGAAGGCAAACGAGCAATCAGGCCACCTGATGGTGGAAGTGGAATCTGAGGCCCATAGACATTTGAATTCTCAAGACTATAATCCTAAGACCTCAAATGCGTTGCCAAGCCTGAGCACTAAGATGAAATGCCTCTACGCTAGTAATTTCACCGGTTGTCTTATCCCCACACCGGAACATAACAATGCGAGCACTGTTGCTTGGCGGTTGGTTAATGGATAAGATGGTAGTAGCAATCCGGACGGACCCTGCACAGGGTCCTACCACCACTTCCACAGTTTCCACTAAGAAATGATTAAACTAGATAGCTCTATACATATAATCCGGATTTTATAAAAAAGAGACTCAGAAAACTACGAGTAAGTACTTATATAATTATATCTATACATCAGCACATTAAGCAGTAAAACGAATAAAAATAAATAAAAACTAGTAACAACACAACAAATAGGTACTACCAACAAAACAGAGGGACAACGAAACAGAGGCCCGTTTCACGAAGCTACAAGTTAAAAATTACAAGCGGAAGTCTCTTTCTTACTCCTAAATCTAAGTTAAATTAAGTTCCTGTTGCTATTGTCTGATATAACTATTTTCGGACTATATTATTTAAGTGTACGTAAAATCAGTTCATACATACACCTTAAAAATAGTCAAACAAAGAAACAAGTGTTCGCGTACCTATCAGCAAACGTTCATCTGAAGTGAAAATATTTAGCTCATGTAAAATGATTTCTTTTTAATTAACATAACAAAGGCAAAACGTGCTAAACCTTTAGTTAAACATCAAACTCAAGCAAAACTTTACATTCAGCGAATTCTCTAACCTGTTTACTATGCCATACACAATTCAATCTTACCTATAGGAAAAAAAACCGAGATTGATCTGTCAACGGAATATAAAACACGTATGAGGAAAGAATACGAAGTAGACATATTATAATATATACATCACATTCTGAGCAGGTTGTAACCTGCTCAAAATGTTATAGGTACTTAAAAGAAATTATAGATATATGTATATATGCTTTGCCAGCTCAATGTTAAGTTCTATCAGCACAATGGAACCCTGAACCACCGTAGAACGATGTCACAGTGACAATATAAAACAATTCGTTTGACACTTCTTACGACCTGGGCCTCTATTCAGGTGCGTTAAAACGATATCGTGTTTGACACGTTCAAGAATCGTTTATGTCACAGTGGCCATTATTGTAAATGACATAAGAGTTATCAAAACGTTGACAATACGGAAACAGGTCAAAAACGATATCGTTATAACGCAGTTGAATAGAGGCCCTGAATCATAACGTCACTGTGACACAGTTCTTTGTTGGGTCGCGGTTCCATTGGGCATACATCACTCACTCATGTAGTTGACTGCTTTATTTACCGATTTTTTGAGTAAGTTATTAAGTTAATACAGTATTTGGGTAATTTGGATCTCGCGAACGATATCAGAAAACTTACAATATTTAGCATACCTAACCCATATCTTCCACAGTTAACATGTGATATATTAAAAAACGTACGATTTTTATTACATAGCGGTTAGTCTCCTAGTAGGTATAAAATGTAACAGTGTCAGATCTCGCTTTTCCAGATTAAAAACGTAATAAAAATAAAATATATAATAAACATTCATTATCTTAACGATAACGATATCTTAACGAGCCGCATCAAATTAATAAAAGTTACTAAACACATGCTATAATTAATTCAGTATATTTAACGTTTATAATTTACTTTACTTTTATACCACAAACAGCTTACAAAACTTAAAATTTCAAGTTTAGTATGTAAGAGGACAAAATTGTACTAATTATACTCGAATATCCTTTCCGGGTGATATTTATAAGGAAAACCGTTACTAGAACAAGGAAAATAATTGTTAAGTAAGTTAACAATTATTTTCCTCGTAATTTTAAAACATAAATAAGAAGTATTTAAACCCATTTTTATATTAATGGCTGACACTCAAGTTATTGGCGAATCATAATTGTTATAACCCCATATGTTAACATCGATCAAATGCATACTCCTACGTACATTTGTATACCGTTTATCTAATCACTTTACTTACGGCTTCGCGTTAGTCAGGTAAAAAGTGGTGTTTACTTTGCCTATCTAATGAGAGTAAAAAGTAGACATTTAGATAAAAGGATCGGATGTAGATCGACATACTTTTTCATTCTCTTCGAGTAAAAAACTACGCTTACATTTCATCAGGCACGCTTAACCCCACAATGTTTATATAAAAACATTTTTAGTACAATGTTTAGACGTTCGTTCGAAACGTTATATACAAGTTGGGTAATACATTCGATTGAGTTACGTAACAGCACTAAAATAACACTCCCATCGCGCAGTTAAATTGAGTTGCTAGCAACACAAACATCGCGAACAATATCCAATAAATATGCTGCTGCGCAGGATAGAGGGAGAAACCTTGTAAGTAACATAACGGGTTTTACCTGCGGCTGTGATACTCTGAAAGCCCCTTAAATTGTTAGCAGAAATCGACAGTGAAATAAAAGTAACATTCAGGAAAAGTTACATGTTTTAGACACGTTGAAACAAGCTTTGCTTTGACAGTTGCTTTCATGAACATGTGCAATACCAAGGGCCCTGCCAATACGATGTCGGGTATAAGATTAAAATTACCGGCGTTACGTCGCAATAGGAAAATATTAATACAAAACCCCTATTGTACGCTGCGTAGTTGATCGCAAAGACAAGAAAATGGAGATAAATTGGCACATCTTCGACTACATTCTGCCCTTAATCTTTTCATCAATAAAAATTCACCAGAAGTAGGCTAGATCCAGACAACCTCTTACGAAATTCTGACTGGATTCAATAACTGTTCCCACAAGTCAACGCCAACACAACTTGACAGACATTTAATTTCCAGATACATGTTTATCCTTCTTCTGGTGTTGCTGCCGCAGCCAACGGTGGCTCTGAACTGCCAGATGGCGTGTGACCATTGTTACGACGACTCCGAAGACCCGCCGCTGCGTGAGGTCTACTGCTCCATGTGCGAGGAATGCCTTGCGGCCAAGCGCATGTATGAGAAGGAGGGGAAGGTGGAGATAGGGTTGACGATGAAGACGGAAAAGCCGGAAAAGATCGAGGTGCCACCAAAACCGGAAAAGCCGAAAAAGCAAGACTTGCGAATGCCTGAATACGGGTGGGATCCCCAGGAACAAATGGACGGTGAGTCACAGTTATACTAACACACGAGTATTCGTTTTTGGAATATTAATAGGGAACTACAGTTTTGAGCTTTCGAGTTTCTTGCGGCGTTTCTTCGCAATGATGGTGTTGTCCGAAGCGCTGCTAGATTCACTCCATATCACCGCCGTGTAAAAGACATCATGAGGGCATGTGGCCAATTTATAATATCACTAAATCTATATTTTTCATTTTTTGAATGAATCAAAAACTGTTGCAATTCTATAATACCGGAAGAGAAAGAGTCCAGAGCTGAGATTATACACGGTACTAACGATATTGCCTTTGACGTGTTTCCGTATTCTCAAAGGTTTGATATCTCTTACGTACTTTACAGTAATGGCGGCTGAGTTCAAAACGCAATATCGTTTTAGCACAGTAGAACATAGGCCCAGTAGATGCAAGTAGCGCACAATCAAGCATCGTAAAGATCCTTGTGTAAGGTGATATTAAATAGAATCATTGCCTCATTGGCAATTAGCCACCGATTTCGATAATTTTTATCTAAATTTACTTAATGAAATATAAGATGCAGGTATCAAAAAGCAGTTTTTATACATACTCGTATTTATATTTTAAGTTACGTTGCAGTTTTTCTGTTTTGTAGATAATCAAATAAACTGTAATCTATGTCAGTCTTAGAGAGCAAAAGCAACTCAATGTTTTAAACGCATGCAATAACGTGCTACTAAAACTTTAATTTCCAGGTATGTATCCCGAATGCCCGACTGCCGCTCCTTGTTCGGAAGAAGAGGATTTGAAGGAAGAGGTTTTGAAAGAGGAGGTTGTCTCCGAACCTAATTGCCCCAACCCTTACATGCCTCCATGTCTGCCAATGTGCCCGCCCCGGCCGACGTGCCCTCCGATCATCCCCTGCAAGCCAAAAAAGCTGAAAGTGACCAGAAAACCACCGAGTCCAAAGACACGGCGACCCCATCAATTTATGCCGCCTTGGTGCTGGCCGTTTCCATACATGCCACAGGCAACACCTGGCCAAGACGAGGAGAAATTGAAGGATACTGTTAAAGATTTCGTGTACCTCTATGTCGGTGTACCGAAGGGTGTTATTTCTAAGAATGTTACGAACCAACACGAATAAGATAATGGCGAGATGACGCTGTTTTTTTTAAACCGCTGTAATAATAACCGCTGTCAGATAGATATGTCACCGGTCAACCGCATCGAGCTACATTGCAACAACTTTTGTTCTATGTTTTTACTAAATACATAAAACATAGTCAAATTCAAAGTATCAGTACCCTTACCATGAGTTGCAATTCCGTACTCGCTAGCGAGTCAAATGCTCTGTCCCTCACAGTATTAAATGAATAGATAACAATCAGGGGACAATCTCACACAAATTGACCTAGTCCCAAACTAAGCTCTAGGCTTGTACTATGGGTACTAGACAACGATAAACATACTTATATAGTGAAATACATACTTAAATACATAGAAAACATTCAAGACTCAGGAACAAATATTCGCGCTCATCATACAAATATCTGCCCTTACCGGGTTTTGAACCCAGGACCGCTGGCTTCGGAGGCAGGGTCACTCTCAACTAGGCTAACGTGTCGTCACAATGTCTTATTGTAGTAGAGTGAGAGGGACAGAGTATAAGAATCTCTAGCGAGTATCGTAACTGTAACTCATGGTAAGGGTACTGAGTGGTGTAATGTTAGGGCCCTAATAAATTATGCTTGTAAAGTCATCCACAATAATAATATATTATCCAACATTGGGCTCAAAAATATCTGTTATTAAGCGCAATGTTGTATAATATATTATTGCAGGTAACTGTACCTACTATGATGTAATTGTTTTTGATTCTGATATCTATAACCACACAATTGTCATAAATACAATATAATAAAACATAACACGTATTTGCTTGTATATTCAGTCCATAACGAACACTTACCGTGATTAGCAGATACGCGGGCAGTAAACTTTTTATACATACCTGCAATTACCTAATGGACGAAAGCCGCCGTCCGGCAGCCTCGAGCCGTAAACAAGCGCTATAACTCGCCAGTCTCGCAACGGGTGGCTTTTATCAACTTTATGTCGTGTCCACGTCATAATTTCATTTTAGTGCCTTGTCTCCTTCACTCGGACCACATGTCAGATATGACGCCGTGTATAAATCACGGGTAAAACATACATCCGTTTACCTAAAGGACGCTCCGGATAGAAGTATTAGGTCGACAGCTCGAGAGGACTAGTTCGCAAACAAGACCAGGGCCTCTATTCAACTGCGTTATAACGATATCGTTTTTGACCTGTTTCCGTATTGTCAACGTTTTGATAACTCTTATGTCATTTACAATAATGGCGACTGTGACATAAACGATTCTTAAACGTGACAAACACGATATCGTTTTAACGCACCTGAATAGAGGCCCAGGGCCTCTTCTCCACTGCGTTATAACGATATCGCGTTTGACGTGTTTTAGAATCGTTTATGTCACAGTCGCCATTATTAGAGTTATCAAAATATTGACAATACGGAAACACGTCAAAAACGATATCGTTATTACCGTGTAGAATCCCAGCCCTGCTTTGCGACTACATCTCGATCTCACGACATCGCTTTGTGCCTGGATCGCGAAATGACCAAATCTCTTATAGTCAGAACTCATGTACGCAAAGCGATCTGGTCTTCCACTTTTGTTTTTGTGGTCTGGTCTGGTGGTTTCGGAGACTGAGCTGCTTCTGACTGTGGTGAAATAAACAACTCAAACCCTACATGTTTAACTTTGACTTCAATATTAACACTGTCACCCATGTCAATTATATTCTTTAATTTATTTAATAACTTAAATTTAAAATATAATTCTTAGATTTTAGTCTTTAGATTTTTTACTCTGTACGAAGGCATGTATCAAGCTGATGTTGTTGCCTCACTGGGTCCTACTAAAGGGCGGACGATGGATGCAATGTGGTGACGAAAGTATAAAATAGATAAGACATTTATTAAATTTCAAGTAATATTTATGTGTAAAAATATATGCAGATTTTGTTATATTACATAATTAGTATATTAAGAAAGTGACTGGTGACTTGTAAATTATCATCTCTTGACAGTTTTAAGATTATTAAGTGTTTTTTTTTGTGTTTGTTTGTGTCTAATACGTGTTAATAAAATAAGTGAAGCACTCCAATACACTAGACGATGAAAGACTTTACATGATCACTTTAGGAATAAGCACCTCTTATAAGTGGATAGTGAACCATAGAAGAAAGAAAGAAAACAAATAACATGGAAAAAAAATATCTTTTTTAAATCAATTGTAGTCATATCCATATTATGTATATCGTTTGACATGATTTTGACGTAAATTGCATCCGTCGTCCGCCCATTACCTGTAACACAGGGAATCCTAGGTCAGGACCCAAAGCAATGATTTATTTGTTTCATGCTTTTGTTGAATACATATATTTAATATTTTTTATTTGCTACCTAGTCCTATTAGAGATGTGTACTAGATCACAGACTATTCAGGGTGTCACAAAAATTGTATGTTCAGCGTGTTTTAGTAAATACCAACGCAAGCGCAGCCGCGCGACTGCATCAAAATCATACCTATACATAAACCGACTCATAAATAACTAACACTAGATGAAAAGGGTTCACTTAGTATGGAGTAAGCAGCTTTGTGTGATTACACAAAAAGTCGTCATGAAAAAAAGGGCAAGTAGCTTTAAAACATTCTAAGATCATAGTGATTCTATTGATGTAAGAAACCACTGAAAATATATTGAAATAATAAATGAACTTAAGGATTTTTCGTAACGTGGGTATGTCCACGTAAAGGCTGCGCTTGCGTTGGTATTTAATATAAATTCATACTTAACAGTGTGTCGCCGTCGCCGGCAGCGGTCGCTGACTTCAGAATCATACCTTAAAACCGTTCATTAATTAGTGCGTAGGTCGTCATTAGTAGTCTATAGGTGAAAAACGAAAGTAAAGGACCTGTTGTATGTGGTTGTGTACAAAAATAATATTGAATTTACGTCAAATTTCAAATATAGAATGTCGAACGGTCTATACAGGGAGGCGATTTTTGACTTTCGAGTGCTCGAAATCAAAGTCGAGTAAAAGAAAATATTAGCACCGAAAATATGTCACGATAGTTTTCGCATGAACTCATTATCCCGTATTTTTGAAAGCCTTAACTCGAAAGCTAGTGATTGACTTAATACCTACATTCACGTGTTTCGTTGTACGCAGGAAGTCAACGATTACCGGTGTTTTAAAATCATGATTTAAATATAAACAAACATACGACTTAATTAGAAATTGTTATTATGGCCATAATTTGATTATTTATGTGCACTTTCAGTGTTTTTAATCCTGTTTACCAAAATCGTTTACTATTTAAAACTATTGAATGAAACGTGTACTCCGTCAAAGTTCATTAATGATAGAATTGAAAACGAATTGTGTGGACATTCGTTTTGAAATTTTCTATCGCTCGTATTTCAAAAATACGGTTGACTGTTTTTGCTCACTTTCGAGTGAAACTTTCGAGCGCTCGAAAGTCAAAAAAAGTCCCCCAGATTAGTTACCACTATATACAACAGGTCCTGTACTTAAGTTTTTCACCTATACAGTTATCACAGACCGTGACCCAAACGGGCCCTGTTAACGCCTATGTTAACACTTTACTCATGTTAATAATAAACATACGCAGCTAACGGGTAAACAAACTTACATATTTAGAAACTTTCTAATTTCTACATTCCATTCAAATAAAATCGTTTATTTAGTAAGCAAAAGAAATAAAATCTTGGAGTACGTATGCAAAGTGTACATAAAGTACTTCTTTTTCTTTATCTTACAATAATGTATCTTAATTGTATTCTTGGCGCAGTATCAACAAACCAGGAGAACATCTTCGATCAAGGGTTCATCGAGCGGTTTGCGTGTGCGCGCCTTACACGTACGCGCCACTCCCCGAGCCAGTGTAGGGGCTTGACATAACGCTGAATTGACAGCCGTGGCTGCGCGCGTGCGTAGGTACTTAGCTCCAGCTCCTTCAGGGCCGGAGTTGAATTATTTCTCTGTGTACGTGTTCTCTGTTTTATTTTATTACAAATTATTCGTCTTAATCGCACTATAAAATAATGAATCCATAATATCTCAGGTATCAACGTCATCATGTCCTAAACGGACTAGAAATGTAAATCACGGCCAAGTCCGTCACGAGAACAATCGCTCGATCGCCTTGATTCATTCTACGAATGGTTTATTATACGGACCAAAGATGGTAGGAGAGAAAGAAACAAATTATTCAGGACACTAAACAAAGGTAAAAATGTGAGTCACCGATTAAAATGTACTTACCCGATTTATTTGACGACACTTTGGCCTAGTTGGCAGTAACCTGCCTTCGAAGCTAGCGGCCGTAGGTTCAAATCCCGGTAAGGGCAGATATTTGTATGATGAGCACGAGTGTGTTCCTGAATCTTGGGTGTTTTCTATGTATTTCAATAGTAGATCTAAATAAGTATGTTTATCGTTGTCTAGTACCTACCCATAGTTCAAGGCTAGAGCTTCGATTGGGATTAGGTCAATTTGTGTGACAGTGTTTCGTGATAATATATTTTATTAATATTTTCTAAGTATTTTTCGAGTGCACAGACGTGCTCTCGTACGTGCTCGGGTTTATAGGAACCCATTAATCATAATAACTTATTGGATAAGCCAAGATAAGTTAGTTTAGCGTTGTCTATCGTGTTAGTCGGATTGCAGAGACAGTAGAAACATGAAAGCTTGGTCGTCCAGTATGAATAAACTTGTGCATAGGTACGAGTGTAACGGCTTCCTATGAAAACAGATGTAGGATGTTGTTCGTGTTTATCTTGCTTTCTCATTCAGCTTTAGTTAGCGTCGATGCGCTTATAGAGACAGCATGACGAATACCAACGAACTATTCCGACAAAAGATGTCGTATGATCATGCACAACATCTGGGCCTCTATCTTTTCTATTGGGCAAAACCCAAAACAATATTGTAGAAGTGTTATCGTATTGTCAACGGTATGATAGCTCTTATTTACTTGACAGGAATGGCGGCAGAGTGAAAAACAAATACCAAAACATGTCAAAGGCAACATGTTATACCGAGTAGAGAAGAGGCCCTGTACCAGACTTCCGCGAGTACCTTTTAAGAGAGCGAAGGTTTTTAATCCATCAATATTCTTGCGTAGGTGCCAGCAGGTGGTCTGTACGAGGGCCGCTTATCTAATCAATCATCCATAAGTTATTTAATACGTTCATCAAGGTGTATCATTGTATCATTTCACCGAATTTCATTTCAACGAAACCATCATGTTTTCAGGATAACTTTAAACATTAACTATAGTACGTTAAGATAGACATGTTACGACCAACAAAAAAAAACTCATCGGCGAGAAATGCTTTCGATGAAATGAAAATTCTGCGTCATGATACGTTTGTTGAAAAAGGGGTTTCGACAAAATGATAGGTGTACCCTTTCATCACCAATAACATTTCGGCGTGATCAATTTATTACAACTAAGTTGTGCCCGCGCATTCATCCGCTAAGAACTAGAACGTATATTGGTAGCTTGTATGTAATCGTAGACACATACTACAGTTAACAGTTTTTCAAGTCTAAATATAACCTTTTAAACACAACAATATGGCATGCAACACCTTTCGAAAACAGCAAGGAGTGTAAGCCATTTAGGACTTGACAGAAGCGCGTGGAGCTAGCCCCATGTGCTTCTGTTGAGTCCACAAGAGGAAATACTCTTTAACCGAACAGTTGTCCTCGCGGGTGACATCCATGGACATAGGTAAATACATAACATCACGCCTTCATTCCCAGAGCGGGGTAGGCAGAGCTACAGAAATACCAACAACTCTAAAAAGACTTGTTTATAATTCTATAATCACATTTTGCATAAAAAAGCCAAGAAGTTTACTAATGTACTTTGTGGCAGGTCGACTGTTATCCCATACATTTTGAACGGTAGAAAAGAAAAACGTTAGGAGCGTTTGCATCTTGGCTAGGGCCCCTTATTCGCTAAGTTGCCTCTTACGACAGTCACGGGAAGACATGGAGTGGCACTATTCTAACCCGGCAACCACACGGGGGACTTATTTCTCTAAAAAATCCGTGGAAGTGTCTATTATTGACATTGGCGAAATAGACCTTAACAGAAGTGAAAGCCATTAATTAGAATTACATACAAAGATAAAGGCTCCAGTGAAACAGTTTACCATAATACAGTATCCTCCGGGGCGGCCTCCTCAGCTGCGACCCATACGCGGCGGCGTCGGGCTCCGCGTCCGGCACACACGTCCCAATTATGATCCCCATGCTTCACGTCCGACACATAACACACACTTCCCTACCTTCACACACGGGAACTTCCCCGGCGCACTGTTGAACTGTTAACCAGCGGTTAAGAAGGATCAAGTTCCCTACCCCACTGAGTTTAATTCCACTTGTCACAGGACACACTTCCGAATGCTACGTTACACTTCGTCACATTGAATCCACTTTGACTTTGTCATGTAAAAAGGCATCAAAATTCATAATTCCACTACCCTGCAAGGTTGATAGATTTGTGAATTTTATTCCCTGACAAACTTTAACATTAGGTACCACTGTGTTATCAGTTATTAAATAAAACGACCTAATTTGACAACTGTTACTAAGGATAAACTCGTATTGTATTGTAAAACCACTTGTATTTTAATTTTAAGAGTGCGTGAGGCCTCGATGTCGGCTGCTCGTCGAATGAACTGTGGTGAGTGGTGACCGCGTTAGGCAAGCCGCACGCTACTTATGACGTACTAGTGCGTCACTGCCTTAAGTATGTAAATAAGGCTCTATTTATAGTCAAATAATGCCTTGGCTATTACGGAAATAGCTACGGTAATTGGTAGCGAAACTTGTAGTGAAAATTATCGGAGAAAATAGAGTATTTTTTTAGGCAAAGATAAACTTTTCAAACATTAACTCCAAGCTTGTTTTAGGCAGATTGGTAAGGAAGTTTTATTGTTATTGTTAAAATAATCGTAAAGATACTGGTTTATTTAGTTCTGATTAGAAATATAACGGTATTTTTTACAAACTTCTAATTAGAATTGTTTTGTTAAAAATACAAATCTAAGTTGTGTTTACGTTGTAAAATGGTGATTGGTACTTATTTATTTGAAATCCTTTGACTTACTAGAAAAGTACATCAAACCTACCTATTTAATTCTAGAGAAAGAAGGTGCAGTTGACGGACTTCAATAAGGCTTTTCTTTTGGTTCGTTGATAACCAATAATAACAACCATCTAATAAGCACCTATTTATTACCCCTCAATTCGTAGCCACTTTTTTGCACGATATCTAGGAAAATCCCGCTCAAAATACGTATGAATCATACGCCGTATTTCCCGCAGAGCGATAACAAAATCAACCCAGCCCTGACTTTCACGGGTAGTGAAGCAAAAACAAGGAAATTCCCATAATTAGATTAGTGACGTAACATGACGGCGCCCCTAATCCTAATTATTTGTGACGTACAACTATTGATTTAAACCGTAGTCTTTGGAATACGTTCCGAATCACCACTAATCCTAGTTTAATAAGTTTAATGACGTATCTTGGCGTACAGCCGCTATTATACGTATATACACTTTAGTCCCTTTTCGCTTTCACTATGACAGTTCCAAAATCCTACACTATGAAACGAGCAATATTTGTATATTTATTTGTAATCACGTCTTCGGAAACGGGTCTTAAGATAAACGATTTTGATGAAAATTGCGGACCAGAGGTTTTTCGGGTCAAAAAATCGATCTCTCAAGTCGTTATCTTTGGGAAAAATCATGTTCCGCCGAATATGGGGTTCCCAGTAATTTGATACATAGACGACACTATCAAATTGTGAATTAATAGTGTCGGGTACATACACCGCCCACATGACGGCGTGCGAGTTATTTCGCCCGCGAGATAGAGTACCTGTCTTTTTCTGACCGTCCTAATTACACAATGACAGGTAGTCTATCTCGCGTGCCGTCATGTGCTAGCAGTGCAGGTACTTATGTTAAAGCGATAAAATACTGTTTAGGTATTACAACGGTGACTTTATATGGTGGCTTTAAACGAGCAAACAGGTCACCTGATGTGAAGTGATCACCCCCGCCCACGCACACCTGCGACACCGGGAGAGGTATTGCAGTTGCGTCGCCGGCCTTTGAGAAAAGAGTACGCAAATTAAAATTATTTATTCAGTAAATTGGCCATATGAGGGTTCTTTTGCACGTCGGCAATATGCAGTGAAGCTACTAGCGCTTGGGACAAGACCATCATTGGGGAGAAGTAGCGCCGCAAGAAACTCCACTTAAAAGTGTTGCATTACAAGGTAATAAAGTACCTAATGAATAATAGATATTAACAGTAGCACAAATAAAAAATTAACAAATGTAATATCAATGAAATAAAATAAAAATAATTACCAGGAGAAAGAAGACTAGCGAACCGAAAATACTTAATAACAAAATAGATAATAAGGTTCTCGCTAACGTATAAACGTATTATTTATAAATATGCAGCGAAACACGATCCTAATATTTACACTCGCTAAATGAATCACGCTGAAAACTTTCTAACTCAAATCCGCATATACATGTCTATTTTGGTCGTTTATTATTTTCCTGTTTGCACAATGAAGTCATTTACATAGGTTCCTTTAAAAAAGCGGCCAAGTGCGAGTCGGACTCGCCCATGAAGGGTTCCGTAGCAGCAATTCGATTTATGACGTAAGAAACTACTTACTAGATCTCATTCAAATCAATCTTGGGTGAAAGTTTGAATGGTAATGTACATCATATTATATTTTTTGTTAGTTTAACATTCTCTTATTTTAGAAGGTACAGGGGGGGACACATTTTACCACTTTGGAAGTGTCTCTCGCGCAAAAAATTCAATTTAGAAAATAATATATTAGAAACCTCAATATCATTTTCGAAGACCTATCCATAGATACCTACACGTATGGGTTTGATGAAAAAAAATATTCCAGTTTCAGTTCTAAGTACGGGGAACCCCCAATTATTTTTATTTTGTCTATTTTAGTGTGAAAATCTTAATGCGGTTCACAGAATACATCTACTTACCAAGTTTCAACAGTATAGTTCTTATAGTTTCGGAAAAAAAAAGTGGCTATGACATACGGACGGACAGACAGACAGACAGACATGACGAATCCATAAGGGTTCCGTTTTTTGCCATTTGGCTACGGAATCCTAAAACAACACAAGCACAGTATGAACACTCCTTTTAATTCGTAGGCCTGAATTTATTTACTAGCCTAACGAGTAGTAAAACTAGAGATGTCGACCTTTGAGTAATCAAATAAACTCGAGTTGAGTGGAAACCCCAAGAGCAGCAAAAAGCCGGTTGCGTGCGCGTGCGGCTTATCTACCACGGGGTCATTAAGGTGATAACACCCGCAATGACCCTGAAGGGCGGTTCAACTAAGTTCTTGTTGGTAACAGATGGAAACAAAATAAACAGAACCTATCACTACATAGTATATAATCGGTGAACATAGTACATAAAAAAACATACAAAGGAACGTATAACCTCCTTTTTTAAAGCCGGTTAATAAAACAAAGTCGCTTCCCGCTGTCTGTTTGTCCCTATGTATGCTTAGATCTTTAAAACTACGCAACGGATTTTGATGCGGTTTTTTTTTAATAGATAGTGTGATTCAAGAGGAGAGATTAAATGTATAATACCTTAACCCGGAGCGAAGCGAGGGCGGGTCACTAGTATTCTATAGTTTAAAACCATATTGTCTTTGAGATATTATCGTATAGTTTTCAACTCGGCCGCCATTACTGTCGACCACCGCTATGCGAGCCCAGCTATCATAACGTTGACAATACGATTACATGTCAAGAGCAATATGGTTATAACGAGTAGAATAAAACCCCAGTACTTTGTAGGGGATGACATTATCCGTCGGTCTGTTCGTCCGCCCGGATACGGGAAACAATTGTTATGTTATTTTTTAATGAAGCTTTAAAAAGTCATAGTTCAGACCCCCTGCAAAAACACTGTACAAAATTAACGACAGTAATGACGTCACAGCTGTTGTTCCATGTTTAAAATATACGGACTTTTTATTTCAGAAATTACTATGTTCATGAGAAAAACAATCTAAACCTTAAAAGAAGTTTTAAATTTTGAACAAGTTTTGATTCTTTATTAAATCTTAATAAACGGGTCAAAACTTAGTGTATTGCGTTTCATATGTTTTTTTTACATTTTCTACTAAATCGTAGCAATTAAACTCAATTCTGTTTTTTATGTATGCTCCCTATGACCCAATACCAGTAATTGTCTGTGCTCTCACCGAACGGTTCCGGCGGAAGACCAGCGTTGACTTTACAACCAGCACATGCTGAGCCGGGACCGTTTCGCATCAACTACTTTTGTATTGTTCTATGTAAAAATAATAATATTATTTTTTGTTTGTTGCTGTGAATAAATGATTTTCTTTCTTTCTTTTCAATAGATCATGACTAAGCAGAATATTTGGTGTATTTGCGCACGTACAAAATTCGACAAGCCTCTCCACTCTTGAATAACTCCTTGTAAACCAACATATGAGCTTATATGCCGAGATTAACGGAGTGTTCACTGAGGCGATATTGATAGGCAAAAGGCGGGCGTCTGATGCAGATATACCCAGACCCATGCATAAAGGAAATATGTTTTTTTTTTTATGATTAGCAAACAAATCAACCTCGCACGGTCCAAAGGTTTTAATTTCAGAGGATTGAGATACACAATATTTTTAAAATATACGTGCATTCAGGGAACTCGATCTCACAAACCCTTCTTTTGATGCCTTTGTTCTATTTCTACGTCCAATTTTCTTTTCACAACTTGGAATAAAATCAATATACAGGGCCTCCATTTTTCTGAGTAAAACACTATTCGTCGGTGAAACTGCAACCGCGTAACTAACAAATTCACTAATTGTAAGTTGCAAAATGTGCCTTACTGACTTACATGGTAAGGAGTATTTTGCAACTTATATTTTTTTTAAATACGCGGTACTGCAGTTTCACCGACGTATTGCTTTTAACGTGTTATGGTCTTCGTTTTCTTGGTCGCCATTACCGTCAAGTATATAAGAGCTATCGTAACGTTGACGATGCGATAAAATGTCAAAGGCAATATGGTTTTTACCCAGTGGAATAGAGGTGCTGGACCTCTATTAATTTCGGTAAACAATAATGTCTTTGCAGTGTTATCTTATTGTTTTTAAGTCAACCGCCATTACTGACCATTACTTGATAAGAGCTATAAAAATATTGACCATACGTCCGTACCGTGTAGAATCTCAGCACTGGTGTAGACAGTAATAATGCTTTTTTCATTAATTTATCGACTGTTTCGTAAAATAGAGGCATTCCATCTTAGTCCTCAGGGTTGGCAACGCATTTGCAGTCTTGTGAATGCGAATGTCTATAGGTCACAGTTTCCACTTACCATCAGGTGGCCTGTGTGCTCGTTTGCCTACTCAATGCCATAAAAAAATGCCTTTTTTACCCGACTGCAGCGAAGCCCAAAAGGAGGGTTATGTGTTTGACCTATACATATATATTATATATATGTCCGACTCTATGGTCCCTCGTAGAGGCTAGATGGGTGAGCCGATTTCAACAAGCGAGGCGCCGTTAGATTCGTCTAAACGTCGCAAGTGTCACGTTAAAATAAAAACAATATAGCGGCAGAAAACATATATAAAGGGTAACTAACAAATATAGATGACATTATGAAAACATGCAGTTGAGAATCAAAAACTTGCGTTTTGCAAGACTTGATTATTTTAAATCTGAGGTTGTTTTAAAGGTGTTCCTAATTAAATTGTTTATTTTAGTGTTAATTTGACTTAAACAAGGTTTCAAGTTAAACCGTTAATGACATGATGACAATGAATTTTATTTAACTTTTAAACTACCCATATCCAGTTGTAAACTCGACGGGTTAAGTATACAATGAATATGTTCGTTAGGACGTGTTCACTGCGCATCTCATTAACATTTGAACAATTAACTAAAATTGATGGACAGACTGCCGATAGTTCTGGTTGTCTACGCGTCATTGGATTGTTACGAGAAAATCACTGAAACTAATTCATTAGCGACAGTTTACTTAGTTTTTAAATATTACATAACTTTTTTTGGTTTTTCGACATACGGGCGTACAAAACGCAAAACGTACAAAAATAATAATAATGCAAAATGAACAAAAAAACGAAAAGTGTGATGTAGTGTCACATTTTGCGTATGTACGTTTTGCGTTTTGTACGTTCTGCGTATTTCACATTATGCGTTGTGTACATTTTGCGTATTATGCATTTTGCCATTGGTTACTTTTTGCGTGTAGTGTACATTTTGCATTTTGTGCATTTTGCTCCAAAGGGTATTAAATGAACCCTTCAACATGCTGTGCAATGCTGACGACGCATGCATGCTTCTGTTTCAGAAGCCAAAAACACTTAATGTTATATCGAGAACATGCATGCTTACTGCTACACAAACACTATAAGTTCCGTGCCCAACGCTCTATTTGGAGTCCATTTGGCTTAAAAACCGGCGTGATAGGGCCTGAATATGTTAAAGGGTAGTGTAGTCAGTAGTCACGCAACCCGTCCAGTAACAAATTCATTGATAGCGCTGATAGGAACGGCCTCGCGGTGAAATATTGCGGCGACTTAGATAAGCTTACGAAATAGTTTGAGAGTGGTTGCCGGGTTAGAATAGTGCCACTCCATGTCTTCCCGTGGATGTCGTAAGAGGCGACTAAGGGAATAAGGGCTTGTAGTACTGTTAGGCGATGGGATTGCAACCTGTCACTAATACACTGGCAAACATCTTAGCCTGATTGTGCAAAATGTGGTTACAGAATTATCAACAAGTTTTTTAGAGTTGTTGGTAATTCTGTAGCTCTGCCTACCCCACTCTGGGAATAAAGGCGTGACTTTATGTATGTATGTATGTAGTTTGAGAGTAGTTCGACATTGGCTACTTTAAACCCCTGATTCAAAGGGAGGGGTGTTATAATTTTAACGTGTGTATCTATCGATCTGTTTATGGAATAGTAGTTTTCTAAGGTATAAGTCGATTCGGACTCGGTTTTTAGGGTCCGGCACCTCAAAAGGAAAAAAAGAATCTTATAGGATCACTTTGTCGTGTGTCCTTCCGTCTGTCTGTCTGTCTGTATATCAAAACTCGGGAATAAAAACCATATACTCAGGTCTACAGTCCCTTGAAGCTGAAAAAAGAAACTTCTAAGCTAACCTAAAAAATTATACGGTCGTTCAAGCCGCAAAAAACTCCTTCCTCTCCATAGACCTAGATCGTGTATTGTGCTGCAAGACGGTCTTACAGCCTTAAGTTGGCATAAATTAATTGAAGTATTTATCATCTTGTCGGGCTCGTGTGGAATCAAGACGCTTATTCATAAGTTCATAACATTCACAGTCTTGTTAGAAGCAACAACGTTGCTAGCATTCAAATACAGAACACGCAAAACTCAATAGGATAAAAAAGATTACTGTATACAAAAACAAGTTTCTTTTTATACAGAACAAGTGAACTGAAGCGTTAAATTGTTCAAATCCATTCCAGTGAATACAAAAGACTGAAATAAACACGTAACTCCTGCTTGTGGCAGATAATATTGCTTTTGATTGTGCCGTGGCATGTTCCATTCTACGTCAAACGTGTATGGGATCGCACAATAATATGTTTCATATCGTTTTAAAATAAAAGTTAATGTAAAAGGTGAAACGTAAATTGTTGATGGAACTTTACCGAATATTTTACTAGTGGAGAATCTAATATATAAAATTCTCGTGTCACAGTATTAGTTACCATACTCCTGCAAAACGGCTTGACCGATTTTAATGATATTTTATACGCATATTCAGTAGGTCTGAGAATCGGCTACTATCTATTTTTCATACCCCTAAGTGACATGAAAGAAACAAAAAAAAAAATTGCAGCGGGCGAAGCCGCTGGCGGGTCGCTAGTTTCATATAATATTATACGTTTTTATATTATGTCATTACCGAAATTAGCTTAACATAACTGAAAGTCTGCAAGGACAGTCTCTCCTCTCCAAATGATGCACAAGTGCACCTATACAATTTGTCAAAATCTCACGTTTTTCTTTACCACAATGGTTATCAATTATGTCCAGTTTACACGCCGCAAAGTCAAAGTTGCCATTTAACAAAGTTGAAAGAGATAGATGACAATTCCATGGAACATTGTGCAGGTAATAACGATGCAGGGATAAATAAGATTACGTCAAACCTACCAAAATAACACTAGGAAAACATGAAACGATCGTAACTGATGGTCCGACCGACATCTCGACGGACGCGGCCGGGAACTTCCCAACTGTCATCCCGTGGGCACGGCCGTTTGATTAATTCTTTTGTTTTTGAGAAAAGGAGGCTGTTGTTACCTTGCAGAGATTTGCACCAGAACGGTTCGGAAACTTTGGTAAGTGCGACTGTTTCTAGATGTATTGAATGTTTCATAATAGAGAACATGCATGAACATCAGAATTGAGTTAGAACGCAATATAGGTCATACACAGATTTAGGTTAGCGTCTTTCCTGTGGACACGCCAGAAGTTAACGTTTTTAAGGCGTAATTTTCGGGCTAAGCCCATTCCCGCATAAACGGCGTCAGGGATGCTTTAGACCTATCATATAAAAACAAAAGTTATATGCACACAAGCTTTTAACTAATGACCACAGGAAAGACAACTTTTGTTTTTTAAGTGTGTATGACCCTTATACTAAGTTTAGACCCATTTATTGAGATTTTATATAGAATCAAAACTTGTTATTTTAAAACTTTTTTTAATGTATTGTTTTTTTCGGCATCCTTATTTTATTTACGTAAAAATTTAAATCAACGTTATTGACTTAAACATAGTAATTTACGAAACAAATGCAAATTTCTTTATAATGTCCTTATATTTTAAACGTGGAACAACAGCTGTGACGTCATTCCTGTTGTAGATTTTGTATAGTGTTTTTGGCAGGGGGTCCGAACTAAGACTTTTTAAAAATTTCATATCTTATGTAAAAATAACACGACAATTATTTCACGTATAGTTACTCCTCTCTTTCATAGCACTTTCCACAGAGCGTAAGATTAAACATTATGCATGTTACGAATGTGTCAAAAAATCGGAAGTTCCACTTCAGCTACTGAAGCATCGGGATTTATTACATACAATAAGGTATTCCTCAACAAACAGAGGGCAGCTCGGAATAAATGGGATGGTTGAGAGAGGCGATGGCTGAGATACGCGTCATACTCGTGAAGGGGTCCAGTTTGTGGGGCCACGGTTTCAACGACTTGCTGTTTTGATTATTCCAGTTATGGGTTTTGTCGTAGAGACCTCGTCTTGTTATTGACCTTACTTAATTATTATTTATTACTCTATTACCTTGTAATGTAACGTACTTTTAAGTATTATTGTTATTTACATACATACATATTTACTTCGCCCGCTGCATTTTACCCGGCGGGATAGGCGTCGTTAGCATTGGGCTGCTACCTATCTAGGAGAAGGAAAACTCCAAATCCAAACCCGAACCTGCACCATGGACCATGCAAGCAGTATTTAAGAGAGTTATACCCCAGGAGGGTACTGGCAATGCCAGAGAATCCCTCCCCAGGCCTAGCCTGGGCAGCCCTTCGTACTCTGGGGGGGGCAAAATGCTGCAAGTATGTCCAGATCCCGCCGGGGATCGGAACGGTGGCGATGCCGTTTGCCACGCATCATGCCGTGTTCGTAGGGGGGTTGGCAAAAAGCGGGCTGCTGAAAGCCGCCTTGCTACATTGAATGTTTGTGGAGGGATGGAACATAAGTTAGTTGAAGTATGTATGATGATGAAAGAGAGAAAGCTGGATATTTTATGTGTGACTGAGACGAAGAAAAAAGGGGTGAGTACGTCCACCACGGAAACTTGACGGCATTGTGGTCCGGGGTCCCGGCATCCGAGCACGGTCGTCAGGGAGTTGGTATCTTACTCACAGAACGAATGGCTGAGTGTATGCAAGAGCATGAATGCGTGAGCCCGAGACTTCTCTGGGTGCGACTAAAGGTAGGTCTCACTCGTTTGTTCATTATTGGGGCTTATGCCCCCGATATGAATAAACCAAAAGAAGAACGGGAGAAGTTTTGGGAAAGTCTGCATGAAGTTTCAAGAAAATGCAAGGAGAATGAAAGGATTATTTTACTAGGCGATTTTAATGGTTGGACAGGCGTGCAAAGAGATGGTTATGAATCGGTACTAGGAAAGTATGGTGATGAGCGTGTGAACGAGAATGGCAAATGCCTACTCAATGTATGTTTGTCTAAGAATCTCTGCGTGACAAACACTTGGTTTGATCACAAAGAGATTCATCAGTATACGTGGAGACGTCAAAATGAGAAGTCTATGATAGACTTGATGATTGTGGATGAACGTTTGCGTAACAAAGTTGTAGATACTAGAGCATTTCGGGGGGTCAGCGTAGGTTCAGATCACTACTTAGTGGTAACACGAGTAAGGGGTCTGTTCACACGTTGGCGCCATCGTGTTTCCGTACCGACAACTGCGTTAGAGAGGATAAAAGTAGAGAAACTTAATGATCAAGTTATAAAAGATGAGTACGTAAGGAAGCTGAAAGATTATTTTGAATGTGTTAATAAGATGAATGACAGTGAAGTCGAGAATGATGTAAATAATGTATGGGAGACTATGAAGAATGGAATGGTTAAATCGGCCATTGAAGTATGCGGTGTAGTAAAGAGAAAAAACAGCAAGAATGAACGTCCGGAATGGTGGGATAGAGAGGTAGATGATGTAGTGAAAGAGAAGAAAAAGTGTTGGTTGGATTTTGTAGCTGTAGAGCCAGCACAACATCTAAGTGATAGAAAAAAAGAAGATTATATTAGATCAAAGAAAAGAGTGAAAGAAGTTGTGGCTAGAAAGAAAGATTTACTAAATGAAAAGTATGATAGGAGTTTCTCTGACAACTTCCGGTCGAATATTAAACTCTTTTGGAGTTTGATAAAATCGGCTCGGGGGAAATCAGAGAAAACTAAGTTAATTGCGTTGAGGGATGAGTCTGGGGACTTAATATGTGAGGAAAGAAAAATGCTTGATAGATGGAAAACCTATTTTGAAAGCTTGTTTGAATGCGAAGATGTATGCCTTGAGCCAGAATGCAAGAATAAGGATGCAACTAGAGTAGATGAAAGTGTGATTAGCATGAGTGAAATCGTGGAAGCTTTAAAAAGTATGAAAGCGGGAAAGTCTGCAGGTTGTGATAGAGTGTCGATAGAAATGCTGAGGAGAGGAGATGGCGTGGTGGGTAGTCTGTTGTATCGCCTTTTCAATGCATGTTTGAGTATCGGCCAAGTCCCTGAAGATTGGATTAAGGCCGTTATCGTCCCTCTGTATAAAGAAAAGGGGTCACAGCAAGACTGCAAAAACTACCGCGGTATCAGCCTCCTTAGTGTTGTCGGCAAAGTATATGCGAAGATTTTAATTGAAAGGGTAGTGAATGTTACGAATGACAAAATCTGGGATGTACAAGCGGGATTTCGAAAGGGAATGGGATGTACGGATCAGGTCTTTTCACTACGGTCCATCGCAGAAAAGTTTTTGGCTGTCAACCAAAAGGTTTTCTGTGCTTTTGTAGACCTGGAAAAGGCCTATGATAGGGTAAATAGAAAAGAGTTATGGACGGTGCTGTCTATGTATGGAGTGAGCGGCAACCTGGTACAGGCTTTGAAGTCCCTTTATGAGGGCTCTAAGGCCTGTGTCAGGATCAATGGGGCATACTCGGCCTGGTTTAATATCTCTAGAGGTGTTAGACAGGGCTGTGTTGCCTCACCGTGGCTGTTCAATCTATTCATGGACAGTTGTATGCGAGATTTGAAAGAGTGTGATAAGGGTTTGCGTATGCAAGAGTTACTCATCAAATGCCTCTTATATGCCGATGATCAAGTTATACTTGCTCCATCGGCACTTGAGTTGCAGGAGATGGTGACAGTGATGAATGAGGGATTTAAACAAAAGGGTATGAAAGTAAACGTTGCTAAGACCAAGGTCATGGTGATAGAAAAGGACGAAGATATTACTGAGTGCGTGATAAATATAAATGGTGAATTAGTAGAACAAGTGAGTGAATTTGTGTATCTGGGAAGTATGTTTACAAGAGATGGTAAGTGTGAGAAGGATATTGAGAGGAGGGTGAATGCAGGAAATCAGATAAATGGAGCCCTGCACTCCTTTGTGAGCAGAAGGGGCGTTTCACAAAAAGCCCGACTGGCTGTTCACAATGGAGTGTTGGCCCCTACTCTGATGTATGGTAGTGAATGTTGGGTGTGGCTGGATAAGCATGAAAGTCGTATAAATGCAGTAGAAATGCGCTCTTTGCGTAGTATGTGTGGTGTAAAACTGTGTGATAGAGTAAGGAATGAAAACATCAGAGAGAAGTGTGGTCTGAAAGAAGATGTAGTGACTAAAATTGAAAAGGGCATGCTTCGATGGTTCGGTCATTTGGAAAGGATGGATGAAAAAAGATTGACGAAAGAAATTTACAGTGCTAAAGTGAGTGGAAGGGTCGTAAGGGGGCGCCCTAGGCGTACTTTTTTGAATCAAATCGGGGAAATACTGGAAAAGGGCCGAATCTTAAGTACCCGAAACCGACGTGCATGCATGACTCGATGTATGAATGTGGAAGAAGCGAAAGGGTATTGTCAGGATCGTAGCAAGTGGAAAGAAGTGGTCTCTGCCTACCCCGCTGGGAAACAGGCGTGATTTATGTATGTATGTACATACATACATACATATTATCACGCCTTCATTCCCAGAGTGGGGTAGGCAGAGCTGCAGAAATACCAACAACTACAACAAGAGTTGTTGGTAATTCCGTAACCACATTTTGCACAAAAAGGCTAAGATGTTTACCAGTGTATTAGTGACAGGTTGCAAGCCCATCGCCTAACAAGCCCTCATTCCCTTAGTCGCCTCTCACGACATCCACGGGACGACATGGAGTGGCACTATTCTAACCCGGCAACCACACGGGCGATATGTTATTTATGATTGAAAAAATTACCTCCTGCTGGAGTTTCTTCTAGCGTTTCTTCACCATAATCTTATCGGAAGCGCTAGTAGATTCACTTGATCGACGGGTAAAATAGGCCTCATGTGGCCAAGTTACTGAAAAAATATTGAGAATTTATAATTATGGATTTTTGAATAAAAGGGTGAGCATGGATTTTAGTGTTTATCGCACAAATACATTGTTTATTTTCCGAAAAGTTCAAAATCATGATTCACAATTTTCTTCCATAATGCAATACCACTACTGCACATAATTAGCAAGAAAGGTAATCTTTCCAATGCGGTTGTCGTTATCGCTCTATCGACGCACTCAGCCTGATTAGTACCTACAGGCCAATTTGACCTTTATACCGTTGACATAAGGTTTTAATATCGACGGTACTCGGCTAATGAAATGATCACAAGGCTGATACGGTATTCTTGGATGCTAATGCTTTTTAAATGTATTGATATTGCACACTAATTGATTAAGTACTTCAGCCGTGAAGATGCTAGGTAATACAGAAAATCCAGTATTTAGTTTTAAGTCACTTGCATAAGAAAGAAAGGTTATTTTATATTGTCAAAGTATTACTGATATCAACTACACTCAGGAGTAATGAAAACGGGTCACTTTCTATGGAAATTCTGTACAAAGTGACCCGTTCTCATTGCTCTAGACTATATCGACGGTGGAAATTTCAAATGTCGTAAGGGACAAACGCTTACTTTTCAGCGGAGCCAGAAAATAAAATTCCACTTTTTTTAAATTCATAACTTGGAATCTACTCATCCCATTAAGATGATTCTTGGAAGCATACTTTTTAAATAACTTCGCCTACCCTATTTTTTAATTGGACATCCATAAATACAGTGGTTTAGGAAATAGTGTCCCTTACAACAAAAAAATAAGAAGAAAATGTGTGTTACACCTCCGAAAACACAGTATTTATCTGACACAATGTATTATTTTTAGTGCCTTACAACATAGGAATTTTAAAAATATTGAGATATACGATATTGCGCTTAATGAAACAAGACGTTATACAAAAATATTTGACCGATACAACATAGTGTTTTAAATATTAGGAAGTTACGACTAACTTTGACCAACTCATAACTTTTTTATTAGAAGTCATATCGAAATTTCAATACAACAAATAGATAGAAAAAAAAATACTGACTTCAATGGTATATTTAGTGTACTTACGACAAAATGTCCCTTACGACATTTGAAATTTCCACCGTCGATATTATAATATAAGTGCGTACGATATTGCATTTTAGTCAGAAAAGTTCATTTCTATTACCAGACTGCGTCAGAAGGAGGTTAATGTTTTTCAAGAGCATGTATGAATGTCTATTTCTTTGGAACGCTCTACAGCCTAAACGGCTTAATAAATTTCAATATGTATTTAGATTTGTCTTGCTTGTGTGAGTGACAAAAGCTATAAAATTTTAATAAAAGTAATGAGACTCTGATATATATATTTTGTAATATATTAAGACAACAAAACTGCAGTTAGATTTTAAAGCCAACTTTTTATTTATTTTTTAGTCGGCTTAAATACCCATCGATAACCTCATTGAACAAACAACATGAAAAGAAACTTATCCAGCAAAATATAATGAAACTTATGGATAAGCAGTTATGCGCGGGAGTGTATGCAGTGAGAAGGTGAATAGTTAGAGTTGAATTTAAATCCAGGAAGACGCCCTACGATTTAAATTAACGAACACAGATAAAAAGATTTCTTATGAAAAACCTTTTATAGAAAACATCCAAGACAAAAACAAAATACTCGCACTCATCACACAAATATTTGCCCAAACCGGGATCGAACCTGGGACAGTTAGCTTCGTAGGCAGGGTCACTACCAACAACGCCAACGCGTCGTCCATACATTTATAATGTTAGTAGTATCCAATAGACCTAACTGTTGTAAAAACTAATATTATACCTATTTTGGGTTGGATTGGATTTTGAAAAAATCTCTCTTGTTTTTTGTGTCAGTCCATTCGACACTTTTATCAGCATTATGATATTTCGGTACCTATTATATGTATAAAGTAGTCGTAATATTACTATATTATACCTACTTATGTGTATACACATAGAAGCATCTGTTAACGAGAGCCCCTATAATGTTCAAGAGGGGGTAAATATTTGTCGACCCATTTGTAATGTCGTTCATTTAATTCTTTTGGAGCTAAATGAAAGGAGGAAAATCACCGCTTCATCCTAAGTTGGCAAACAGTTCGCCGTTTTAAAGGAAGGTAAATAAAGCGGTAAAATGGCCCAGGAAAAAAAAAAAACAAGGCAAAAATGAAAAAATTTGTACGAATTCAAGACACTGTGCTATTTTTTTAAATTAACCAACTTTAATAATATTTATAACAGTAAATTAGCAAACAGTATTAAAGCACACAACTCAAAAGCTGCTTCCGCCAATATTAATTCAAAACATAATTAAATTCATAAGACATCCCCTTGCTACGGTGCTACGGCGTAGAGGAGCTACGAATAGGGAAGCCATGGATCGAGACTCAAACTAAAGTTAATGCTTTCATTGTAATTAAATACTGGTGGTTCAAAAACTCGGTCAGACAATATAAATTTACAATAATTATACTAATAACGTTTTTCTTTACAAACATTGGGTACATTTAAAAGATATTACGGGATAGTTTTCTGCCACTCGATTACTTAATTATTGTAAGGAACAAATAAGAAGAAACATACATTTATCACAATAACACACAAATGAAAATAATAAATTAATAAAATAACCTGTCACTTGAAACCAGATTCCATTTTCGATTAAGTTCCGTTTATGAAATATTAAGTTTCGAAGCGCTAATTTAACACAAACAGCCAGCAAAACTAAAAATACAAAAAATCCGAAAACAAAATTACATGAAAGCACATATAACGAATTTTAGCTTTAAGCGTAATGCTTTTCAGAATATAAATATTAAAGCTAATATGTCTGTCACGATGACAATAACATTTATAGTCAACGTGACCTACCGATGATTTAATCATCTATAGGATCGATAGTATACCAATTAGACGACTCGGCCGTAATAATATGTCAGTCGAGCGCGGCAGCCAATCATGTGACCTGCCAGTACTTGGAGGGAACTCTATTTAAAGTGTGCTGGGGCTCTATTGCAGACGTACTGTTTACGTTTTCTGTTCAAGACAGAAAAGAAAAAGAGCTATCACAATATAATGTTAACTCTACTGTTCTTCTCAACGGTCTCCTATTGGTTAGACTTTGACATTTGAAGGACCCACTACTTAATAATAATTTTCATTTATAATATTAAGAATATAAACGCTTTCAAACAACGTAGTCTAAAGATACATCGACGCCAATATAAATGGGAGTTTAAATATCGTCACTACCTTGAAAATACCTCGTATCTCATATTTAGTGATGTACAATTTTAAACTTGAACAGAAGGAGAAGTAAGTAATTAACCACCCGCCAAGCAACAGAGTTCGCATTGTTGTGTTCCGGTGTGGGGATAAGACAACTGGTGAAATTACTAGCATAGAGGCATTCCATCTTAGTCCTCAGGGTTGGCAACGCATTTGAGGTCTTGGGATTATAGTCTTGAGAATTCAAATGTCTATGGGTCTCAGATTCCACTTACCATCAGGTGGCCTGAAAGCTCGTGTGCCTTCTCCTTAACATAAAAAAAAAAAAAAAAAAGTTTAAAATCGTACATCACGAAATACGAGATACGAGGTTTTTTCAAAGTAGTGACGTTATGTAAAAAGAAGAAAAATATAAAAGATGTTTATTCAGTAAGTGAAGTCACTATTACACGTCAAAATTCTACCAGCGCTTCCCAAGAGGAAGCCACTGCTGAGAAGAAGCGCCACAAGAAACTCAAACTGAACAGCAAGTTTTCGAAACCACAACACTTATTTTACTGTACTTTACTACTTCTCCGCTGTCTTAATGCTAGTCACTTGAAATTTCTACAATTTTCTGTATTACTATATAGCCGGTATAGCGACAAATTAATAACCAAAACAAAATAAAGTTATAATTTGAAATTTGAAATCTTCTGAGTTAGACTGATGCATGGGAGTAAAAATCACGACACGACCATTTTTCACAACTTCAGGTGACAGGTTACTTTTCAGTGTACATGGCACAGCTTATACTGGGTGATTTTGAAGCCATGGTCAGGAATGGCCAGAAGTGAATAAGATAGTCATACCGAACAACTTTTCCGATGGGACCAACCACGAAATCGCTAAAAAGAAAACAGCTGTTCTATACATTAACTCTCAATTAATTCACCGTTAATGTATGGAACAGGTGTTTTTTTTTTAGCGATTTCTTGGTTGGTCCCATCGGAAAAGTTGTTCGGTAGACCACCTTATTCACTTCTGGCCATTCCTGATCATGGCTCCAAAATCACCCAGTATGAAACCCAGTGATGTATCAGCGTGTTAACTCTGAAATGTATACCAAATTGTCACTGTCAAGATGATGAAATAGGAGGATAGGAGATTAACATATCTACTGAAATAAGTTAGCAACAACGGCATCCCAAAATGAATAAGTAAATTACTCTTGCATGTAAAAACCGGCAGAACGATGTTACATAAAATTGTTCTCCGTAACGTTATTCAGCTTCCATACGTAAAACAGGCTTAAAGTCAAAGGTTACGGGAGCGAAACAACCTTTGGCGAAGTTCTCGGGGTAATGTATATTGAATAACGATACAGAGTTTATAATTTGAAGGTATTCAGACTATATAAAAAGAGATGGGGGTGGCAGGTATTTACCAAATATACCCACGGGGAGCCTGCCAGTTGACCAAAATATTTTTGGTCAACTGTATCATTTCCCAATTTTTTCATTTGCCAAACCAAAGTTATATATATTTTTCAGAATTTATTTAAGTACCATCGTTTAGAACCCTATAGGTTAGGTTAAGGTAACTTTTATTTATTTATAATTGTGTAATATTTACGGTTACAGAAAACAAAGCGGGTTGGCAAATGAAAATTTGGGAAATGAAACATTTGACCAAAAATATTTTGGCCTAACGAAATAGACTCATACCCACCAGGAAGACAGGTTGTGTACGGTGAAGGACTTTAACTGTTATGCCACTAAGGAACCCTTTATGTTAGCTTGTTAGCTTTCATTCATGTGGTTTGACGCTGTTATTACGACAGGGTTCCATAGTGGCATAACAATTAAAGTAAAGGATGGATGGATGTTTGATACTCAATCACGCTTCAACCACTGAACGGATCGGGATGAAACTTGGCACACGTATAGGTTAGATCATGGAGTAGGACATAGGCTACTTTTAATTCCGGAAAATTTGACAGTCCCCGCGGGAATACCTATAAACGACTTCAACGCGGACGAAGCCGCGGTAACAGTTATTTTGGTAACCCATCTAGCCGGTGGATACGAGTATATTGCAACCCCAAGTACCCGGCGCCGCCCATCTCTATGTACAGTCAAGGACTTTAATTGTTATGTCACTATGGAACCCTGTCATAATGACAGCGTCAAACCACATGAAAGAAAGCTTAAATTAATTATTAACGCTGTCATTACGACAGGGTTCCATAGTGGCATAACAATTAAAGTCCTTGACCGTACAGTAACTTTTAGTAAGTAGTTCTAATTTAGTATAATTAGAGAATGTATTCCGGGTCCCTGGGATTCTATGTAACCGTATAGAAAAGAACTGTTTTAAGAATCCGGGACTGTAAACAGAATATGTTATACGTTTTTAATAATGCCCTGTGTAGGCAAGATAACAAAAAAGGATCATGAATTCTTTTTTAAGAATCTCATCGGGTAAGGGCATGTTGTGCAAACAAAAATGTCAATTAAATTAAAATTGTAAAAGACGAGCGCAATTTTTTGCCTAACAAGAACAAAGTTTCGCTTGAGTTACTTAACTTCAATTTAATACATTTGAATTTAGATAACAAAGTTTTAAATTGGGCCTTTTTAACTAAATTAATTCGTTTCAATTTGCATTTAACATCTTTGTTAAATTGAATCGTTTCGAGAACTTACTCAGTTACAGTCGCTATTTTAATTTTAGATTTCATTTATGAATTATGATAAATTGTTTTAGACGATCTAGGCTTCGATAGAATATTGTTAAGAAATAAACCGTTATTATATTTAGGCCATCTGTTATTTATTTCTCAATAAATAGACGAGTGGTTGTTTGACGAGATTGTTTTGCATTTAAACGCGTTTTTCTTCACAAGAGTTTTATACTGTTATTTCTATAAATACGAACTGCTAACATGATGTATCCTTATAATGTTTATTTTTGTATTTACTTATACTTATGTTATAGAAAGATATTTAAGTTAAATTAAGTCAGTCTCTGAAAACCAGCGCCGCCGCTTGCGGCGACACAATGCTCAGTAGGGGCCCTTTTCAACACCATGTTGAATGTGTTGTTTTAGTTGTCATTTGTTTTTAAATGTATTGTTTTAAGCGTTGAATAAATTATCTCTGGGCCTCTATTCAGGTGCGTTAAAACGATATCGTGTTTGACACGTTTAAGAATCGTTTATGTCACAGTCGCCATTATTGTAAATGGCATAAGAGTTATCAAAACGTTGACAATACGGAAACAGGTCAAAAACGATATCGTTATTACCTTGTAGAATTCCAGCCCAGTTCTATTTTAAAACTTTTATTTAGGTCTGACCCGTTTTTGATACATGTCATGAAACTCCACTAATTAAAATCTGTACATATTTTTGATCACATGCCTATGTACAAACACATTAAACTCATTAACCTTATTTTGGCACAGTCGCATAAAAAAAAACCCAATTCTACCAAGTCCGCCATGATACCGGAAGCGATCCCACGGCGGACGCGCCGCCGGAAGCGGAAATAGAGACAACACCTCAGCCAGCGATGAGGCTCTATTCCATAAAATAGATAGAGGATATCCAGAGGAAACGCTGCAACGGGGATCACCAAAGTAGAATGTGATTTATAAATATGGCTAAAAACAAAGATATATTTTTGATAAATAATTGAAAATAAATATAAATGCTCGTTACCACTGTGTTTTAACAAAACATGTCCAAGATAATAAATGAGTTGTGTTTGTCTCCCTGTTCCCTATCTCCGAAAATAAAGGAACTCTATGGAATAAGGAGAAAAGTGGATACATATTTTTATGCTCAACTGTACCTACAAATACTGAATAACTTAGTGAAAAACATTTTCAGGGTTCATATTTTAGAATAGAATAGAATAGAAAGTATTTATTCAACTCAAAATAAAAATAAAAAACAAAAGTTCATCTATGTTAAAAATTTCTTTTAATAGTATCTAAACATACATACAATCAACAAAAATAAACAATGGCTGAATTATTAGCAGTTCAAACCTGCCGAAATACAGTGAGTAAATCATTACCCTTCCTTTGCTTAGCCGTACAATACAATACAATACAAATACTCTTTATTGAACACCAAAAATAAAAAATAAAAACAGAACATGGAACAGTACATTTAAATCATAGGTATACAACAGGCGGTCTTACCGCTAAATAGCGATCTCTTCCAGACAACCTTGTAAGAGAAATAACTGAGGACACATATTCATGGCAGGGGGTGTAAACTAATTCGTTTAGAACTCAAACTAAATAACTACACGAAACAATTAAATTATTTCAATTTTGAAATTAGAACTATTTATAAATATACTAAATATAAATACATAAAATAAATAATCCGTAGTCGGGTAAAAAAGAGCTAGATCTATAGGACTCATTTCTTTACCGCTTTAACTGCGTGGGACTTCTAAGGTTTTCAGAACTTTTAGTATACATAGACAAGTTTTCGTAGAGGGTTTTTTTTTCGTGAAATAGAACCTCATACAGTAAAGCATGTTTTAATCGATACCAACAGCGGTATGGAAAACGGTGGGGTTGCACTATCTTGTTTGTCTTAATAGGTAGTTTGATAACAGTTATTACCTGTGAGTTAGTAGGGGGCATTTGCAATAAAAGCCATAGCAAACTCAAACCTCTAAGTCTATGAATAAGGTTGGAAATGCTGTGGGATTAGTATAGCTACTAGTGTAGGTATTGATTATTTTTACTTTATCAAGTGGTTGAGCGGTTAGATCATTATACGTCATGGATATGCTAACATAAAATAAATTAAGATCTATGTAGGTACTAACCATATTTATCGCAAATAAACAATCTTAATCTGATATTGAAAATTTTGACTACACGTTAGCCTAGTCCTGGGTTCAAATCCCGGTAACGGCGGATATTTGTGTGATGAGCGCTAATTGTTCCCGAGTCTTGGATGGTTTCTATGTATTTAAGTATGTATTTCTCTATATAAGTATGTTTATCGTTGTCTAGTAGCCATAGTACAAGCCTGGAGCTTAGTTTGGGACTAGGTCAACTAGTGTGAGATTGTCCCGTGATATTTTATTTTTATTTGAACACACATTAACCAAGACCCAAACTAGGATACGTTTTCACTGACAAGGGTAAATATTTGTGTGGTGCTCACAAGTATTTTATTCCTTTGGATGTTTTTATGTATTTCAGTAATATTTATTAACATAGGCATAGTACATGCCTAGAGCTTAGTTTGGGATACGAACATTATGTATAAATTTGTCCTCTGTTATTTTTTTTTCTTTTGATCGTTGGGAAAATGTGTTTGAACTTCGAACCGCTAATGTGGGGCATTTGGGCTTTTGTGGCTACATACATTTTACAAAGTGATATGATAAAAAATAAGTTTCTGGCAAAATGATTTTCATTCGGGCCACTAACCAAATGATTTTAAATATACGAATTAGCACGTAAGATACATTAAATAAGCTTTGTGATATGAACGTACCTACGATTTAATATAGTTTTGTCTTTCTCCATAGTTTCATTTTTTTATGGACCAACGTAATTGTACAGTCGCCATCAAATATATCTATGTTCTCCAGAGTGCTCAAAAATATCTGGACATGGACTCTAACGCCTTGAATGGTTTTCAGATATCTGTGAACACCATATTCGCTCCGATATATCTGATGGCAACTGTACAGTCAGCCAATAAATATATTGATAATGTTTGGACCCTATTTAAATGTCATTGAGTGTACTGACATTCCATGTTTAGTTTAAAGTTCATTATGCCAAAGCACTTCAGCATTTTCTTCGGGGTACACAGATAGAACAAGTCATCTATTGAGAGGTAAAACTCACTAAGCATCTACACTCAACTTACTAATAACTTAGTTAGTTTTACCTCTCAATCGATGTCTTGGATTCTTTGTTAATTTCACCCCGGAAACTTGAATAGTTCCAAGTCGAAGCTTCGAAGAGAAATAAGACTAGGATTTTTTGTATATATTTGCCCTACAACTAATTAAATCAGTATGTTTAAAACGTTTGTTGCTTTATTACGTGCCTAGCAACATGATCCACGGCCATTAATTTTATTTATTCCATGTATAAAAACCCTATTCAATCTAACTAGGTCACTGAACAATTGTTTCTTTAATCTGTTCAACAATATCATCAACGATGTTAATAATATCCCAATCACTCAACTGTTTTGACGAGAACCGTACTTTAATAAAAATACTACACAAATCTAAAGCTCCTTTCGTATCTAACACTGTACTAAGCTATAGGTACTGTCAGGCCGCGAAGCAAAGCGTTCCCGTGGAGCGGGCACGACCGCTCGCAACTCGCGCCCGCCGGCGACTGAACGGGCGCCGGGCGGCCCCCGGCCGTGCGCCGGCCGGGACCGGGCCGGGCCCTCTGAATGAGCACTAATTGACCATCTATTCCTAAGGGACCTAGTGCTTAATAGAGCTAAGAAATCTTCTTGGATGTGTCCTAATTTAGTACCGCCCACACACATAAAATTACGCCTTTATTATTAGTGGGGTAGGCAGAGCTACAGAATGGCTAGTGGATGTCGTACGAGGCGACTAAGGGAATAAAGGGCTTGTGGTACTATTAGGCAATGGGCTTGCAACCTGTCACTAATACACTAGTAAACTTCTTAGCGTGATTGTGCAAAATGTGGTTACAGAATTATAAGCAAATCTTTTTAGAACAAACATAAATAATATAAACAACTCTAAAAATACTGTTTGAAGAATGTTTATATATAATAAACAACTCTAAAAAGATTTGCATATAATTCTGTTACCACATTTTGCACAATCAGGTCAAAAGTTTACTAGTGACAGGTTGCAAGCCCATAGCCTAACAGTAGTCACACTCGGTGCTGGCTGAAAATCAGTGCTGCAAGTGCCTAGCACCTCAGCATTATGCTGAACCAGTGTCTGGTTCACTGCCACGAAGACACACACACGCACACATCACTTTGTTTTTTACGTAACTGTTCTTACTTTTTTGTTTGTCTCGTTGTGTTTAGTGTATAAATGTATTTTGCTTTTCTTTATTTGCTATGCTCTTAAGTTACGTTAAGTTAGTAAAGAGTTTTCCAAGAAAACATTATAGGAACTCCCTAATCATTAATACGTGAAAACAACCGTTACCATAATTATTTACGATAGCATTTACTAGTACAGTTTGCGCTGGAAATACATTTTATGTAATTGGATTACAGAATGATGTAAGGCACATAATTAACATGTTGTTGGTATCCCGTATAGCATTAGTTCCTAAAATTTAAGATACTTTCGTAATATCAATTTAAATAAAACATTATGCTGCCTGCGATGAAACAAGAGAGGAACACGTGTTCAAATTGTATATTTGCTTACTTGAAACTTATTTACTTTGCTTTGTTTCAGTATATCAGCCTTCTATATAATGAGGTTTCTAAATATTTACTTAATACATTAGAGCTAACAGTCCAATAACTTCAAGTTACGAGTAAACATTGACACCACATTTCGCTTATTCAGGACTTAAATAATACTATTATTCACTAGGTTACCTATTCCCTGTCTTGGAATTACAAGGGAAATAAGCATCTCTACCCATGTTGGGGAGAGATGAGGATGTTAAACTAATATTATTTCGTGTCCCTCAAACGAGGCCTTTTTACCTTTCGACGGGAAAACTTCAGGCAGCTGGGGGCCCGCGACTAATATTTACATTACTCGAGCGTGCAAAAATGTAACGGTGGCACTTACACGGGCATCTTTTAATGGGAATTTATAACCGGCAACAATAACCTTCTTCATTATTTTGTGAAGGTATCAGACTGAGGCCGACCTGTTACTGTATAATTGGTTTTACCGGAGGCACCTTCAAATTGTTTTTAAAGTGTTTGTTGTGGTAACTCATCACTTTATCGAATGTATCATTTCATCGAACGCTATTTTCTCCTGAATCCATAATGTTTTCAGGGCATCTTAAACATTCATTACGTAGGTTAGGTTAGGTTAGATGTTTAAGATGCCCTGAAAACATTACGGTTTCAGCAGAAAATAGCGTACGATGAAATGAAATTCGATGAAATGATACATTCGATGAAAGGTGTTTCGATTAAATGATAGACACTCGTTTGTTGTATATGGCTGAGGACCAAAAGGAAGTAGTTAACCATACAAACAACGAAGGTGAAAAAAAATCCGCCATGAGACGGAAAGTCTCCTTAGAATTGTATGGCCAATTTTCGTCGCACATTGGGATTTTTTTTTGCGTGATTTAGCATTCCCAACTTTTTGAACCTTACCCATTAATACCCAAATATTTTTTACATAAAACCAATAATAAAAATCCTATTTCTATTTTATGTACTTACTTACATAAAAACTTTCAACGCAATAAAATCTTTAAATGAGAACTTCATATTTGACATACATGAGGTCTCGTTTAGAAAAATCGGGTAGAAATGGGGATTAAATAGATAATAAACGTACAAAATCACACCTACTTCCCCACTACACTATCCCTAGTTTATCAAAAAACCTCTCAACAAACACCACAAAAAAACATTTGAATTCAATAAAGTTCAGGGTTGCTCTAGAAACCAAAGCCTCAAGAAAAGCCATCGATATAATCTTTTCCCCGCGCCGTTGTCGCCAAAGCCCCGCTAATCCGTCGTCATGACGATTCATATTCAGTTATCCACTTTTATCGACCTTGTCTCTTTATTCCCTGGCAACTATCATTGCGTTCAATATCGTATCAATTTAATTTAAACAGGTCTAACGTAAAGTAAGCTTTAAAAGCGAGTACTCGTGTTTTTTTACTTTTCAAATCACCATACGGTAATTTTTTGGAGTCGGTTTGGGGTTAAATCAAATAAAACATATAACTATAACATTATAAATGAAGAAATAAAGGTAATCAAGGAAATAACGCATGACGATATTTTAAAGAGATGCAGTCGCGCGACTGCGACACATGGCCGCCAATACAAATGTGCGATTACGTGGGCGAAGGTATACGATGAGCTGTTCGGTACCAGCCCTTATAGCTGGTATCACTTATTTGATACTCTGTGTAAAAAACGCGTCACTCTTTGACGGTTGACGTCTTAAAATAATAACCTTGTCTTGTCTTTGAAAGTCACACGAAAAGGTGTGGCTCCTGAATTGAAATATTGTTTTTTTTGTGAAAGGAATTGATTTATGTTTATTGGAATCAGTGTATGTTTTAGTCCAGGCCCTCCTGTCTAGGAGTTTTGTTTTATGCCTGCAAGTTTTGGTAAATTCGGTGATTTTGGTGCGCCTACGTGGTGGGCTGTCATCCAGGGGCCAGGAAGTGTTCCCCGGGACTCGGCGACGTCGACACACACACTATTACTCATACACTCAGATACACATATAGAAGCCGCCCTGTCACGACGCCAGCCGAAGGACGTCGGCTAAATCACCCATTCTCAGGTAACCAACTTTCTTGTACTGATACCTTTTGTAACGAACCGATACCGGACACCCCTTCGGTATGCCACGCTTCTTGGGAGCTCCAGCTAAGCGGGGTTATACCGGGCGATCCAATCCGGACACTCATCCGAGTTCAGTTCACTCTGCGGGCCCGGCGGCTGAACCTATCGAATAGAGTGTGTGAGCTCGGATTGGTAACTAACATGAGCGACAGCATCACAACTGTATTGCGACAATATCGCTGCAAAAATCGCCGTTACTAACCTAACCTTGTCTTACGTACCATATTACAAAAACAGACGGTCTTAACATTAATCTTGTGTCAGTTGCATCGCTTTCAAATAAACTCAAAACAAATAGATGTATGGTTTCAAGAAAAGTACTAAACGGTTGAATAAAATCAAGTAACAATGGAAAATCGATAAAACTGCAATTTTATGAACGATAACAGTTTCTGACTATTAAAAACGTACTATTGATGGATACTTTAAGATCCTTATCGATCGAGATCTACTATAAAGAAAACATTAAATAACCCTGCAATAACTAAATTCAGTAACGTATATTAGATTAGCAAGCCCGGGTTGAGTGGTCCCACTTGCAGCGTTCAGCGTCGGCTATAACAGTATATCGCGGAAAGTTGCGATTGCAATAAAGAGCACTCGGCCGGAATGCGCCGCGGAGTAACGACTAACGAGCCCTTTGGGGTGCGGTGCCACTGCCGGCGATCAGCGTCGACGATGAAGGATCGACCACACTGAAGCTTCCAATAAGTTGAACCAACATTGACGCGGTGAAGCGTTTTTAACGCGTCTTTTACGCCGACAGGTAAATTCTGTTAATTGTTAACTGAGTGCGGAAAAGGGCAGACTGAAGGCTCGAGCACTCGCCGGCGCTCGCAGCACATGCTGAGTCTGAGCCTTTTGTCACACCGTTTATTATGAAAAAATCGTTTTGTACTTTTCAGATATTGGGTGACAATAAATCCTTCCTACTTACTCTTCTTACTCACCACGTCCAAAAGAAGGCCGTGTAATTACTCCACCCATCCATCCCCAGCATTTCATTCCCAGCGTGGGGTAGGCAGAACTACATACATACCAATAACACTAAAAAATAATTCTTGGTAATTATGTAAACACATTTTGCACAATCAGACTATGATGTGTATTAGTGACAGGTTGCAAGCCCATCATCTAACAGCTACAAACAAGCCATTATTCCTTTAGTCGCCTATGGAGGGGCACTATTTTAACCCGGCATCCACACCCATTATTTTATCTCAATTTACGCAGTTTTAGCGTATTTTAATCTTTTCTGAGATCGATCTTCAACAGTCACAATCGCCGAAAGTCGTAATCACAATCAAATTACAATTTCAACTTTCCACTAAATTCTACACACCCCGCCAATTAAATAGAATTTCCAGTTAAAATGAAGTAGTGGACGGCACTATTATGGCGTTAAGTTCGCTTGTTGTATATTAAGTGTATTTTTATGTGCAATCAAGATTAAATAAATAAAAAGCCCTTTGAGGTGTGGTGCTACTGGTGGCGATACGTGAGTCAAGTAAGCGGCTGCCGTAAAGAGCAGTCAGCCGGAATGCGAGTAATGGCGGGTGAGCTGCTGTGATGCATCACTTGCAACTATGAGCAAGCCAATACGTAGAAGACAAGTTTTACGAATGTAATTAAATCTTTATGTGTTGTTTAACATCAAGCTACTTAACTTGAGTAATTAATAAAAAATATCGTACGGATTTCGCTTATAAAATTAAGTTAAGTTAGGGTAACCGGTAAGACAATATACTCGGTTTCTTTCTTTTAAGCTTTTTGTAAGCTGTAATGTTAGTAATAGTTTAAGCATTAAGTACTTACACTGTACCGACTTAATAAACTTAGCATATTTTTTGTAATATTATTTGTAATATTGAAAAGTATTTAAAAAAAGTTACTTTTTTATACACTATAATGATGTGAAAACGTTATAACACCTCTCTTATGCCTCACTGTTCCTTTAATATCAGTTTTGAATAGAAATAAAAAATTAAAATTGTGCACACCAATCAAGCTAAGAACTTTCACCATTTTTTGAAATCGGTTAAAAATAAGGTGCGTCTAAAAGTTGCGGTCGTAGTTGCCGACCGAGATTCTTATGTGCCTAAGGTGTCGTGGGTAAGGATTTTTAGTTCGTACACCGCTCCGCTTTCAGTGAGTTTGCGGCTTTATCAAGACAAAATCGCTACAGCTTATACCATCGCTCATGCCCGCTAGCCTAAACTACCCCCGTCGCAGTCGCCGCGGGCGCCGTGCCAGCAGCTCGGCGCCGCCGGTGCCAAGTCCCGCGTTCGACTCCGGCGCTTGATGCGCGGCGTAATTGGACAACACTGACATCCCGACAATTTGTTGAGCATCGTTGTAATAATTGACTCATTAACGTACAGTCTGTTCAAACGTCCAACATAAACATATTAAAAAAATGGAGTCTAACACATTTATTTTTAATTAACAACCCAGTAACTGTAAGAAGTAAAGAATCTATGCATAAAAAAACTGAATTGTAGAATAGCGTCATAAAACCTCTCTGGCCATATTATAAACTTAAAAAAAGATATTGAAAAGGATATTGCAACAGGATAGTAATTCGCCAATGTACATTTATTTATAGACGTTTTTCAGAGAAATAAATCCATGGATATCGCACACGAGGACAATTCTTCGGATAAAGAGTATTTCTCTAGTGATCTAAATACAAGCACTTGCAGGTTAACTCTACCAAAGCTCCACGGGCTTCCGCCAAGTCGCAATAGAAGTCATATATCAAGCCCTCTATTTTACTGGATTAAAACAATATTACCTTTGACGTATTAAAAATTATTTTTAACTGGCCGCCATTACTGTCACATAAATAAGAGCCATCGTAACGTTGAGAATACGATTACACGTCAAATGCAATAAACTTCGTTTTACCCACTGCAATAGAAGCCCTGCGTCTATTGCACTGCGTTATAATGATATCGCGTTTGACGTGCTTTAGAATCGTTTACGTCACAGTCGCCATTATTGTAAATGACATAAGATTTATCAAAACGATGACAATACGGAAACACGTCAAAAATGATATCGTTATTACCGTGTAGAATCCCAGCCCTGTCCTTTCACTTCCAAGAACTTTATACTTTTTACATTATAATATGGGGTCTATCTGAGAATTTTATAAACTCAAACACGCTAAAGTCTTAAACTTGTTTATAATAGACAAAAAGCATTCCATAACTCTTGTTGTAGCTTTATTACTTGTATTTAAGTAAGCTGATGTTTCAAAGTAAACGTGGTTTTGGACCTTTGATAAGTTTTTACAAACTAATACCACAACAGTGAACTAACTTCCCTTTAATGTTATTTCACTCCAGTGAATGAGGAGGGTAGTAGGAACCCTTAGAATGACAAACCGTATAATGCCTTTTAGCAAGACACGCGAGCAGCGTCCTTTTGTGGCGGTAATCTGCCCCATCCTATCTTGTAAACCCGCCAAAGCTATTTGGATCTGACTAGGTCTAATGTTATTGGAGACAAGGTTTTAGCATCCGCCAAGTCTTTAACCGAATTACATAAAATGTTTTCTGAAGGAACTTTAGGAAACTACCAAAGAAATTCTTTGACGAGCAAGCTTCGGTATTTGTAACAGGTTTTTCATGTAGTTTCCTAAAAGGATTTGATACGACTAGAACCCGATAAGACTTCCTTTTAACGCGACTAGAATTCCTTTGCTGTAACATTACAGTATTATTTATTCATAAAAAGACAAGGTCACATACACATAAAGCATTATGTATTTTCGGTACATAACTATCGAATCGATGTATCATGGATGTTTGTGTGACGTTGCCATTAAACGAAAAAAACTTGAAAATTTAATCATACTATGCTTGAAAAATATTTGCGGTCCAACTAATATGTACGACTGACTAACATACCTAACACTAACACATGTGTAATTGGCAGCAGTGTAATTTATGCGGTGAATATATTGTAATGAAAAAAAAAGGAGAGACGAGTCCAAAACACACAAACATACATAATGTCACGCCTTCATTCCCAGAGTAGGATAGGCAGAGCTATAGAATACCAACCACTCTAAACTTTGTAATAATTCTGTAACCACATTTTGCACAATAAGGCCAATAAGTTTACCAGTGTATTAGTGACAGGTTGCAAGCCCATCGCCTAACAATACTGCAAGCCATTATTCCCTTAGTCGCCTCTAACGACATCCACGGGAAGACATGGAGTGGCACTATTCTAACCCGGCAACCACACGGGCCAAAGCCATCCTAAATCCAAAAACCAGCGAGCACACAAAATTGAAGCATTTTTAAGTCCGTAGTTCCCGACATATGTATATCATGTCCCGAACGAGCAAATAGAAAGTTGGACAGCCCCTAGCAAGTCCCCAAACAGGATGTAATATACTACACCCTGGCATTACACAGACCTGTCCCAACTTCAGTGGATGTCACCGCCAACAGTTGCGAGTTAGTTCGAATTCGGGAGATAACGGGGCGTCACCGTAACAGGGAAACTAAGCGTGGATACTTGGAGTCCTACAAACAAAGTCATAAGTCAATATCGTGGTAGCGTCATGAGTGGTGAAATAGAATAAGCATTTGAGCGTTCAAATGAAGATGAGTCACTTTGGCCCTGATGAAATGTTCAAGTAAAACATCTAAATACACGTTAATACATACACAATGATATTGTAACGATAACGATGAAGAGACAGCAATACAAAATTACATTACATAGATACAAGAAGAACAAGACACAGGGAAATTGTTGCAAAACGGTCCCAACTGAGCATTCGCTAGCCGCAAAACCAGCGCTGGTCTTCCGTTGGGACCGCGTGGTGAAGACACGGAAAGTGACACACTTCACACAAAACAAACGTAAACAGAAAACAACATGGGTTATCATAAAAGAAACAAAAAAGAGTACACAAAAAACGATTGTCTATGGGAGGATTATGGTAACATAACATTGAAAAAAGCTTGTCTTAAATGACAGATGTCAAGCTGTGATATTACGGTGTATTCCGGTAACATTCGGGGAGGGAAGATGGCTGCTTGAAAAATGACCGGCTTTTACTTTCAATTCATTTTCTTTACTGATGATCACTCACTTGACACAGGCGAAATCACTGCGGAAATGCTATGGACAGCCATATATAAAAACAAGAAGAAATAGATGTTTCGGTGAAGAACTTGATTTTAATATGTTTAGAAGGGCGAGTCATGCATGTTCAATATAATACCACAGAGTTAAAATATCGATCAAGGAACAAAATGACAAAAAACTAAATGCGCGGAAACACACAATTATTTTACTCTTCGATTAAAGTCCACGTACAATGGTAAACATTTTATACGGTACATACCGATAAGTTTGTGATGAGTTAATAACACAATATACATGCATACAAAAATCACGCCTGTTTCCCAGAGGGGTAGGCAGAGACCACTTCTTTCCACCTGCTACGATCCTGACAAAGCTCTTTTGCTTCTTTCACATTCATACATAGAGTCATGCATGCACGTCGGTTTCGAGTAATTAAGATTCGGCCCTTTTCTAGTATTTCCCCGATTTGATTCAAAAAAGTACGCCCAGGGCACCCCTTCCGACCCTTCCACTCACATTCGCACTGTATATTTCTTTCGTCAATCGTTTTCACACAAGATAACATGATAAAATAAATATGAAAACCAAGCCTAGCGCTATTAATTCTAAAACTACAAAACACTAAAGCCCATTCTGCTAACATTTAATCGTGCTGCCGCGAAGCTAAATCGAATTACCAGCGTGCCCTACTTGGACACAATAACTTGCCAGTGAACTAACTTCGTTACTAACCATGTTACAGCTAAATTTACATACCACAACGCATGCGATTTGTACAGTCTCTTAAAGGATTAAGATCCAGTCACAGATTGAGTTACGCGAACTAAATAAATAGAATATTAATACGACCGCTTAAGATCTAAGCAATGCTCAGTGCTAGTTCTATTCTACGCGGTAAAGCAATATCGCTTTTGACATGTTACCGTATCATTTTTAACTCAGCCGCCATGATTGTCAAGTAAATAAGAGTCAAGTGGGATCTTAGACCCATAGACATTTACATTCTCCAGACTGCAATCCGAAGACTGAAAATGCGTTGCTGATTTAGATTGAATGATTATAATGGATCTAAATATATTTGACTTTCTTTCTACGTTTACAGGTCCGGAATTTTCAAACGCGTTTTTATAAGAACCGAAAATCACGAAATTGGTTTTGAATCTTTTTATAAATAGAATACGTCGCACATTCAAAGGAAGTGACCACCGCAGTACCACCGAAGCTTGACTGACGGCGTTGATACTAGCTCATTGCTACAGGCTTCTATGGTGGTACACACACATCTTATAAAAATAAAATTTAAATATCAGGGGACAATATCACACAAATTGACATAGTCCCAAACTAAGCTCTAGGCTTGTACTAAATATCAACGACAACGATAAACAAACTTAGAGAAATACATACTTAAATACATAGATAACATTTTTTTTTTATGTAAAGGAGAAAGCACGCGAGCACTCAGGCCACCTGATGGTAAGTGGAATCTGAGACCCATAGACATTTGAATTCTCAAGACTAATCCTAAGACCTCAAATGCGTTGCCAACCCTGAGGACTAAGATGGAGTGCCTCTATGCTAGTAATTTCACCGGTTGTCTTATCCCCACACCGGAACACAACAATGCGAACACTTGAACATCCAAGACTAAGGAACAAATATTCGCGCTCATCACACAAATATCTGCCCCTACCGGGATTTGAACCCAGGACCGCTGGCTTCGGAGGCAGGGTCACTCCCAACTAGGCCACCGTGTCGGCAAATCATCATCTTGTTGATGATAAAACATGTTTGTTAGCAAGCCTCATTCCAACCAAGAAAACCAGCGTGGGTCGTGTCTCGCCAGGCCACGATATCATGCTGAGTGGCACCCTATTTGGCATTATATGTGGTACGACTTTATGCTATGGCTACTTTTTATTATGTGGTATTTTCGTGTATTGTGTCAAATTACTACTAGCATAGAGGCATTCCATCTTAATCCTCGGGGTTGGCAACGCATTTGAGGTCTTAGGATTATAGTCTTGAGAATTCAAATGTCTATGGTCTCAGATTCCACTTATCATCAGGGCTGGAATTCTACAAGGTAATAACGATATCGTTTTTGACCTGTTTCCGTATTGTCAACGTTTTGATAACTCTTATGTCATTTACAATAATGGCGACTGTGACATAAACGATTCTTAAACGTGTCAAACACGATATCGTTTTAACGCACCTGAATAGAGGCCCTGGTGGCCTGAGTGATCGTGTGCCTTCTCCTTCACATAAAAAAAAAAACTGGTAAAATTATTTATATTTCTTTTTCATTCCATTTGGTTAGTAAATAGCATTCGTTATCACATGGCACAATCACCGACAATCAAGGGTTATCATTACGATGACGTCACGAGCTACACACAAACGACAATTACGTGAACTCTCTGTAATTATTTTGAATACGGCATGATTACTCGCATAAGGAAGTATTTGATGTTCGTTATAACACTTATAACCAAGGATAAATGGTTGTTTTATAAGGGGTCGAAATATTTTTAGCCTGAAGAGTAATAAATACATATCGTCGACCTCTTATCTGGTCAAATAGTTTGATAGAAAAGTAGTCTATATCATCCTTGAAACATGAGTGCTTTTCCTACGAATCAATTAGATACGAAACGTGGTTGAGATAGTAAAGGGACGATATTCAACCAAATTCAATAATTAACGATTCTGAAAGCCGAACTGGTTGTACAAATATAGTTTGCTTTAATTTGGTTACTTTGCGACGTTACTCTATGGAAATATAAAACATTACATCTCTTTAAGAGAATATAATGAAGTGGTTATTTTCGTCTACATATTATGCAGAACTCATTTATTTATTTTCTTTACACAATACAAATAAATGTAAAAATTACAATTGGTGGACTGAATGCCTAAAGGCATTCTTTACCAGTCAACTAGAGAATAACCGGTGCAATTAGAGATCTTAGCAGTGGTGAAAACTTAGTTAATATTTAAAATACAATCTATAATACAATAATAATAAATTACTTACGAATAAAAAAAGAAACTGAAGTACCTTATATTAAACCAAAACATATTATACGAAGAAAACTAAGCTACTTAAATGTAAGAAGGTATATTGGTTTAGTATGTTTAAGAAAACTATAGATTTTGATGTTATCATTAAGAGAACGTTTTATGGTTTATGATTAAAGACATTTATTTCCCAAAATAGAATACAATTCGCTTGTTATTGAGAAAATAAAAACTTAATTCTATCATTACGAAAGCGGATGTACAAAATATCGTTTTAACTGTTAAACAAAGCGAAGACGTATAATAAACGTGCATTAACTAAGTTTTATACAGTAATACACTAGTAAACTATTTGACCTGATTGTGCAAAATGTGGTTGGTTACAGAATTATAAAAAAGTCTTTTTAGAGTTGTTGGTATTTCTGTAGCTCTGCCTACCCCACTTTGGGAATGAAGGCGTGATGTTGAGTATGTATGTATGTAACACTAAGTTTTATTTATTTAATCCTACTAGTATTATAAATTATATGAAAGTTTGGATGGATCCATCCATCGTAGGATGTATGTTTGTTACTTAATCACGCAAGAACGGCTGAACAGATCTGAATGAAATCTGTGAGTCCCGGAGAAGGACATGTACTTTTTAATCCGAAAAATGGGACGGTTGCTGAGGGAATAGCGATCAACGTCTTCTTCAAGACCCTGTAAAAATAATACCATATTTTTTTATAGGAAAATATGAGAATGTCTGAAATATATTGAGAGTTGACATCACAAGCACGCTCAAATATAATAAGGAAGCTGTGCGACACCCGATCCTCGAAGCCATCGTTATGTCACCGCCGGCAATGAAGTGTCTCTTAACTGTCAACTGTGACTGGTGACGCGAGGTAACGTTACGGGACACGGACAAACACCAGCCATAATTTATAAAACGTTCCGCTCAAAAATATCTGACACACTCTCATGTTCATCTTATCGAAGTACCTTGCGAATTCAGTATAACCTTTAATTACTCCTTCTTGTTCATTAAATTTCTTTTATGCCGCTATGCGAGTCTTTACCAAATTTCCCCGGGATTAAGTTTTTTTTTAAATTCCTTTTCAATTTAAACCCTTTCTCAAAATATTGATTAAGCATTCATTATTTTTTTGCCCATTGAGACTAGGGTAAGGACCGAAAAAATGGCCACGCTAACTCACTCAATTAAATTTTCTATGAAACTTTTCCGTTGTGATACGAAAATTAGCCATACATTTGTAGAGATAACTTTCGTGTAACGGAACTTTTTTAACTTTTGTTGTTTGTATGGTTAACTACGCTTAAATAAGGTCCATTTGGTCATTACCCACTAACTAACGAGTTATAGATTCACATATGAATTGAATGTAGGTAATCTAGAATAAGTGTTTTTTTTAGTGTTCCGTAGTCAACAACTGTTTGCGTTAGTTTAATTACAAAACTGTATTATTATATATATTTTTTTATTTTTTTTTTATGTTAAAGAGAAGGCACACGAGCACTCAGGTCACCTGATGGTAAGTGGAATCTGAGACCCATAGACATTTGAATTCTCAAGACTAGAATCCCAAGACCTCAAATGCGTTACCAACCCTGAGGACTAAGATGGAATGCCTCTATGCTAGTAATTTCACCGGTTGTCTTATCCCCACACCGGAACACAACAATACGAACACTGTTGCTTGGCGGGTGGTTAATGGATAAGATGGTGGTAGCGATCCGGACGGACCCTGCACAGGGCAGGGCTGTATTTGGCATAATTATAGATTTACAATTATAGGCTGATATAATAACTTTTTTTACATAGGTCTCGTAAAGAAAAGCAGGATGCCTAAATTTAACTCGGAATTTTTTTTGAATAAGGGCTATAAATATTTCCGCGTTCAAAATAATAATGTCACGTCTCACTGCTGACCACCATAGTCTTTACAGGAAAAGGAAAAATTCCCTTTTTTACAAACTTAACTCTTTTAGTCCCATTTTAACTTTGCTGTTTTCAATATAAATTTTAGATCAGAGGTGAAAGGATTATTCTCTACGGGTAATTTTCCCTTTAAATCACTAATAACGACACGAAAGGGAAGCAAAACCAAGTTAATAATTAATGAAATAAGCACTGTGAAACATGTTTTTATTGAGAATTAAAGAGTTTCATCGTAATATATTTCCTTTGCGACTTCACATTTACCTTTAACAAATGAGAAGGCAATAAATTTCAACGTAAGTTTAGTAAATACATTTCTAAACATCCAACAACATTATTTTCACTTACATTTCGTGCGCAAAGTTATATGCAAGTACTGTAAAACATTATCGCATAATCATCCTGACGTCCTAAATAACTACACAAACGATTGTTGCCACAATCTTTTGCATGATAATATCGTATGCCTTGTTCATGGTTGAACAATTCACAATTCACGCAAAAAAAATACACGAGCCAAAAAAGTTATACTAGAAATTACTAATATCCAACCAAACTCATACATGTAAAAAAACATACCTACGGTCGAATTGATAACCTCCTTTTTCGGTTACAACTATCTGAGATTGGTGGTTAAGAGGACTGTAAAGCGCAAAAAATCCATACAAAATGCGATAACGTTTTTCTCTCTTAAACGTGGTCCGATTTTTCGGATTTTTTTAATATGTTGTCGATATTATGAAAAACTAGGTCTGTACTTTATCCTTTCCAAAACAATATTCATTGGAAAGAAAAAAATAAAAATAAACAATAGCGGAAACATACAGACCAGCCCCCTATTTCACCATACCGACAATGACAGGTGACAGGCGACATTGATGTATCAGCATGTTAACTTTGCAATGTATACCTAATTGTTACCTGTCATTGTCAAGATGGTGAACTAGAGGGCTAGTTTTTCATAATATCTACAACCTATTAAAAATCTTGGAAATCGAATTAGATTTAGGGGGTGAGAAAGGTTGTCGAGCTGTCTGGATTATTATTAGAACGGAATAGAATATAATAGAAAAAAGTAATTATTCAACGCTTACAAAAATACACTTGAAAAAAATGACAACTACACTTTGAAGCAAAGAAATCGAGCCACTTAGTACTGAATTTCCATAGAAAGTGGCTCGATTTCTTTGCCCCCAAGTAACACATTAAACATGGCGTTGAAAAGGGCGCTACTCAGCATTGTGCCGCAGCAAGCCGCTGACAGCTACGCGATTTAAGCATCGCTTCACAATCCTCTTAAACCAATTTAGTGCAAATAAATACATCTTGCCACTTTTCTTAAAAAACTTAAAAGATTACATATTCTAAAACAGAGTATGGAAAAATGCATTTAGTGGCAATAAATTAGTTTGACTGTCAACCATCTAGAGCCAAATTTGACACCCTTTTAACTGTCACTTCTTTTGGTTGCACATGAGAAGTTGGCATATATTTACATTTATATTTGTGGTGGGATACATTTCACACCGGAGCCAAGAAACTTATTCGGGCATTACTCACGACTGGAGCCAATAGCAGCGGTCCATCTCAGCTAGTTGTTTGAAGCGCTCGAGCTCAGTTCGTTCTCATATTTACGGCCAAACTTGTGACTCAGCAAGTTGCACTTGAGAAAGTATTATCATTCCAACTGCTTTATACAATCGACACAACCGGTCCCGTGGAGGTGCTTGCGAAAGATTTAACGTTAGTTGCAACTTGCAACTGTTGGGGGATTTTAAAAGAAGGACCATTTTTACCAGAACTACCCTTACAATGAGTTAGAGTGAACTTACTCGCTAGCAAGTCGAATGTTCAGGACCCTTACCATGAGTTGCAATTACCATACTCGCTAGCGAATGCTCTGTCCCTCGCAGTATTGTTATAGAGTGGGAGGGACAGAGCATTCGATTCGCTAGCGAGAGAAATAGACTGAGAAGGACTGAGAATTCAACTCTACTGCTCAAAAACGAGGCTATACGCCTTGACCGATGTTAACCTTTTCAAAGGCATTGACGGATATTTCCGTCATGGTTACATAACATAACATAACATTACACTGTCATTCCCAGAGTGGGGTAGGCAGAGCTACAGAAATACCAACAACACTAGAAAGACTTGTTTATTATTCTGTAACCACATTTTGCACAATCAGGCCAAGAAGTTTATAGTGTATTAGTGACAGGTTGCAAGCCCATCGCCTAACAGTACTACAAGCCCTTATTCCCTTAGTCGCCTCTTATGACATCCACGGGAAGACATGGAGTGGTACTATTCTAACCCGACCACCACACCCCGTCATGGTCATGATTGACAGCAGAAAGTTCGCTCTGGTTTTGCTTTTGACATAGCGTTGAAAAGGTAGCATGGGGGGCTGGCGATCTGTCATACAGGATATCCTAGTACGGACACCAGGCTCTCACACTGGTTCAATATTTTTTGTCATTTAATGTAGTAGCTCTAAGTATATCTCAGACCCTTGTGAGAGTAAATAAAGATTTTTGATATATTTTTATTTTTAATTCAACCAAGTAGTGTCACAGGGTATAATAGAACCTCCTAAGTCGTGATACATGGGTAGTCATGGGTATTTATAGAGTAAAATTGCGAGCGTCCATTTTGTTCTATATTATCGATGTGTTGGTGATTACGTATTATTGGTACACAGAGAAGAGTAACTTCAGAGACCGTATTATTAACTAAAGTTGTAGTAAGTGAAACAGATAGGGCTATAGGAGCCATATATCGCCATCCCTTTCACAAATTGCAAACTTTGCAAGTATTGATAAATCATAATCAGACTTAAGGTTACGGTAGTATTTAACGAAAAGCTTGTTAATGTTCGAACTAACCTGAAAGTTCATTTTGTTCAAAATGTAACCCTAAGTGAAATGAACGTCGAGGTTAATATTTAGATGTAAATACAGCAAAATTGCTGGAGCATGAAACTTCTCAGCATTGTTAAAAGTTCGAAACCTGTTCGTTACCAAACAAGGTAGGTACTCCGCGGCCTGCCCTAACCACGGAGGCACGGAAAATTATATTACTTTCAGGAATTATTCAACATATATCATGCTATCTTTTATTTCAATTGTTGGAATATATAAAAACATTGCAGACCGTACATGTTAAGACAGGTTCACTAATGCTTCACCAAAAAACGTTTCACAAACTTGAATCAGTTTAGAATAATCAATCAATAATTCAAGATTTTTATAAAACTAACCTAACCTATTGGGTTCTACACGATGGTCCTGAAATAAAATCTGAAATATTTACAGTTTCAGAAAAAAATGCAGTTTGGCATGTTTGTGAAATGCATCAGTTTGTGAAACGTTTATAAGTGAAATGACAGGATACGGTTAATGGCCGAACCCTATATTCAAACCGCGGACAGATAGCCTCACTTCGGATTAAAATTTGTCATTTTTTGTATGGGCAAATGTCAAATTTCAACCCGAAGTAAGCCTTATCTATCCGCGGTTTGTATATAGGGTTCGACCGTAAGACAACATGCAGGTTTAACCCTCTCAGCCTGTGATTCCGGGAGACTTTAGAATAGAACTTGTCTGGCCCGCTGGTTTGAACTGCTATACAAAATTGCTAAACGATTGAAGCAAAAAAAAAAAAGTATTAACCTACTTTTGGCGTTGGCTGTACAATAATTAGATTTTTCACGCGCTCAAAACAAAGCCTTAATTTCAGTGATTAAAACCTTCATTACCGTGGCGCGCCCCGTTAAATTAAGGCTCGCTGCACACCGAGCTAAGGGTGGCGGCACACTGGTTAGCAATTAGAGCGCAATCTCGACAATTGGTCCTTAACGAGCTCCACGGCAACGGGGGGATTAGAACCTAGTAGATTTTACTTGGTAATAAACTGTTATTTATTTCTCGGGAGCTCAATTCTATTCTGGTCTACGTTAAATTAGAAGATCGAAAATTTTGGATTTTATCAGTGATATAAGCGTTTTATATTTTTAACCCCGGATTCAAACAGAAGGGGTGTTACAACACCCTCTGTTCTGTTTAAAGTTTAACGTGTGTGTCTGTGTGTTTCTGTCATCGTAACGGTGTTTAATACGGCCGACTTGGCCGCAGTTTTAATAGGGAGATAGTTAATCGCGATGGTTCTTAGCTAGGATTCATGAACATCGGTTGAGTCTAGGGAATTTGTATCTATCAGCAAGGAAATAAAGTTCAAATACTACATACATACATACATAAAATCACGCCTTCATTCCCAGAGTGGGGTAGGCAGAGCTACAGAAATACCAACAACCCTAAAAAGACTTGTATGAATTCTGTAACCACATTTTGCACAATCAGGCCAAGAAGTTTACTAGTGTATTAGTGACAGGTTGCAAGCCCATCGCCTAACAGCACTACAAGCCCTTATTCCCTTAGTCGCCTCTTACGACATCCACGGGAAGACATGGAGTGGCACTATTCTAACCCGGCAACCACACGGAAGTTCGAATACTGTTGCTCTATAATACCATTTACAAATTTTAAACAAAGAAAAATGAACTTTATTACCGTTGTTATGTAGTTTATTAAATTGCATAGATTATGTCTATCTTATTTTATTGCACATCGGACCTTACGAGGGTAATTGTGGAGTCGCAATTATTACACTGGTTTTTATCTATTGAATACTCATTTATAATTAAATCATGGCATACTATTTTATTTAAACCTTTTTTAAATAACTATTATTGAGATAAGACCCGACACACGACACGACACGTTGGTCTAGTTGGGAGTGACCCTGCCTCCGAAGCCAGCGATCCTGGGTTCAAATCCCGGTAGGGGCAGATATTTGTGTGATGAGCGCGAATATTTGTTCCAGAGTCTATGTATATTTAAATATGTATTTCTCTATTTAAGTAAGTTTATCGTTGTCTAGTACCCATAGTAAAAGCCTAGAGCTTAGTTAGGGACTAAGTCAACTTGTGTGAGGTTTGTTCTCTGATATTTTTATACTCTCAATATAATGATAACGCTTTCAGAGCTAATATATCTAAAACGGCCCAAAAACCTAGCTAAGGTTCATCCCGATTGAACTAGCTTTGTTCAAGTAAAAACTGCGTCCAAATCGGTCGATCCGTTTCTGAGCTACGACGCGAGACAGACGCATGCACACGCTAAACTTATAACAATTTTTGTCGGGAGTTAAAGTGCCAATTGGGCAAGGACCATATAGTTGGACCATAGTTAAGCGTAGTTAACCATACAAACAACAAAAGTGAAAAAAGTTTCGATGTGACACGAAAATTATCCCTACAAATGTATGGCTAATTTTCGTGTCACCACGGAAAAGTTTCATAGAAAATTTAATTGAGTGAGTTGGCGTGGCCAACTTTTTGGTCCTTACCCTATTATCTTATAAAATTGATGTAAAATAAGAAAAAAACACTTTAAGATCTCTTTGTTTAAAATTGTCTCCACCTGTACATTATCACGCCATTACTAGCTCCGTTGGACGACATAATTCTAGTAAGTACCTTTAAAAGCCACCTTATCCCGGGACAATAAAGCGCATTATGTCGACTGAATGCACGTAGAAGAGTGTCCCGCGGCACGTTCGGAATAAAATGGCGGGTAATTACAGAAACGGTTGGAGGGGAAAGATGGCAGATTTATAAAATGGCGGTTTTGCATCGAGAACGCGACCATACCGGAAAAAATATTTTTATGTAGGTAAATACTTTTAGGTAGACTAAAACAGAATGCATCTAACTTATAAAGATAAACAAAACTTAGTTAAATTCAGTCATGTTATTATCAGACAAATTATTAACGGTCAGTTACCCGTCAGAGCGTACAAAGGCGTTTTCCAAAAAAAGTGTAAATCGTTAAGGACAAAAATTAAGAAAATTTAACTTTTCCATTTCGTCACGAAAATTAACGTATGTAAATGTATGGCTAATTTTCGTGACGAAATGGAAAAAGTCCACAAACAACATTTTAGGGCGTGCATTCTCAATTAGGTAGCTTAGCCGTCACCGCCACCGTCGCCCACGGAACGCAGCAATATCCAAGACTGATTTTCAGTTACGTTACCGAAGATGCACCTAGTCTACCCATATATTATATCCTAAATATTTTTGAACCTTATGGAAAATTATGATTTGAACAAATAAATGCTATAGATTTTTAAAGTATAACAATAGCTGTTTCCCGCGGCTCTGTCCGCGTAGAAGTCGTTTATCACTATTCCCTCAGGCGACGTCCAACTTTACGGGATAAAAAGTACCCTATGTCCTTCTTCGAGACTCAAAACTATGTCCATACTAAATTTTATCTAAATCGGTTCCATACATTCAGATATTAACGCATTCATTGCCAGGGGGTGTGGCCTAGGAACAAACTTATATGACAGTGAACGCATATACGCGTCGGTGGCAGTGAAACTCTCAAACTTCTTTATAATATTGGTATAGATATAGATGGTATAGATAAGTGTAAAGCATTAACACTTATAGTAAGTAAATTAACTATCAAAGCATCAGAATTTATAGGAAGGGAATAATTTTCGATCGTCAATCTAATTTTATTCTATTCATGATACATCTTGTCTTGGTACCCAGTCGTAGTTAGGTATAGCTGTTGTCAGGTAGAATAGAACTTTCGACGTCGACTTATTGTAGTAAGCGTTCCAAAAATAAGGTTTTTCCTTATGTTGTTTATACTTACGAGACGTTACGGTCGCGGCCCGGAGATATTAAATTCGTCCTTACCTGTAACAAAAAAATAATAATGAAATGTTGATACCGGCATAGCGAACGAGATGAAAATTTTCCATGTAAATAATCTCGCGAAATACAATCTCGCCCGGAAATATTTATGATGAGTTCTTCGGTAATTTCAATTTCAGTGGCAACATCCAAAAATATTGACGGTGATATATTTTCTTGCAAAAAAAATACTCGAAGTTTTGTTAGTATATTTTGACACTTGTTTTCGCCATATATTGACGGTAAACAAAATCACCAGGGGCCCTAGCCAAGATGCGAACGCTAGGAGCGTTCGTTTTTCCTAAATGTATGGGATGACAGTCGACCACGTGGTTTATCGAAACGCACGAGAATGTCATCCCATACATTTTGAGCGATAGAAAAGAAAAACGTTAGAAGCATTTGCATCTTGGCTAGGGCCCCAGAGTGTTTTAAGGCCTAATTGTGTACAATTGTATACATTATTTTATCTACACACATATTACAAGCTGTCTGAATTGAGTTCAGAGTCCGAAGGCAATTGAGCAGTGCTAATATTTTAACATACTCGTACCTATCTAAATGTGCTAAGCTAAGTTTTGTAGATACCTATTTACTAAATTTGAATTTCACTTGCTGCTAAAATTGCAGCCCATTTAATTTGAGTTGTTTTTGGAATATGTTCCAGAAACATAACCTAATCATATTTGGTATCGTTATAAGAACATTAAGTTGCAGCCGCCAGCACAAAATGTAATGTTGTAATGCTGGTAATGGCCAACGGGTTCTGAATGCATTATAGACGACTTATGCTACGTGTGTAGATGAATTAACTTTAACGTACACACATATCAATGACATTAGTGAGGAGACATCCGACCCGTCAACGTCACTGCATCGTTAATGCACTTTCAGCGCAAATGGCGTGCTAATGGCGACGGTTAGAGTGTCCGCGATAACTAATTGTCCTGCAACACAATAGGTCGGAGAATGGACACGACTAAAGACTGTACAATTTGCCACACCTCTAACATTTAATTTTATTAAAGTAGCGCGTATTAAATGGTCTACGATCTTTCTTCTATACCACACTGTGTGCCGCTAGAGGTGAAAAATATGGAGCTTACGTCAAATTTCAAATATAGAATGTCGAACAGTCTATACGATGTGTAACAGCTACTTACAACAGGTCATTTACTTAAGTTTTTCACCTGAATATGGAAGGCCACCTGATGATAAGTGGGATCTAAGACCCATAGACATTTACATCCTCAAGATCAACAATCTACCGACTGCAATCCTATTACTGTCAATGTGTTGTGAACCTTGAGGACTAAGATGGAATGTCTCTATACTAGTAATTTCACCAGTTGTCTTATCCCCACAGCAGAACACAGCAATGGGCAGATCTTGCTCCACCACTAATACAAGATACAAGAACAACTTATCTAGATTGTGGTTTTATAACATAAACACCGCAGTAGCTAAGAAGTCACCCGTGTATAAACAAGGTACAGTAGGGTGCGCACTTTTGTACTTTATCGCTTTGACGCCTTTGACAGATCACTGCAACATACATGATGTTAAAGTGACAAAACATTCAAAAGTCTTTCGGGTTCGAGTAACGTCGGGTATAGGTCGCATAAGAGCATATGGGAGCGAGTGAGGGTGAAGCACAAACCAGAAGGTTTTAAGCGCCATCACACTCTTATCTTCTTGACTGTCGTAGCTTTTTCCAATGAAAATGGAGTTATAGATAGGTACGGGCCTATATACTACTCGGCAGAGATACTAGATAGTATTTTTTTTTTTTTTTTTTTTTTATATTAAGGAGAAGGCACGCGAGCACTCAGGCCACCTGATGGTAAGTGGAATCTGAGACCCATAGACATTTGAATTCTCAAGACTATAATCCTAAGACCTCAAATGCGTTGCCAACCCTGAGGACTAAGATGGAATGCCTCTATGCTAGTAATTTCACCGGTTGTCTTATCCCCACACCGGAACACAACAATGCGAACACTGTTGCTTGGCGGGTGGTTAATGGATAAGATGGTGGTAGCGATCCGGACGGACCCTGCACAGGGTCCTACCACCACTAAAAAAAAAAGTAGCAAAATAATTTGCGATATCGTTTAGTCAACACCGATTTTTAAATGATAGTTTTTTAAGTTTGCCACCGTTACCTTCATAGCGATAACAAACGTGTTTGGGTAGTAAAAACTCAGCATATAAGCGACCGCAGTTAGCAAGACCGCGCAATTAAGAAAGCCTCTTACCTCCGCTCGTTACCGGGGAACTTAAGAATGATAACCGCCCTGTTCCAGCGACTGCTAATGAGACGCGCACTTAAAGCGCGAGTCACACCGCCAGCGGGGCGGGGAGCGAGCGACAAAACTAGGGACGTCACGTCACACACGGCGCGCCACGTGCGTTTCTTGATGAAGGGTAGCTTGAGGGTTTACCAAATCATCATTTGGCAAACTGCTTCCCGCCGCATCAGTGAGGTCATAAGTCTAACCTTTCTTTTTCACGCTGGTAAACGTATACCACCTGGGCCAGGAGGGGCCCAAGGTGGTTATTTGGGACTGGCTAACCGAGACTGGCAGGAATACCCAAGAAAAACCCACCACGACGTTGCTGGCGACGGTCGCTGGTTCACTTGCGCGTTCGACTAGGTTACCTCGCGACTAACCTAACCTAACTTAAACTACATCATACAGTTACGTGAGGGCTTAACAACTAGTGTGTAAAATGTAACATCATATGCAACATTGAAAATTTGATGTTTGTAAATTGATACGTTTACCAAGTGTACTTTTGGTCAAACGTACGGACCCCAAGCTTGGGCTCCGCAAGCGTGATAGATGACAGTCCATGATTTGACTTAGTGTAATTTAGTCCAGGATCTAAAGCTGCTGCTACACGGCCCGCGGATTATGGCGCGAAGTGGCCGTGACTCCACACTCGCAGTAGTTCACGGTAATTTTAAGTGAAGTTGTCGGTCCCTTTGTCGCGGGACAAAAAACCGACCAAAATCGGGGAACAACCGCGAAAAATGTGCGAAACGGCTCCACACCGCACGATCCAAAGCTTAGCGGGCTAAGTTTCGAGCAAGCTTAGGGATTGGCTGCAAACTGTTATACATAATACCTGCCACGAGCATTCCAATACAGAGGACGCCAAATGTAATCGATCAAAACTTTATACCCTGGATTCGTAGGGTAACGGAACCATGTATTTTTATTGAATCACATTAATACAATGGGGTAGGGCTTTGTCTGTGTGACAGTCACATCTTGCCTAGCCGTCGCCTAGCTTGCTATGTGATGAAAACTTTAACCTTGTGGCTTTTACTCCACTTTTAAATTACATATTACAATATCTTACTATGATTTTGAAACGTATAGAAACCAATAGAAGCTACTTGTATAATATAGTATTCTATAGACAAATTTTACTGAAGGAGAACTCAAGAGGGTAGAATTAGAGCTTCGTCTGGGAGACTAATGCTACGAGCTTGCTACACATGCGAGCAATTAAATTGGTAAAATAAGATGGTAGTAAAACTAGAGTCGTTTACATGTATCTAATGCATATCTGTCCGGATGCTTTTACAAAAGAATAAAACTACGATATTTCCTGTAAAAATATTTACCTTTAAGAAGCAATAAAAAATAACACGAATGACTACTTTTCAGCGAGCCATCTCAGCTTTGAACGGGTGCTTAGTTACACCTAGGTTAACCACAATGAAGGTTAAGCTGCTAACCTTCTGTGTTAGTTATTATGAAATTGTGAAAACCGCAACTAAAACCGTTTAGTTACGCAGACACTGGTAAACGCAACGGGAGACTCGCTATTGTTTAAATTAATAGTTAAGGAGTGATTAATAGTCCGTCCGCGTAGAGGCCTTTTATCGCTCTTCCCTCGAGAACTGTCTAATTTACCAGAATAAGCTACCTTTACACCAAATTTTATCGAAATTTGTTCAGCGGTTTGGCTGTGAAAGCGTAATAAATAGACAAAGTTACTATACAATTTATAACATTAGTGTGGATTAGAGTAAAAGTCAACTAACCCCTATTTTATAAATATAACAAATGCAAGCTTGACCCTGACACTGGGGTCTAGGACACGAATTGAGTCCCTATTAGTTTAATAAAATAATGCTTCAATGGATCACACACATATATCCGGTTCGCGGTACATTTTATTCCAAGCAAAAAGATAAGACACAAGCGCCTGACATCTGAATCAGCTCTGACTCACGAAGATAGCAATCAACAAACAAACAATTGATTTATAAGCTGTTATAGCGTCCGCCACTGCATCCGGCTGGGCTTTAGTCTGCGTTAACTAAATCGGCTGTAAGTAACTATCGCCGTCGGGCTTGCTCCAGTACTAGTCTGTAGGTACCCTTACCATGAGTTTCAATAGAGAACATGCATGAAAATCAGAATTGAGTTCCATTGATACGATTGAGGAGAAAATGTAAAAAAAAGCATGTAAAACGCAATACATTAAGTTTTGACCCGTTTATTAAGATTTTATATACAATCAAAACTTGTTAAAATTTTAAAACTTATTTTAATGTTTAGATTGTTTTTTTTCGGTATCATCATTATATTTACGTAATAAATATTTTTCATACATACATACATAACATCGCGCCTTCATTCCCAGAGTGGAGTAGGCAGAGCTACAGAATTACCAACAACTCTAAAAAGAGTCTTGATAATTTTGTAACCACATTTTGCACAAACATGCTAAGATGTTTACCAGTGTATTAGTGACAGGTAATATTTAAATTCAACGATATTGGCTTAAACACAGTAATTTACGAAATAAATGCAAATTTCTTTATGAGGTCCATATATTTAAACATGGAACAACAGCTGTGAAGTCAATCCTGTCGTCCATTTTGTATAGTGTTTTTGCAGGGGATCTGGGCCTCTATTCTACAGCGTTATAACGATATCGCGTTTGACATGTTTTAGAATCGTTATGTCACAGTCGCCATTATTGTAAATGACATAAGAGCTATCAAAACGTTGACAATACGGAAACACGTCAAATACGATATCGTTATTACCGTGCAGAATCCCGGCCCTGAAACTTATTAAAGCTTCATATCTTATGAAAAAAAATACACGACAATTATTTCGCGTATACAGTTATTCCTCTCTACCATAACACTTACCAGAGAGTTTAGGAAAAAAAAAGCACATTCCTTATTACCATAATCGCTAGCGAGTCGAAAGCTGTCCCTCACTATTGTTAAAGGGTGGCAGGGACAGAATTCGCTAGCGAGTACTGTAACGGCAACTCCTAGTAAGGGTACAGACTAGTTCCGACTTCAGATCTGTAGCCAAAATTGCAGCAGTTGGGTAAGACGCTACAAAGAGAGTACCTACTTCATTTCCTCCCTTTGCAGCAAATTGTCTTAACTTTCTCTTGCTTCTTAAAACGCTTCTATCGCGTCACGTTTTCTGTTCCAGAGTAGGAAACGTGAATTAAAACTTAAGCTATATTACCGAGGCAGCATACTGACAAAGGTATTTGTATTTATATTTCTGAACACTCTTAAACAAAAAGAAAACTAAACTAATGCTAGTTATATTTTTTGCCTCCGTCGCAAACATGTTACGAGCTTTAGTATTAAATAAAATAAATAAATCACAGGACAATGTCACACAAATTGAACTAGTCCCAAACTAAGCTCTAGGCTTGTACTATGGGTACTAGACAACGATAAACTTACTTACATAGAGAAATAAATACTTAAATACATAGAAAACATCCAAGACTCAGGAACAAATACTCGTGCTCATCACACAAATATTTGCCCTTACCAGGATTTGAACCCAGGACCCCTAGATTCGAAGGCAGAGTCACTACCAACTAGGCTAGCGTGTCGTTAAAAATGTGTATTTGGGTATCTGTGTGAGAGTTTATGACTTCTCACTAACAACTTCTTTATAAGCTCAGAGCCGAGTGTCCTATCCCTAGATTCCACCCAAAACTGCACCCATCCACTTCTAGATTATATCATATCCTTGCAAAAACTTAAATCCCTACTTTACTTAATTTTACTATTTTAATTTTAACCAAACAAACTAACGCGGGAATTACTATCACCCGTATTTATAGACAAGAAAAGTAATTAATTACATAAATACATACATACTATCACGCCTTAAGTAATTACTTGAGTAATAGTAATGTCAGAAATCATACTAAAATCATTACTTTTGTTTAAGTAATTACTTTTCGTGTCTATAAATACGGGTGTATGTCACCGCCCCCAAGCTTTGTGGTTATAAGGTTGTCGTTCGTTCCATCCAAAGACGGTAGTCCCTTATTTTTAGGGTTCCGTAGCCAAATGGCAAAAAAAGGAACCCTTATGGATTATCTATGGATAGGTCTTCAAAAATGATATTGAGGTTTCTAATATATATTTTTTCTAAACTGAATAGTTTGCGCGAGAGACACTTCCAAAGTGGTAAAATGTCCCCCCCCTGTAACTTCTAAAATAAGAGAATGATAAAACTAAGAAAAATATATAATGTACATTACCATGCAAACTTCCACCGAAAATTAGTTCGAACGAGAGCTAGTAAGTAGTTTTTTTTTTAATACTTTACAAATCGTCTAGCTGCTACGGAACCCAACCCTTCATGGGCGAGTCCGACTCGCACTTGGCCGCTTTTTGATCTACAAATCCACAGAGCACTGAATCATCACCGCGCGCCTCTACTAGAGACGGCACTGAAGGCAATATTCGTGCGGCGCAGTTGCGCTGAGCGCAATTGCTTGATGCAAGGGCCGTCAGTCTCTATTTGCACGTTGGGGAGTGCACATGATCAAAAAAGCGCTATTATGCCTCATTGTGCTGTAATTTGGTGTAATAATCAAAGTAAAAACGTGAATAAACAAAATTATGGCGTATCTTATCACAAATAAGTATTTAAAAGCAATTTGTAGTTATTTGAAAAATGTGATTTGGGGTTATCTTGGAACACAAAATCTTTTCTTCTTCTTCTTTTTAACACAAAACCTCAACCGCGCCGTAAGCAGTCTCACCAGCCAGTGACGCCAGTAAACGCGTTAGTGAAGTATAGCATTGCATGGCGTCATATCGATAGAGTGCGTCGATGTCCATAAAGTCTCAATGCATTTTTTTATTGCCATTTAAACATTGTTAATTTTAGTTTAATTCATATTAATCTTCCTATACCAACCCTTCCTTTTAGGTTTCCTAATGATAAATGGATATTAGCGACAGGAAAGTTAAACTGGTTTCCTCAGAAACATGATACAATTTGTTCAGACCATTTCGAGGCTGGAAGTTTCACGAAAAGGAGCACCAGAACATATTTATCTTCTGATGCTATTCCAACATTGAAACTACATCCTATTTTTACCGAGGTAATACTTTCACAAACTGATTCATTTCCTAAACGTATAATTTGGCAAACAGCTTTTTTTCCTAAACTGTGAATATTTCGGGATCATCGTGTCAAAACTCTTTAGGTTCGATAAGTTTCATAAAAATCCTAAAGTATTTAAAGTTTCGGAAAAAAGCGGTTTGCCAAATGATAATGTTTGTAAAATTAATCTGTTTGTGAAACGATTTTGGGAAGACATTAGTGAATGTCTTTATTATTATTTAGTTTGGATACTGAGAGTGTTTGGCATTGTAGTAAAAGTTATATACTTTTCAGATGAATCCGTCCATAAATATCAATAAAATTAACCACACTGGTGATATAATAGCGATGAAAAGTAAAAAGGTAATTTGATAGGTAACAACAATTTTCACATCTTAAACACTTTATATGCTTATAGTCTGTAATATTCTCAGATCACCGTAGAAGTTCCACATGAAACTGTTCAAGGTGATTTATCTGATATAGCACAAGCAAAGATGGTAATGGAAGAATGGTAATTATTATGTACTCAACATCTTGTCAATTATCGAGTTCCACATAATTTAATCACTTCATGCTTATGTAATATTTTCAGATGACTGAAGATGTGTCACGATTAAAGCCAGCCAATGAAGCTTTTGACGCTAATACATTAAATATAAAAAAATCTGAAAGTTCGTCGCAAGCTCATCCCGAACAGACATACACACCAAATATCCAGGACAGTCCTCGAAGACATAAATTGAAATTATAGTAAATAGAAATGAAAAACAAAGGAGGATTGACATACCCAGCTAAAGATGTTGTTACAGTTTGTCAGAAGGTTACATAAGAAGGGTACATTAAATCGAAACATACAAAACAATATATAACCGCTCATGCTTTGCATTTTTGTCTTGGGGTTAATTTATTTGAAAACCTATTAACACACCAATTCGACCAAGAACCCATGAACAACCATTCAATACAATTAATAAAAGCAATAATGGAAAAATATGTGGACATCAGCCTGAACTATCTTACAAAAAAACGCAACACCAAATTATGAATACAAAGTAATTGTAACAAAACTGTTTTATTTTTGGGGAAGTGACGGCGTTCCGGTACAAGTTTTAGTGTCTTGATTTTATTAAACAACACCATAAAATGATTCCTTTTATTTTGGCACCTAGTTTATAATGCATGTCTAAAGGTATAATGAATAATTTTTAATATTGCCAAAATATTATATTTAAAATAGTCATGTGTTCGACTTTCATAAGAATATCGATAAAAATATCGATCCCTACCACAGCACTCTTAAGCACTTGCGACTTTCTTGTGGCGAACAGTTGGTTGACATCTAAGACAATACGGATACGTCATTTAAGTAGTAGTGCGTGTACTAGTGTGAGTAAACGGTAACGCCCACTGACACGCTTGATTTGTATGGAAAGTTTGGAGTATACCGTCTCTAGTAGGGGCGCGGTTCTGTGCTCTGTGTACAAATCGAACGCCGAGAAAGCAATAAAAGATTGTTCAAAATTTCGTTATTATCTACTAGACAATAGTTCTCGCACATGTGTCAGTAGAACCCATTCCTTTCGAAGAACTGTGAAAGCACCGTCATAAATTGTAATTGAACACCGAGCCTGTTCTTAACAAGTGGCAAAAAATATTCATAGATAAAAGTTTGTCTAAATGACCTGCAGCTGAGGAGTTAAAATTCCGAAATCGCCTCCTTTGTTTGTTACCGTTTAGGGATCGACCAAACCGACGCGTAAAATACGGTGACGTTGCGTAAACAAAAGACTGGGTCATACTAATCACATGGCGTCAATTTTGGCGGACCGTAATTTACGCACCTAACAAATAATATCTCACATTAAGCATATACAATGTATGTTATATTTATACAGGGCATCCCACGGCTAGGCCACATGGAAGGAAAGTACCTTGAATATTGTAGATGGAACATTTTACTAAAACTTCTTTCAGGAAAAGGAAAGACCATGAATTTTAACATTTGATGTGAAATTTTGTTCAGAAAAAAGAAAAGCTGATAGATAGAAAGATAGATAGATTTAGATTTTTTTATTTCAAAAATGTAAAAAATAAGAACCAGTATGAAAGTGTCCACGAGCTACAAACAATATCCACAACAAGATCAAAAAATCGTCAGGGAGCGAAATAATCAAAAGAGTGCGACTTTGTATTCAACAGGAAGGGACTCATTTTGAGCATTTGATAAATTGATTAATTTTGTATTAAAAATGTTAAAATTCATGGTCTTCCTTTTATTTCTGACACTATGTTATTTAGCAAAAAATAATCCTTATGATGAAGCCTTTCGATCGGTATGATAAAGCTACAGGGTTATTATTTTTTAACGGGTTCGATTCCCGGTTCAACCATGTAATTATTTAAATATGTATCTATAAATGCAGTTTAAATTGTTTTTTAAATTAAAATAATGTCTTCTTTCAGTAAAATGTTCCATCTACAATATTCAAGGTACTTTCCTTCCATGTGGCATAGCCGTGGGACGCCCTGTATATAGCGGGTATTATACACACGTTACAATGCCCTACATCACCTCGACCAACGTCAAACACAAGCCGTGATACTCATATCCGAGTGTATAAGAAACTGCGTATCGCCCATACTAGGCCGTAAGTAGACGGCAAATATTGACTCCCAATAGGGCTTTAGCTCGGATCGGCGTTTATTTACAATTATTTGTACTTCGTCTTCCGTCCATCTAGTATTTATGAGTTTGTTTGTTTTCTCGACTACTTGTAATATCTGTATGAAAAGTTTTTATAAATGCTTTGCGACACCCTGGGTTCCTATTCCCGGTACAGACAAATATGTGTGTAATTACTAGGAAAAGTTTTTGTTTATTAATCATGGATGATTACCCATAGTACACGCCTAGAGCTAAATTTGGGACTAGGTCAATTTATAAGAGATTGTCTTTTGAGACAAACGAACACAAACCATCTGAGCTGAGATTAAAAACCATATTGCCTTTGACGTGTTATGGTATTGTTTTTCACTCGGCCACCATTAGCTTCAAGTAAATAAGAGCTATCAAAACGTTGACAATACGGAAGCGCGTCAAATGCAATAATGTTTGAATATATGAATCCAGTAGAATACATGCCCAGTCCCTATTTCACAAACGAGACACCCGTTGTTAATATGTCGATTCGATATATTGCTAACTCCACGAGTCTCACCAAATTTACTATTCAAAGTGTCTACATTATAATAATGTTCAAATTGTCGTCTGTCACGTCCTCAGGTTTATGTTAAAGGAACTTAGTGACTCTGAGGCCAATGAGGCTCTTTGACGACACGGTGGCCTAGTTGGGAGTGACCCTGCCTTCGAAGCCAGCGGTCTGGGTACAAATCCCGGTAAGGGCAGATATTTGTGTGATGAGCGCGAATATTTGTTCCTGAGTCTTGGATGTTTTCTATGTATTTAAGTATGTACTTCTCTATCTAAGTATGTTTATCGTTGTCTAGTACCCATAGTACAAGCCTAGAGCTTAGTTTGGGACTAGGTCAATTTGTGTGAGATTGTCCTCTGATATTTATTTTCTTATTTAAAATAAACAAAAAATAAACAATGAACATTAGCCATCTATTAAGCGTCCTTATAATAATGTATTATTTATATGTTCTCAATTTCTATGATTTATGGAGATAATTTAAATGATTATAAATTATAAAATTTCCTACTTATACCTAACTATATTTTGTATGTAAATGTTTAAAGCTAATATTAGTCCTTTTACGCCGGAGATACAGGAGCACCCTAGTTCAGGCATGTAATTTATAAGTCTCATTGTTTTTGTTAGGTACATAGTTATACATATTTTTTTTTTTATAATGTTAAGAAGGCACACGAGCACTCAGGCCACCTGATGGTAAGTGGAATCTGAGACCCATAGACATTTGAATTCTCAAGGCCATAATCCTAGAACCTCAAATGCGTTGCCAACCCTGAGGACTAAGATGGAATGCCTCTATGCTAGTAATTTCACCGGTTGTCTTATCCCCACACCGGAACACAACAATGCGAACACTGTTGCTTGGCGGGTGGTTAATGGATAAGATGGTGGTAGCGATCCGGACGGACCCTGCACAGGGTCCTACCACCACTAAAAACATTGTTAAAGTGTTTTTAATAAAGACATATTATTAGGTATTATTATTTATTTACTAGCGACCCGCCAGCGGCTTCGCCCGCTGCAATTTTTTTTCGTTTCTTTCATGTCACTTAGGGGTATGAAAAATAGATAGTAGCCGATTCTCAGACCTACTGAATATGCATATAAAATTTCATAAAAATCGGTCAAGCCATTGCGGAGGAGTATGGTAACTAACACTGTGACACGAGAATTTTATATATTAGATAATCTCAAGATTCAAAATGTGATACACTCATCTTTGTCTCGTACTTTTTCAATCTTCTAAAGTGTTTCCAGGAAAAATATCGTCAGTGGTACGCGGGAGAGTTCCAAAGAACAATCTATTCAATCGTCTAGATGTATCGTATAAGTAACATGATGCGGTTGCCTTAGTTGGTGACCCTGCTGGCGGTCTCAGGTTCGATTTCAAGTGAGGGCAATTATAATAATGAATCTTGGATGTTATGTTAACATTAACGCAAAATATTTATAAAATCAAGTACACTAAAATGGGGTGAATAAGGACTATGAGGTGAATACGGACAAAAACTTAAATAAGATAATATAAGATACGATAAGATACATTTATTTAACAAAAGTACATACAAACACATGTAATCAAAATAAAAGCAAACAATAAAAAAAACAAAACTAAATGTACATACATAATGTTAAAAAGGGCCCCTCTCAGCATTGTGTCGCGGCAAGCCCCGACGCTGGTTTTCAGAGAAGCCCTGATTAAAACTAACAAAATAAGAGACACACAAACATCAGCGATACTGAGTAGGAGATCATTAAATACAACACAAAAGCAAGCCAATAAAAATATAATAAAAAACTTATCAAAAATTAAAATGAAGAATAGTTATGTAACTAATTATAAGATAAATATCGGGGGAAAATCGCACACAAATTGACCTAGTCCCAAAATAAGCTCCAGACTTTTACTATGGGTACTTGACAATGATACACACACTTATATAGAGAAATACATACATAGAAAACATCCAAGACTCAGGAACAAATATTCGCGGCTATAACACAAATATCTGCCCTTACCGGGATTTGAACCCGCTATGGACTAAAATAATTTGCAATAGAACATAACGTTATTTTCATTTAATACTTGTTTGTTCTTATTTGTAACAAATTATACCTTATTGGTTGTGTCCCTATTCACCCCGTTTTACCGTAGTGGTAAATTTCAAGCACGATAGTAATCGCGGCGGTAGCAATATACACGTCTACGCGACCAAAGTCAGCTCTATTGACATCAGAAGTGAACAGACAGTCAGACACCCTTCATAAGCGGTCCTTCACCTTTCCCGGAACTCTGAAACACTAGCCCAACTACAGCCAAATCACTAAAACGTTGCGGTGTTTGTGTGTAGTAGCCAACAGAACGCGCCCGTAAGCGCTCTCCTATGTAGAGACTGGTATACACGCTCGTACAACTAGTTACTCAGCAGTTAAGATATTTACACAACGGCATTAATATTAAACAATAATATCATTCCAGACATCACTCAGTTTATAAGTATTGTTATATTGCCTATTATTTTATTGAATTTTAAATGTGTTTTGAAAATAATGTCGTTGGTTGCTGCACGTTTCCACCGTTTCATATTAGTACTTAAAGCGACATGGAAACATAAGTAAATTGCTGTATCTGTACCAAAAAAAACGCAAGGTCTCACAACCAATAAGTTAAAAGACAGTATGCCCATATGATTTTTTATGCTGTTACTGCCTTTTTCTTTTGGATGAATTGCGGCCGTACATAATCTATGCACGCACACTCGTGCAAGTGCAAGGCTTTAGTGATCGTGGGGACTAGTGCGTTCACCTGGCGATCGATGCGTCCCGCCAGCACCCAGACTCAAGTGGGCACCGTTTAAACTATCTGTCTGGTGTGGACGCGGAAACAGACTTGTTATAGGAAGGTTTTAGTTTTTTTGCAGACTCGTCTAGACAGGAGAGAAATCTTTTGTCTTTTGAAATGTTGATTTAAGTACAGACTACACCGTAAATTAATGGAGGCTTGAGCTTTATTTTTGAGATAAAAGTTGACTTATAATAAAGTAATCATTAGGTAATTTAGCACTTCAATTGCTCCTTTAACCACGCAAAAGTTATCAATATGTAACATTCTCTCGAGAAAAGTCAGATTTTTTTGGAAAAAAAGTATAAATTTTCAGGATATCTCTTTGAAAATCCCACATTTATCAGTTAAGGCGTTGAAATGTGATGGCGAAGCAACAAAAAAGCCCACATTTGCATTTATTATATCAGTAAGAATTAAATCAAAGGCGCAGCGAGCAAAGCATTGCTTGCGCGTTTGAAGATCAATTTATAGTGTTACGAGGACATCATTGACAACCATATCTCCTTAGCAACATAACATGATAAAAGCATTGACCATTTAACTAAAACGATACAGATAGTTAACAACTGGAAAATCATCGATCACATAACTTACACCTAAAGAGGTACCCAACAGCGAATGTAAAACCAATCCCATATCTCTTTAAAAAGCACATTTGCCAAACAAAACGAAAGTCGAGCTAACGAACGACATCACGGGTTATTTTCGCTTGCAACGGGAGAGGGTATTAACATCGAGTGCAGGCGTGCGAATGCACTTGATAACAAGCTTTATCGAAATTAACGAGATATCGAACATTCGAGATAGGTACCCGTGTTTCATTTTCATACTAATTTAACGCCACATCTCCTGAATTTCATATAAAATGGACTCGTAATGGAGTTTTTGAATAATGTCTTTAAAAAACAATACCGTTTTGGAAATTACTTTTTTCATTATTTATGATAATGAACTTTATATAGAGATTTTCTCGCGCCTCAATGAAGTTTAGGGTGACCAGAGGGCTGGCACCTACTTTGGCCAAAGGATAAGCCTTGTTGTTCAAAGAGACAATGCTGTCAGCCTCCTGAGCACTGGGTAATAAGGTTAAGAAAACTAGATTTTAGTCTTACCTATGAAAATATCACATATACGAGCTACGAAGCCATGCCGGTCTGCCTGTGTACAGGCAGACCGATATAGGCACCAAACTAATTCATTAGGCACAGTTCTCTAGTATTTATTTATTTATTTATTTATTTAATCTTCTTTGCACAATACAAATAAATGTAAAAAAGTACAAATGGCGGACTTAATGCCTAAAGGCATTCTCTACCAGTCAACCACATGTAGTATTTGGGAGTAAATGATATAAAAAAATGTCTGCTTGCTTTTGCAATAAAATAAAAACATACGATCAAGGAATAAGCATAAAATACCTGAAATAATTAAGTATCATAGCATTTTAGTGGTGGTAGGACCCCGTCCGGATCGCTACCACCATCTTATCCGTTAACCACCTGCCACTGAAAACTGACTTTTGAAAACTGACATGTAAGTATAGAATTAGGTTTACCCTCGAATCACCAACACTAATTTCATAGAATGTTTTACTTCGCCGAATTTTCATTTCATCGACAGTTATTTCCACGTGCAGGAGTTATCATTTTCTGGTGGTCATAAATCTAACCTAACCTAACCTAAATAACCCAAGCTTAAAATGACCTTAAAACAATAAAGTTTCAGCAGAAATTAGCTGATGAAATGAAAATCGGTGAACCGACACATTCCATTTAAAAGAACAAGAAAGTAGTTGTTCATTTCGTCTGGTATAATATGCGAAGACAATAATGACGGCGGTTAACCTCGTGGGGCTCATCAATCTCATCATACTACAAACAGGGATATTTTTGTAAGTAGGAACTTGGATCCACCAGCAAATTGATAAAGTTCAATTTCCTTTGCTCTAAAATGTCAATTCTAATTATTTTTTTACTTGATTATATTTCACCTTTAGCAAACTGGGTCCCCCGAGGTTAAAGCACCGAGGAAACTGTAGTAGAGTGTAACGGTACCTTAAGCAACTCGAGATGTATAACGCTGCTTTAAGAGATTAGCTGTCAATTATGACAGCACCCCGCGGCTCCACGCCATAGGCAGCTACACGGTGAACATCGAACTAGATTACTAAATTGTAAAATAAATATTAAAGTGCATCACAGTTTTAAATAAAACCACCATTGAAGACCTCAGATATTGTTTTATTGACTAACAATACATGGCGCAGCCGGAGAAGAACGATTACGAAGATTTAACTTGATTACAATAAGAAGCCACATAATGTCATAATGGACGACGCCCGACACAGTCAGTATTAAGACCAAATTAAGACATTAAGGTATTTGAACGAAGTTTATTAAAATAAAAGAATAATAGATAATGTCAAGCGACGAAAAGGAGGAAAAGAAAATGGACGCATCCGAAGTAGACAGCATGACGTGTGCGGTGGAATACAAAATGCCGCAAGGCCTTAACCTAGACGACATAGGCAATTGTTGGCCGCAATGGCAGAGGTTTAAGCAGTCATTTCGCATATTTTTACTCGCTGCGGGATTTGAAAGGCTCACTGAAACGAGAAAAGCGGCAATACTGCTAAATTGCATCGGACAGCAAGCCCAAGAACTGTATTTTAATGTCTTACAAACAGAAGAAAAAACTAAATTAGACGAAATAATTCAATTATTCGAAGAACACTTCAAACCCAAGCAAAACGAAGTGATTAACAGTTACAATTTTAACAAACGGGACCAAGAAGATGGAGAAAGCTTTGATGCATTTTACACTGTCATCCGGAAAATTGCTGAAAACTGCAACTACAAGGAAAAGGATAGGATGCTGCGAGATCGAATAGTCATCGGAATCAAGGACCAGCGGACACAGCAGAAGTTACTTGAAGTAAAAGAACTAACTCTGGACAAGGCGGTGGACATCTGTCGTTCTGCTGAACTTTCCAAAGAACACATGAAGGTGCTGAAGAATCCGGAGGTGCATGCAGTGCTGGTGAAGCCCTCAGCTCGCCAGCCATCAGATGTCAAAGATAAGTATTTTAACAGTAACAATAGGTCGTACAATAATAATACTCATTACAACAGAGATTTCTACTTATGTAGAAAATGTAAAACTGAACATGGCCCGAGGAACTGCCCGGCCTTTGGAAAAATTTGCACAAGATGTAAAAAATATAACCACTTCAGTGTAGGTTGTAATATGTCAAACAGACAGGTTCATGACATGAATATGAATGAAACAAATACTAATAATAATGTGCATGAGTTATGACTAGTATACTCTATAGATTTTACTAAGAATGAGTGGACGGAGAAGTTAAGAGTTGAAAATAAAAGGGTATCTTTAAAGTGCGACACTGGTGCTGGTATTAATGTCCTCTCTTTGAGAGATCTCAAATTAATTGTCAATGATGATATTAAAAGCAGATTGTCTGAGACAAGGTCAGTTATTGAGGTCTACAATGGGGGTAAGATTTTTCCATTAGGCACCATCACTCTAAAGACTTACTCTAAAAATGATGAAAAAAGTTTTGATATTGAGTTTGTAATTATTAAAGAAAATCTCCGTCCTATTTTAGGTTTCAGGTCCTTAATAACAGTAGGATTACTAAAAGTGGAAGAAATGAATACACTTAATAAGGGAGGTCAAAGCTCAAATAAAGATAACATTGTTAACATAAATCACAAATTATTTCAGGGTGTCGGGGAGTTCAAGGAGCCATTGGAGTTGCGTGTTAAACCTGGAACTCAACCAGCAGTCCGGCCACCGCGACGCGTGCCGCATGCACTGATGGGTCGCCTTGCCGAGAAACTGAAGATACTGGTGGAGCACAAAGTAATAGCTGAAGTCCCACACCCAACGAGTTTTGTAAGCAACCTTGTCATTATTGAAAAGAAAGATGGCTCGCTTAGGATTTGCCTTGATCCAAAAGATTTAAACAACGTATTAATTAGAGAACATCACCTAATCCCAACGTTAGAGGAAATAGTTGCGAAATTGGGGAACAAAAAATACTTTTCAGTCCTAGACTTATCAGATGGGTTCTATAACATTAAGTTATCGGACAACTCTAGTGATTTGTGTACTTTTAACAGCCCATTCGGATGCTACAAATTTTTAAGGTGCCCTTTTGGCATCTCCGTAGCCCCGGAGGTGTTCCAAAGGTACAGTGAAACTGCCTTTGGTGACATCCCCGGTGTCATTGTGTACTGTGACGATTTATTAATATGTGGTGACACGGAAGAAGAGCATGATGCAATATTAAATAAAGTTTTTGAACGGGCCAAAGAGCATAATGTGCGTTTTAATCAAAATAAGTTTCAGTACAAATTAAAAGAAGTAAAATATTTTGGGCACATTTTTTCTGAAGCAGGTATGAAGATTGATCCGGATAGGACAAATGCCATTATTAATATGAAAAGCCCTACTAACAAGAAAGAGTTACAAATATTTCTTGGTATGGTAAACTATTTAAGAAAGTTTATCCCAAATCTGGCTAATATTGCATCACCGCTTCAATTATTGTTGAAAAAAGATGTGACTTGGTTGTGGACGGACATTCATGAGGATGTTTTTAAAAATATTAAAAAGAAATTAACAGAAGCTCCAACCTTGCAAAATTTTAACCATAAACTGCCAATAGTGATACAATGTGATGCATCTAAGGATGGCTTAGGATGTTGTCTCATGCAAGAAGGAAAACCAGTGGCTTTTGCATCAAGGAGTTTAACTCCGTCTGAACAAAATTTTTCACAAATTGAAAAAGAATTACTTAGTGTGTGCTGGTCCACTCAAAAATATCATTATTACATTTATGGACAAAAATGTACAATTTTAAATGATCATAAGCCACTGGAGTCCCTGCTTAAAAAACATATTCATGAAGTCCCGTCCCCTAGGCTTCAAAGAATGAAGCTAAGACTCCTGAGATACGACATAGATTATAAATATTTGAAGGGTAAATACATGTACATAGCGGATTTGTTATCTCGTGCATATAGTAAGTGTGATAACACAGACGATCCATACATTAATGAAATGGTCCATTGCGTGGGACTTGCGAGTCACTTACAGTGCACTCCTGAGCAAAAACAAGAACTAATTAATGAATCTAATAATGATAAGGAACTTTCAGAATTACTTGAATATACTAAGAATGGATGGCCCGACAAAAAACATGTGTCAGGCAATTTACAGTATTATTTTAAATTAAGATCAGAAATAACAATAGATGAAGGGCTAGTGTTTTTAAATCATAGAATAATAATACCTACCACATTACGTTTAAAAATTATGAAAATGTTACATGAAGGGCATCTTGGCACGACTAAAATGAAACAAACTGCCAGAAATATGTACTATTGGCCAAAGATTGATGAACATTTAGACACATATGTAAGAAAATGTTTTGTATGTCAAACTTACCAAAATAATAATGTGAAAGAGCCCTTATTGCCCCATGAAGTGCCTAAACTACCATTTAATAAAATTGCTACCGATATAATGGAATTTAAAACAAAAAGTTATCTAGTAATTTATGATTACTATTCTAAATGGCTAGATATAAAATTATTAACAAATAAAAGTGCCAAATGTGTAATTAACAGCCTGACAGATGTTTTTTGTGACTGGGGCATCCCTAATGAAGTAGTGTCAGACCATGTGCCATTCGACTCCAGAGAGTGCCTTCAATTTGCTCGTGAATGGGGTTTCACATTCACATTTACCAGCCCCAGATATGCTCAGTCGAACGGCCTGGCAGAAAGAGGAGTACAGATAGCTAAGAAAATATTACTGAAGTGTTATGAAGATAAGACTGATTTTAGATTAGCACTGTTACAATATAGGGCTTCTCCCGTCTCTGGTACAAATTTCTCTCCTAGTCAATTAATGATGAACAGAAATATGAAAACAAAAGCCATTGTTAATTATGAATACTTAGAACCAAGGCTTAATACTAATGTAGAAAAACAGTTTCAAAGATCATTAAGTAGAAATATTAGGTGCTACAATAGTACAACTAAATTTAAAAATAGTTTTTATGTTGGGCAGCAGGTGTGGTTCAAAAAAGAGCCAAATAAAAACATATGGTTGCAAGGAAAAATCTGTAAATATAATGGCTTTAGGTCATATAACTTATTAGATAATAATGATGTGGAATACACAAGGACATCTTTCCATATTCGAGCGGCCTGATGAAAGCTTTGTGTTCCACCAGTCTCCACTGCTGGTTGGGGGCTCGACTCCAATGGTTGCTATTGTTTTAAAAAGGGGAGAAAAAATACCACATGTATAATTAGTAATAAGATATTAGTTTAGATAAGTATTGCAGCTAACTTTGTAAATAAACCTGTGTAATTTTGTAATAACTGAAATTTTAAGTACTAGTATATATGGAGAGACTGAGCGATGTAAATTTATGTTTTAGAAATAATTACTTAAAAAATTCTGTTTGTAAAAGGGGAAGATGTAGTAGAGTGTAACGGTACCTTAAGCAACTCGAGATGTATAACGCTGCTTTAAGAGATTAGCTGTCAATTATGACAGCACCCCGCGGCTCCACGCCATAGGCAGCTACACGGTGAACATCGAACTAGATTACTAAATTGTAAAATAAATATTAAAGTGCATCACAGTTTTAAATAAAACCACCATTGAAGACCTCAGATATTGTTTTATTGACTAACAATACAAGCCTCTCTCGCGCCAAAGTGTCCGGTCCTGCTCTTGCCTTATACAGTTTAATCCCGATAGCCTATTCAGATCTGTCCAGTCATACCCCTTATAATTCGTAGACGTAAGTGATAATGGGTAGGGCATTTGCCCACTGTAGGGCATAGGGCTCCTCTTGCGCCAAGTTGTCTTACACTTCCTTCATTCCGCACTTTCCCAAAAAGTTAATCAGATCTGTCCAGGCATAGCCCTTATAATTAATAAACATAAGTGACGATGGAAAGGAGATCAGCTCACTGTAGGGCATAGGCCTCCTCATTCAGCTCTGTCCCATAAACCTAACCGGATCTGTACTTCCATACCCCATATAATTCATACACATAAGTGACAATGGGAAGGCATAGGTCCTCTCTTGCACCAAGCTGTATTCAGCTCTTTCCCTATAACCTAAACCAAATCATCTTACCTGCTAACACCATAATAATTTACAAACGTATGGTATGATGGGCAAGATAAACAACATAATAGAAGAGATCGCTGGTGGGGTCAAAGAGATCTTAAATGACGACTGCGTAACGGAACAGCGTTCTGCGTAGACAAGATGGACCCAACTGGGTGAAGATCGTAGGCGTCTCTTGGATGCAGGTGGGTATGGGACCAAACATGGAGAAGAGCCTTGGAGAGGCGAGGAAAGAAGTCTACAGGCTGATGATGATTACGATGATAAATTATGTACTTAAAGTCCAATAAATATATATTTCTTTCTAAAAATAATTACTCACATAATTTCAACTTTCCTGGCACTATTTCTTTGAAAAACGTAACCTAAACTTTTGTACACTTCACAATAATTACACTATTTCAGCGAAAAACAAAAGAAAATGACGGTTTTTTACATAAATTAAACATAAGCTACGAAATGTGCTCTCTTTTTCCGTGGAATGCTCGCTCTGTTACTAGCTTCTTACAGAAAAAGTTTCATTACATCGTGAACATCAGAGGACGCATGATCTCTAAAAACCTGTCTATTTCGAGACAGCTAAAGGGACAGCGATATGTGACTTCTATAGCTTTATCCCTTACACTCACTGAAACTTGGCAGGGTATAATACTTTATAATACGGCTCCAGGAGTAATAAATTCATGTTTACTCCCCAGGTTTTTAATTACTTTTTCAGCGCACATTAAAGCTAAGCCAAGCGCGAGCGTTTCACGCTAATAGGGGTTAAGGGAATGATGATTAACGATTTAATAAATTCGCACACCGTCTTATAAATCACTTGTTGGTGTAAATGTAGCTTATCACTGGAAACATACGGGGTTGGAGGAGGGACTTGACCGCTCGAGACAGAGGAATTGCTATTGTGCGAGTCCACCCGCGTAGAATAATGTATTGCTGTAATTGTTAAATATATTTTCTACTGAATCCATTTGAACAGGAAAACATAAATATTAGGGGAAAATCTCACATAAATTGACCTAGACCCAAACTAAGCTCTAGGCTTGTGCTATGGACACCTAATAGTCGATGATCAACTTACTTACGAGGATATAGAGATATACGTAGAAAACAGCCAAGACTCTGAAACATTCGCGTTCATCACACAAATGGAATGGCAAAAGAAGACACAGGCAGGGTAAAAGCAATATCCGCTCAACGTAGCAAACATATCAACTAGAAAAAGGTACGTACACATCTTTTTGAGTTTCTGGCGTGTACATATCATAGTGTACTTATCTGTACAAAACACATCATCCAAATCGTATCTGAAAACATTCAATTGAATCTCGATAAAAATAAAAATGCTGTAATATAAGCGTTTTTAATTAACGAAAGTTACCAAAGATGCTTATCTTATTCATATAGACACCACACCACAACATAATTTATCCGAGTACCCGTTAAAACAGTATCTCAGTATGCTTCGTATTCCCTTTAAATCCTTCAGCGCCAACCTCGCCGAGTTTCATACAAATTTATCCCATAATCGAGCCATTGGCCCCGAAATTTTCAGCTGAAGAAAAACAAAGAAAACCGCAAGGAGACAAGAGCTAAGGAAACATTTACTTTCAGTCGCGCAACAAATTACGCGTGCCCCAATGCAGATTTATCTCCCGAGAAAGGAAAGGGGGTGATTAATTGAAGGTAAATATATTGTACAGAATATCTGCGATATACTGTATTATATTAGGTTGAAGGGATAAAAACAAGCCTTACAACACAACTTAGCCTCTCTGTCTGTCGATCATACTCATTTTCTATACAGGTGGAACAAAACTAGGGATTTTTAAGAAAACGGGGAATTTGTTAGGTCTTGATCTTTATTTTTCACCAAGTAACTATATTAATATTTCTAACCGTTTTAGAGATACAGCTTATTAAACATTAGTGCAAAATCTGCACATTAGCAACCCCAGCAAGTAGACCCGATGACGTCATCAAGATAAGGTATCTAGATAACTTAGGCCTTTTTCACCGACTTCATTAGTAAACAACCTTAATGAATGACATATTTATCCTGAGATTGCAGAGTAAGTATGGTATGTAAACAAAGCTTTAATACGAACTAAAATTGACATGTATCTTCAAGTTGCTAATGTTTTGGCTGAAATGCGCCGAGCGGCAGCGTGCATAATACGACACGGTGGTACTTTTGAGCATCGCATGTAAAGTGAAGTTGATGGCATGTGTCAATTTAAAATGTAAACAAGTTCGAACTAGTAGTAGTAGGGATGTCACTGATATTAAATTGATAAATTTTAATCATTTTGTGTTACTTTTCAGTCCAGCTTTCCAATTATAATAAATTTATTGTAGCTCACTTAGATAACACTATCCTTTCAGCTCAGTCCCTCGTTTTGTTCCACCCGGTATAAAGTTGAATCTATTACATGATAAGAGTTTCTATATTTGTTTGTAATCGCGTTTTTAGAAATAGTTCAAACGTTTTTGATATTTTTTTAAGTATAGGTTTACAAAACATTTCCTTGACTGTTACTCGTCACTGTCGCAATACTATCATGGCACTAATAATGTTAGAAACGGTCAAAATTCATGAAAAACTTTGATTCGACAATAAGTCAAAAACCGTGCCACTTTTACTGGGGTCATGTTAGGTTGGTTGGACTACTCTTGAGCTGACCTACCTCCAGTGTCACTGTGACGTGTCAGTTTTGGGACACCCTGTATAGGTATGATAGTAGCGTCTCCACAACACTTTTGTTACTTGCAAGATTTGTGCAACGGACTAGCCTGCAGCGTTTATTTAATTTTCAAATAACCTCATTTGAAAACTGATAACTAATGTCATATTTCTCAGAAAATGAACAAGCAAACGATACTAAGATGAGAACGAATTTAAAAGGTATTTCAGCAGACTCAACAAAAAAAAGGGTTTTGTAAACACGTTCCAACCTCTCTAATTGGATTTTACTACGCGGTAAATTTCGTACTTCACAAAGAAACTCCGTCAACAGACCCTTTGGCAAAGATGAAAAGAACAAAGTAGAAATTATTCCCATAAAACCGCTTTCTCTTACTCGCTCTTTCGACGCTTAACTCGACCAGCAATCTATGCTTGAGCCGTGGGCGAAGGCATTATGCCTTGGCAGAGGGGATCAAGGTTGAAAACACGCACTAAAACCGCAAATTCGTGCAGCGGAGCGTTCTAGCATGCATTCTCAGGTGCAGAGTGTAAGCTAGAGTTTTTGTTAAATACGTCAAGTTTCCACGCTTAACACAACGCCCCGCTGCACGCGCCGCCGTTCGGAATTTGCGGCTTTACTCCATGTGATATTATGGCATGGAGTCAATTCCATTTTACTATATAACGGGCTGACAGCGCGTTTGCAGTCATAGGGTAATAATAAATTATCTACTAAGTATAGCTTTAATTTAATGATTAATCATTATTTTCTGTAGAAAACAAAATCAAAATGTTCATATGTTAATATAAATATAAGTAAAAGCTTTTACATTTAGCTCTCTTAGTTCTTACGAGTGTATATTTAATGTAACCAGGGCTGGAATTTTACACGGTAATAACGATATCGCGCTAACGATAAGCGCTAGTAAATTCACTTCATATTACCGACGTGTAAAAGAGCCCCATGGGGGCCTATTTACTGAATAAACATTTTGATTTTGATTTTGATTTTGCCAAGAAGATACGAAACGTTGTATAACAAGTTTTTATTGTTTGTCGAATCAGGGTCTGTATTATGTTTTATCCACGTTTAGTCACGCGATAAACACGGCCATAACAAACCCCCAGGTGACAGGCAGCCTAGTGTGGGACAACCAGCTAAATTTACTCAGTAATTTGAGTGTTTTGAACTAAAATAAACAAATTTTATTTATTTATTTATTAGAAACTAGTCTTAGCTCATATGGCCGAGAATTAAGCGTCTTATGTTATCATATAAAACTGTCATTACTCACGTGTTTTGAGACGACCACCTCAGCCAAGATCACTTATTAATACGCTCCTTAAGATTGCAGCTAATGTATATGGGTCTTACATACCGGTTACCAGCAATGACACGTGCCAGGTGACATTTCAGTGTACATTGCACAGCCTATATGAATCTCATTAATGTAGTCACTTGTTAACTTTGCAATGTATAACGTATTGTCACCCGTCACTGGTCATTGTAGGATGGTGACATAGGTGGCCTGTGTGATCGTTTGCCTTCTCCAATTTCTTCAAGGAGTATATACGCGGTGGTAGGTTAAATAAGAATTTTTGTTTAGTTCCACGAGGTGCCCAAAATAATGGAAAAAGATATTTCGCAACGACCACAAAAACACAACTGTTTCTACTTCTCAGAACTTGGGATAACGATAAAAATGTTTAAAAGGCGTTTATTATCGTTATACCAGTCTACAAAGGAAAGCTGAAAGTGTTAGCGATTAAAATTATACAGTTTAATTACGATAAATTGACTTTTACGAATGTTTTTAATTAAAACGGTCCCTTTACCTTTTGATCTAAAAAATAATTGGGAGCTATTATGTTAATCGCTTTAATGGTAGAACTAATATAAAAATAACTTGACAACAGGGCTAGCCTGGTTCAATCCCTTATGAGAGCAATTTTTTCTACTTTCGTGCGAATAAAACGGAATTGTTGGAAAGCCTAGATAAGTCTAGTGGTTAACGCTAGCTACATTGTTAGAAGGAGAGCTTATTGTAGTTGAACCTACGACGGTCGATCAAGAGCCATCGTAAGAGACACATTTACAGCTAAGAACAAATAACATACCTATTGTATCTCCATCCATCGTGTAGGAAGGCCATTATTGTATTCTATGACCTAGACTATAAACTGCCCTTGTATGCGACTAGAAATAAAACCGTATAAGTCAGCAGGTTTTTCAAATCAAACGCGTAGGTATTTTCACTTGACCTGACGAAAGGAATTTAATAAACACACCATCGTACGAACAAAGCCTAGACCCGAGGTATGCCGGTTCTATTCAGGGTGAAGCAAATATTCAAGAGACAGAAAAAAAACATCTCTTTATCCCTCGACGCAAACAGAAGGGTGTAAAAATGTAGTTTTTTTTTTCAAAATAACTCCCATGATGTATTAGTTCGAAATGAATAAGTATGTATGAGCATATAACATACAAGGTGTCAATATAACATACACACACACACACACAACATCACGCCCTCATTCCCAGAGTGGGGCAGGCAGAGCTACAGAAATACCAACAACTCTAAAAAGACCCGTTGATAACTCTGTAACCACATTTTGCACAAGTAGGCCAAGTCGTCCACCAGTGTATCAGTGACAGGTCGCAAGCCCATCGCCTAACAGTACTGCAAGCCCTTATTCCCTTAGTCGCCTCTTACGACATCCACGGGAAGACATGGAGTGGCACTGCTCTAACCCGGGAACCACACGGGGTTGGAGTGTGTCAATATAAGTGCAGTCTTATTAAACCACTGACGTTCTTGTAGAACTATATGACACACCGTTTATTTCAATCGGTCCGTCTGTACATACCATTAGTATTAGTATGGTAAAAATGTTGTGTATTTTTTTTACATAATTTATATAAAAATGAATTCCTGTTTCCCTTGGACACGACAATACGCGTGGACGGCTGGATCGATTTCGCTGATTAAATATGTTTTTTGTTGTGGTTAGTTGTTGTCAGAAGGTTAAATTAGGAAATAGTTAGTAATGCATTGTGTCAATGGCGCCAACTGTCAAACGACTGACAGTTATGTTTATTTTTTATTTTTTATTAATTATGCCACTTTGTCTTCAATATTTATAGTTAGAAAGTACAAAGTCTCGCAGGTCAGCTTGTATATTAAATAGATTTCGCTTCGCGCAGTCAGGTAAAAGTAAAGAAACTGGAGTTCTTTTCACATTACTAATCCGATTAAACACGAATCGATTGTTCGAGAAGCCTGAATAAGATTAAAAGCAATCGATCCAATTTAATTCGGTGAAGTGTAATTAAACTCGAATATTGTTTGAAGAACAGGCTCGATTGTTAAAAAACGGCTCGGAAATTGAAACCGTATTAAATTAGAGATACGACTTGAAGTCAATTGGAGTATGAAAGGTTGAAAGTGTCAACAGAAATTCAAAATGGCTGTCCATTTTGGCGGCGACCAAATTATTTATTCATCAAAGTGACTCATGAATTTGAGCAAAAGTTCGTGTTTTTATAAATACAGTGTTTTTACCTTTTTTGGAGTATGTCGCCTTGTCCTATGAGTGATGTCATCTATAGATGTAGTGATGAGTTCGTTGTTCATCTCTTTCAATTACGAGTAATTAGTTTAGCGATGAGTATAAAATTTAGCTGAGTTTACAAGATAAATACGAACATTTTCGTCATTTTTTATCCTTATATCAGTATTCGCTACATCAAGAACCTATTCAATAAAATCATATTGCTTTGGGCCTCTATTTACTCGGTAACATTTTTATATGTGTTAGTGTTACCGTGTTAAAAAGGATACCTTCCAAAAAAGCGACTAAAGCGGTTTTGCACACGTACAATGCAATAGACAACACTTTATTGTACTTACGCCAAACAAAAACTTTAAAGAGAAATAGCACAAAATATTATGCTAGTATTCATATGAGTACATTTATAAAATATTATATGTATAGACCCTGATAATTGTCATGAATAAGACGACTAATTAGTTTATTAAGGCACTAATAGATGGCGCCACAGTCTATGGTAGATAAAATTAATAACCCAAGAGAATAAACAGATAAGATAAAAGATAAACGGTTAATTTATTTCTTTATGATCTTTGTTTCCGACCGCTCGTTTTAATCGTAATTATAAATCAAAAAGTGTTTTTTTAGGAAATATTTCATTCACAATTTGTCTTACGAGAAGCAAACTATTCACGTCAATAGAAATAAATAAATTGTACCCCTCACTTCGAAGTCAGTCATGCCTAGCCTACAATCGTCTTTTTGTTATAAAGAAATGTATTGCATTTTGGTAACGAAACGAACTACATTTATAGAAGGAGCCACTTTTAAGGGTCATATCAGGAGTTATTTTTATTAGGGTTCCGTAGTCAAAGTAGAAACCCTTATAGTTTCGCCATGTCCGTCCGTCCGTCCGCAGGCTAGCGCAGAGATTAGTACTAGAAAACTGCAATTTAGCATGAATATTATATTATATTAGTCACGTCAACAAAGTGGTACAATAAAATGTAGTTTTTTTTTAGGGTCTGTACCTGTCTGTCTGTATATCCAGTAACTCCTCCTAAACCACGCAACGGATTAGCAGGCTAACACCATCAGTTAGACATTTTTTGACTGAACGTTTATAAAAGATTCTATGTGGGTGTTAGAGAACACTCACCTAAACCAAAGCGAAGCGAGGGCGGGTCGTTATACTATGCGCAAAACCAAATGGGGAATCAGGTCATAAATCATTGGAATCATGCTATCTCTTTCGCACCTGCACTGCCTTATGGAGCGGGCCGTGCAACAATAGTGCAATAGCAATAGTGACGTTTATTGCCTGACTGGTTCTGCGGATACTATAGTAATAAATAAATAGATTACCTCTAATAACTGTTCACTGCAATAAAATCTGCATTATCCACAAACCATAAACAGTTATTCTGCCCTCCTAAGCTAACAGGCAGTATCTCAGATAAAACTCATGTAGCAATATCAGCCTTAATACTAACGTGAGAGAATTTAAACTACTTTGCTCACTGAATTTGAGATACTGCTTTTTGGCGATAACGACATTAATTTTGCTTGATCATCGGACTTGTTCCGTGTATGTCGATATGCAGACAATTGTGCGTCTTACTTCTGTGACGTCACGGTTTAATATCGATAAGTAAAACAATAACATAGATATGTTAAGCATATGTAAACTGAGTTGATAATATTATTAAACAAGATGGCGTTTGTGTCATACAGTGTCAGACTGAATATAATGGCGGTATTATTTTTCGGTTAACAAAGATATGGCGAACAATGTGGGTTTGTAATGGTTTTAAATATTTCATTAAAAAAATAACGGCTTTAGGTTATGATATTTTACGTTGTTGATCTCTACTCTAGCATCCATTTTAAATACAACCTTTAAAAATCATGTTAAAATAAGTATTCTATTATCATCATTAATTGGTTGGTACTTTGATATCAAATTCAATTATTTTCATTTTCCTGGTTTTGAATAAGTTATTATGAATTCAAAATGTGGAGACCTTATGAGCCGTTGTTTATCTATTTTCGTGTGTCCGTTTGCCTGTCAGCGCCTAAAGGCCAGACCACTGACCCGTTTTAAGTTTTTGAAATGTTTTGTGAAAATCGGTTGAGTCAACAGAGAATTACTAGAACTAGAGAGAGATTTCACCCGTCTAGTAATTATTAAAAAACGGTTTTGATCACGTCACAAAATAATTATGAAAATCGCATTAATTTTATATTGTTCTTTTACTATATAGAATAAATGATTGACGACACGATTCACGTCAGAATATAGGTAAGTACATAAAAATTACATTACAATTTAAATATGCAAGGAAATAAATTAACTTACAATAAGAGTACGTCATAGATATACAATGTGTTTTTAATATTATTGAAAATGCGAAGTTTCAGAAGAATTCTGTTTATTTCTCAGATTAAAAAAAATGCATGCTGGTTATTGTCCCATAATGTATGTGTAATGCATGGTGGCGACGACACGTTGGCCTAGTTAGGAGTGACTCTGCGTCCGAAGCCGGCGGTCCCGGGTTCAAATCCCGGTAAGGGCAGATATTTGTGTGATGAGCACGAGTATTTATTCCTGAGTCTTGGATGTTTTATATGTATTTAAGTATTTATTTCTCTATCTAAGAAAGTTTATCGTTATCTAGTACCAATAGTACAAGCCTAGAGCTTAGTTTGGGACTAGGTCAATTTGTGTGACATTGTCCCGTGATATTTATTTATTTATATTGTTGGTTGGGTCCATCATTCTAAACAATAACGATACATTTTCGATACGTTCCCAAAAAGTTAGGTAATTCTAGCTGTCCATTATGTCACCAAAATTCAATACATACATACATAACATCACGCCTTCATTCCCAGAGTGGGGTAGGCAGAGCTACAAAAATACCAACAACTCTAAAAAGACTTGTTGATAATTCTGTAACCACATTTTGCACATGTTTACCAGTGTATTAGTAACAAAACCCAATACATGTATCCGTAACAAAATGGATAATTACACACATTTTAATGGGGACTTATCGGGACTTCCTATTCCTGTTTCCCAAATGTTAAAAAATAAAACCAGTTGTATTTTTTTAAATTTCTCATATACAGCCGTACTTTTGTGGGCAGGAGCTCATCGCCAACTAATTATCACACAAACGGACGCCGCGGTAATAAAAAAAAACACGCACAAAACATACAAAAATACTTTCCCACAGCGAATCTACGTAATCGCGACGTGACGCTCAGTCCCATGGCAAACACATCGCTATTTTCCGTCAACAACTCGTGTTACACAATAAATATGATTTCTCTTCGCCACAATATCCATTGCTGAGTATAGACACTGTTTGCTGTCGTTCAAAAATACAAAATGTACAATTATTTAGAGACTTCTGCTCTGCATTAACCCTCTCTAACCTTTTCAACCCACTCTCTAACTTTCATTTGGCTATAATATGGAGTTGTTCAAGAGAGGAGTAAATAGGTTTTTAAAGGGTGGACAACCCGCTTGTGATACTTCTGGTATTGCAGGCGTCCATGGGCTACGGTAACCGCTTACCATCAGGCGGGCCGTACGCTTGTTTGCCACCGTCGTGGCAAAATAATTTTATCAAGTTCTAATCAGTGAAAAGGAGCTATAGGAGTCCTATAGTTATATCCGTCCTTTTAATGCGTGAAACTTGGCAGGTTTTGCTTGCTAAAATACAGTCTGAACCTTTATTAGAGTGGTAATTTACGAGTATAAGCATGTTTCTTGTTTGTTATTTTATTTTATTTAGCTAATCTACTCGCATTACCTGTCCAAATATGTATTTCGTTCAAAAACTTCCGCGCCATAAACTCGATATCTCTGATTCCGGGAACTAATTTGGTTACGTAATAATAATTAAGTACCTAGATACCCTACGTCTGTCTCTAAGCTATTAAATATGAAATACATTTCACATCAACCAGTTGAGGCATTCATCCGTAACAGGTCATTGGTCAAACAACACACACTTTCGCCTTAAGAAATTTTAAGGATTTTTCAATTTTTATTTCCTTGATGAAAGAAGAGGAAGGCCAAGCTTTTAGTTATGTCCAACAGTGGACGTCTTTTTTTCGGCTGAAATGACGATAAGTCTAAAGCTTAGTTTAGGATTAGGTCAATTTGTAACAAAAAAAAATATTAGCCTGTTATTGTGTCCCACTGCAGTGCAAAAGCCAATCTTCCCTACTCATTTCGTTCTCCCGCCATTGCAGTCACTTTGAAATACGTCCAAATCATCACGCCACCGCCGTTTAGGTCTGCCTTAATATTTATTTGTTTGTTTATACAGACTATCTCGCGTCTAGTGTGACCCGCTACCGTTATGAGCAGGGGTCGGAATAGGCAGTGCCTATTTGCCTAAACTTCGCGGGAGGACGTAACTAAGAGTGGTTACAACTACCAAAAATAATGATTTCTTTTTATTGAATGCGGGAAAATAATAATATCACAAGTTAAAAACATTTATTGTATACTTTCGTGCACTTTGTTATGGAGCGTCCCCATTATCAGCGGGGTCGCATAATGCAGGTAGTAAGTACACGGCTAAAGGAGTAATGAGATAAAATATTATATACTTATTACGAAACACTTTGTTAGTTTAATTACATCAGAAATAAACCAGAAATGTCATTTGTTCATGTTAAATTGTATACGATAAATGTTTTTAGCATGTAATATTGAGTTATAGTATCAATTTCCACATTTATGCATTATTAAAAAATCCCGCATTCACTAAAAATAAATCGTTATTTTTGGTGGTTGTAACCACTCTTAGTTACGCTCTCCCGCGAAGTTTAGGCAAATAGGCACTGCCTATTCCGACCCCTGGTTATGAGGTACAGACCGCCAATGTACGAGTAACAAAGAGTCATCGAGTGGCCATTCTTCTGGCGTCCTTACGGTGTAATCTCTAGTCTATTACAGCAATTACGGCGTAAACCTTGCCGGCGTTACTGCCAGGGACTCGGTATTAAAACGCGATTGTGCTTTGATTAGTTGCAATCATACTATAAACGCTTGTAACTATGGACTATTAACATCATGAGATCCGCAATACTCACTACCTTATATTAAAAATAGCGGCCCGCCAGCGGCTTCGCCGCGCTGCAATTTTCTGACTTTCCCGGAAATTATTCGATTTTTTCTCGCCGTAAAAACCATCCTTGGACTTCAACGAACATTAAAAAAAATAATTTATAAAAGTGATCCAGGCGTTGTTGAGTTATGTGCTTACCAACACATTTTGCGATTCATTTTTATATTATAGATTTAGAAGTAAAATTGGATAAAATTCGGAATCACCCAGTTGCACAAACGTAAAATAGCTCTGATGTCCCATTACGAGTAGGACATGTTTGTGACAGTCTAATTATCCGAGGTAGAATCTGACAGCACGCGACTTAAGACGACATTTAAGAAATTATTGTGCAACTAGACCTAATAGAAGTAGAGAAAGAAGAGGGAATTCAGGCCTTTGGCACCCTTACTGATCTAACATTTCAAAATAATAATAGTTTCTTGGCATAGCACACCTCCGCATAATTACTATTATCATATCCCGATAAGAAAAATAAGACTCGTAATGAGGTCATTAAACATCTCCGTAAAATTTACCGTTTTAAAAATATATCTTAGCATCATTATATTTCTTAAACAAAGTTTTTTACTTTAACCAGACAATGTTTTTAAGAAATGTTAGTTATGCGAAACAATAAATTAAGACAACATTGTATGATAGAGAAAATCCAGGCTACACTTAAAATAAAGTGTCAACTTAATTCAAAGGCGCTCGGTTACTTTGAAGTTTATGAACCGTTAAATAAAAAAGGTACACTTACTCTCCGTGGGGAATAGTCTTTTAAAGTTGTGAACGCGACAACTTAGCGTTAGTTGCATTGTTAAATTATATTCATTCAAGTTTAATTTGTGCTTAATTATCTTTTTACAAGGCTGCTAAATAATAAAGAAAAGGGAAATAAATGGGTCTCTTTTCGTTTGACCGAATTACATATGCGATAATTTCACTTGCCCGAATTTCATATGACATAATTTTATATGCCATAACGATAATGTGCCATAAAATCATTTTTTTTTGAAACCGTGAACTATTCAGAATTGTAATAAAACAAACCTAACCTAACCTATTACGCTCTATACGATGCCATGTAAAAAATACCTGAGAAAAAATGCCGTTATGGCAAATTAAACTATGTAAAATTTACGGATACCAAAATAAATACTTTGCAACTTATCCTGCTGCATGTTTATATTATAACTTGTTATATATTTAAACTTGTTACATTACACTTTTTAAACATACAATTTAACTTCTTCCTACAATGTAGGTTTCGACATTCCCTTTTTCACAAGTATCTACTTAATACAAAAACGATAGCACGATGTCAATAATACTTTATTTTTTGTTGTACCACCACTTGCTAAATCATTATAGGTTATACAGATTACAGGCACATAAATAAAATAATAAATAAATATCAGGGGACAATCTCCAACAAATTGACTTAGTCCCAAACTAAGCTCTAGGCTTGTACTATGGGTACTAGACAACGATAAACATACTTATATATAGAGGAATACATACATAAATACATAGAAAACCTCTAAGACTCAGAAACAAATATTTGCGCGCATCACACAAATATCTGCCCTTACCGGGATTTGAACCCAGGACCGCTGACTTCGGAGGCAGGGTCACTCCCAACTAGGCCAACATAACCAACCAACACACGGCGATTCTCCATTTGTACACGGTTACACACATGCGAACGCAATCTTTAACAATGTATCTAAACCTAATTGAGCCGCCGAGAAAATGCACGTTTCACCCAGTCACGGTAGGGTCTAAATGAAACCTAAGCAATTCCCGTCCCTGTTCCATCCTACCTGCTCTAATTTCCCGGCAGCCTAGACTAGCCTAGACTAATGAGCTAACAGGATTACCTGGGTAATGGCAGGTAAAGACCATCTAAAAACGATGCAGGAAGGTTTCTAGTTGATTGGCTTTAGTATGTGCTCAATGGCGTACGTATGTTCGCTGAGTAAATACAAGTTGGTTGGTTTCTATACATTTAAATGGAAGTCTTTTAAAATAACAGAAGTTGTTCTAGATTTGGTATTTGTGAGTCTTGCCGAGATGTTAGGGCGTTTTCCAAAAAAAATACCTATAGTTAAGAACTTCTTCTTTTTTATTAATGGCGGTCCACCGCGATGTACGCAGTGATTTCGCCAATGTCAAGTGAGTAGAGTAGAACAGTAAACAGAATAAATCAAAATCAAAAGCCGGACATTTTTCAATCGGCCATCTTCCCTCCCCGAAGGTTACCGGAAGCTAAATAGTTAAGAACAAAAATGAACAATGGTATTTTTTCCATTACGTCACGAAAATTAGTCATATATTTATAAACTACTCTTATAAGCCAACAAACGGTATTTCAAATTAAATAAGCATACGAGTAGCAGGTTCAAACCTCACCTGTTAGTAATATCTTGCTACAGGAGTTTTGTCTGAGATTCCACTATTTCTTTAAAATCAGTAATAGTTAATTTTCGTGACGTAATGGAAAAAATAGTATTGTTTATTTGTGTCCTTAACTATAGGTATTATTTTGGAAAACGCCCGCTAATATATTCAGTGATTTGACACTACGAGTAAATACTCCCTAATCAAGAAATTTGAATGAAATCTGGACATACTTCGTATTTATAATCGAACTTGCAAAAACGCCTTAATTGCCGGCAATGCATATAAGCGTTAAGCTAAATTAACAATGATTGCACATGATTCGTAGTTCCTACAAAACGCGAGCTAGATACATCTTAACGCTGCTTCTGATTGGCCGAGACGGTCATGGACGCAGATTGTATTAACTGCATTATCGCGTGCCTCACTGGGATTTTAGCTTTTATAACTATGCGCGTTAAAGGGGTGTGAGCGTTTTTACGCTTCTCACAGTATGCGAGTTTCGTAGATATAAATCTGCAGCATCTATACTTCATATATATTTTTTCAATATAAGTATAATAACGGTCAAATTTGCATATGTTTCCTTTAATAACGTAGCCAATACTGAGAAATATTTGTAAAAAATAATTCTAATTCGTGTTTTTTTTTTAATTTTGACTTCGTTAAAGGGAAAAACAGGTGCAAAATACGGGCACTTATTCTCATCTTGAAAAAAAACGAAGTATAGGGAGGGAGGGTTAGCTTAGCTATAAAAAGTTGTAGGCTAGTTGGACACTCGAATATCCATTTCTAACTAGTCTGTTACGATAATTACGCACTAAGTGATAATCGAGAAAATACGATATATGCTAGCCGCTCTTGCCAAAAAAGAAGGATCAGTGGACCGATTTTTTAATCTCACCGACGAAAAATTACCAACTCAGAAATCAATTTGTGCAGCAGATTCAACCTACGAGCGGGTCCGCCTTTTGGATTTAATATGATAAAGGCGATATGATATGAAATCCAATAGGTGGGCCCGTTCGTAGATAATATCGCTGCACAAATTAATTTTAAAATTAGTCAATGTTTAAAATAAATAAATAAATATCATAGGACAATGTCAAATTTGACCTAGTACCAAACTAAGGAAATGCAGTTGTTGTGCAGTACTTATATAGAGAAATATATACTTAAAAACATAGAAAACAGACTCAGGCAAAAATACTCGTGCTCATCACACAAATATCTGCCCTTACCGGGATTTGAATTGTTATTTTCATTTAATACTTGTTCTTATTTGTAACAAATTGTACCTTATTGGTTGTGTCCCTATTCACCCCGTTTTACCGTAGTGGTAAATTTCAAGCACGATAGTAACCGCGGCGGTAGCATGCAGGTTAATATGCAGCTTAGATTTGTGTGTTAGTAACGCGATACTAGTCGCCTGACCAACACACTAATCCAATGCATATTAGCATGCGCACGCAGTGCCGCGCGCATAAACAAACTATTAAATATGAAAAAAAAAATGTCCCATAAATGAAAAATACACGGCATTACCACACAGTTTAACCTCCTGAGACCTGGTGTTCCATAGGAAGTACATAATCAAGCCAATTTAGTTTGAACTTTAATCCAATGACAATAAAGTTCATTTTAATTTGAATCTAACTTGAAAATGCCATTTAATAGAAAAGGAAATCGAACTTTATAACCATGCTTGTAGATTCAAATTCTCAGTTACGAAAATCTCTCTGTTTGTAGTATGGTGGGCCTCACGAGGATAGGTATGCAGGTATACATTGTTCTGCGAAAACAGGCTCCAGGGCCAGCTGCACAGCGCTGATTTTCAGACTGCGCCTAGCTCTCGGTAGCATTTTAGCGAGTTACAAGGGAAACATTATCTAGTTAAGATACCAATTCTCATCACCGTGAATCTCCCATTCATTTTAACGCATTATTTAATCATAAATCGGTTGGGTATACTCCAGTTAACCGCTTGCTTAACATGCAGAGCGCTCCGGTTCGCCCCAGTTCTTACCTTCTCGCAACCTGGCCAGTCCGCACGGCCCCGCGCCGGACGAAGATCCGTTCCCCCGCCGGCCCCGCCCGCCTAGCCAACAAAAACACTTTGCCTAATCTGTCCGGTCTAACACAGAAGCTACCCAAAAGTAGCAACTGCTTAGTTAGTTAGTTAATATGTTAATACAGGTTCCCAAAAGATTAATGTGAGTACATCGTGCAAGACGTGTATGAAACTTTCTTGATTTTATATCGCGTTTCGATTGTATGGAAAATGAAACTACGGTCATGAAAAGACTTTTTAGGAGGGTGTATGACACCTTTCTCGGCTGAGAACAAAGGGACAGCAGAGCCTTTAGCCAAGATGCGTTTGCTAACTAGCGTTTCTATTCGTTTGGTTTTTAAACCAATCGCGTCACTGGTGGATCACGTGAGTTTTAGTATAACGCGATCTACCATTGACGCGATTGGTTTAAAAACAAAACGAATCGAAACGCTAGTTAGCGAACTCATGTTGGCGCTCTGGACACAATTAATATGGCGTGCGTCGAAGCGCTTACTCCGTTGAAGTCCATTATTGCTTAATCCGCGCGCCACATTAATGGTGTCCTGCTGTAAACCGTTCTGCTTCTATTGACTGATCTAAACAGATGAAGCAAAGAGATGAGCCGTTTGCGATAATTCTCGAGAACTCTTGAAATGAGCAGTAATCAGCACATCCTTCCAGTCTTTTCGTAGCCACTGTAGTTACAATAGGCAACAGTCGAAGTACGGGATAAAGACAGTATAACAAGATTAACTGGCTTATTAATTAAATAGAATAAATCGAGCAAATGCAGTTGCTCTAGAAAAAACTAATCTTTGGGGCAACAGTTTTTAGGAACAAAGAAATTGATTCCATTATATGTTTAGTTTCTGTACTTACTTGCTAAATCGTGCATTTAAATATATAAGTTATTAGTATCGTGCAATTCGTGCTTGGCATTTTGAGAGGATAGGACTCTCGTTCTCGGACGTTGGCAAAAGCGAGAGAGAGAAGGAAGTTTTCACCAAAATTAGTAGATTTCTGTCAAACTGTATCAAGAAACTTAATCAGTCAAAAGCAATGGTCGCTAACAAAGTTTCTCTAAGGGCCTGTTTCACAATCGTCAAGTAAAGCTTATCCCTCAAATAAATTGGGCTCTTTCCCTTTCTTACACTTGAAAATAGACAATGAGAGGGCTTCTTTATTTGACAGATGAATCTACTAGTAAATTGTGAAACAGGCCCTAAGTCAAATGAGGTTATTTCGGACAAGCGCGTGCATTGAAAAGTGCAACAACGTAAAATAAATATCTTTAAAAGAAAAACCGAATTTGCAAAGATCAGAAGTGAATTTATCTGCTAAGGTTCCACTGCTTGTTTGAGTGGGTCAGTTTGCGGTGCATTTTATTACTTTAAAAGTATACAGAGACGAGGTCATAGCCGCTGGAGCGGACAGTAATTGGACTGAACCAAACATTTGTTTTTATGGAAAAACAATAAACAGCGTTAAGATTTTTTATTTTATTAATAACCTTTCAACGCTTACAAATCATGTGCATATTTAATATTAATCAAGCACGTCAGTGATGTCATCTGTTGCAGTTGTTCACAATAATGAGCATAATAAGAATCAGCGTCATGGCTTCTTTGATAAATTGCCTGGCAGTTTATGCAATTGTGCATGGAGTCATCTATACAGTCATACTATCAATCTGTGTTAGTTGATTATTAACAAGCGCCTCACATTCGAGTAAAGCTGTGAAATATTTCTGGGAAACCCACCTGATAGCTTTCGAAAAATACTTGATTTTGTAATTTGGCAAAAAAACCATGACTTTTCATGACTCATCCATGAGTGTATTAAATGAATGTATATATTATAATATAATGAACGTCTTGTAACCTTTCCTTTATTTTAGAAGACAAATTCCATTTTAGGTCATTTATAGCTGATTTTGTTTAAGTTTTCTAAATACACGCACTATCTTTCTTTTTTGTGGAACGATTAATTATGCTCAGTAAACCACACTTCCTCCTAATCCTACTAATATTATAAATTCGAAAGTTTGTGTGTTAGTTTGTTAATTACGCTGCAACGGCTGGAGACATTTAGATAAAATTTGTAATGGAGATAACTTATATACCCTGGAATAACACATACGCCAATTTGTAGCCCGGATTTTTTTTCCCGAGGAAATAACGATTATCAAAGTCGCGGGGAGAATTTAGTAAACCATATAAACTTTTAGCAAAAATGTAAAAAGCCCGCTTCTTTTATATTTATTTTTTAACATAGACATTCAAAGGAAAAATGTTTAAGGTGTTTTTTCACCGCCGAGGCGAGGCAAGACCATAATTACAATTCGTACCAAAAAAGAGCAATTCCCATCTCACCCCTTTCAAAATCACCTTTTTACTCATCATTATAACCTACGAGTAAGTCATATAATTCATTGACAGACAAAATCATAAATACCCAAACTTTTGTCTAAGTTTTACGCCAACAAAGCCACATTAACAATAATAATATTTTCTCAACTCCAACGGCAAGGAAATGGCGTAACTTTCCCCGATGCCTCCGAGTCGGTGGCAGGCGCAAAATACTAAATAATAACATTATCGAGAAATCAAATTCAGCGAGTTCCGACGCCGCGGCAACACCGCAACTTTGGACAGATCACGGGAAAATCGTATTTTTACGTAAATAAAATCATATTGTTGGCGAAGAATGATAATAACAATGTAAGATAAGTAAACCTTTCTTGTTTGTATAATGTATAGTCACCCAATAAAAATGTTGAGCATACTTAGAGCCTTGCCATTGTCAATGTGCTTGTCATTTGAGATAAACTATAAAGTTTATTGCGACAATGCACTAAGTCAAGACTTATCTTATTTTCTTATTATGTTAGTTAGGTGTGTTATGAATAAAACGTTTTTTTTCCTTCATTCCATTACACTCCCTATTTAAGAATTCGGAATAAAGAGATAACGTAACTCCGATTTTCAAAGCGGCATGGGATCTTTCGCCTTTTCGCGTCCGCATCCTGAACTTCTTCAATAATAGATGATCAAACGAACTTCTCAAGCGAAGTTCGATCATTATTATATGAGTCGTTTCATTCGAAGATATAATATAGTACCAAGTAGTCCTTTAAACCTACAGGCGACATTGCACGATGTTAAGAGACAATCAATTGACTTTTAAACGAATTTTTGTTCACTCATTCAATCCACCTTCCATTCAATCCCATTCTTCAAATCCCTCATTATCTTCAGAGTAAATGCAAAACTTTAAAAATTCAGGGGTTAGCTTGGGCAGGCGGGTTATTATATCTTCGAATGAAACGACTCATATAATAATGATCGAACTTCGCTTGAGAAGTTCGTTTGATCATCTATTATATTTCGTCGTTTCATTCTTCAGATATAATATAGTACCAGGTAGATGTTCAGAGCTTTAAAGTTTTGCTTTAGGTGGATAAAAACAAGAAATATAAAACCAAAATGTATTTATTTCTTTTACACAAAATAATTTAGATACACAGTAATAATCACATTATTAATGATTTTCATTTCTTGGTAAGCAGACAGCTCTCGCAAAAGATCCTTCCTCCGAGGTTGGTAAATTATAAAAGCGGGCAAACGAAGTAGACGCCGCAGTCCAGCCTGCTGTGCCGCGGATAGCGTCGATGCTGACTCCGGCGCGCCTCGCGGCGGACGTGGCGGCGTGCCGCGAGCTATGCGCGGTAAAAACCCCGACGTCTATGCCACTTTCCGACAGAACATCTTTTACCCATCTACTAATGGTTTGAGAAGTAGCAGCTCTATGAGGTGATTTATGTGTTAATAAAAGACGTCCTAAGCCATCAGCTCTCTTATTTTTTGTCACAAAAATATAATCTGTGAGAGTTGTAGCAGGACAGATAGATAAGTCTTCTCTAAAAAAGGGTAGGAAAAGAACTGGTTGTTCTCGACCTGCGGCGGATGTTTTAATGACATCAGTAATGCCAATTTTAATACCATTAATTGATGTGACCATGTTTTCGATTTTAATAAGCGATAACGTCTGGACCCTGTGTGCTGTACATATTGCTAATAATGTCACTAATTTCTTAGTTATTTTTTCAAGACTTAAACCTGTATTAGGATACCAATGACATATGTGGTTCAAAACGACCTGTGGGTCCCAGGTGATTATTGTATTTGGGGCCATTCGGCTTCTGTTTATACGCTCCTTTAAGGGGGCGTTTAACGCAATCATCTGAACCAATATTATTTCCCAATAACAAAGATAAGGCAGAACGGTGACTATTAAGTGTGTTATATGTACAATTTTGACCAAATTGTTGAGACAAAAAAGCTAAAATAGCTGTTTTAGAAGGTTCGAAAATATCTGTGTTATGTACGTCGCAAAATTGCCACCAGCGCTTATACGTTACGTCGTATTGTTTTAATGTGCTGGCGGACAGTGATGCTAGCATGAGTGTCATCGCTTCTGGCGGTGAACCTCTTCGGCAGAAGGACTGTTGCAGAGCTTCGCAACACCCAGGGTAAGCCCCGAATGCAGGGGATGAAACTCTCTGTAATGAGAATGAAGGAGATTTTTATTTGGATTAAGTAACATTATTTCCGAGTCTAATAAGGTCTGCAATAAAGGGAACCACGGTTGGGATGGCCAATAAGGGAAAACTAGTATTCCATTTGCTCGGTCATCAACAATCTTTCTGAGGCATTTTAAAATTAACGAAAATGGTGGGAAAGCGTAGAAATATTTTGAACGCCAGCTGATTGTAAACGCGTCCACAGCCACGGCATCGGGATCTGGTTTCCATGATACGAAATTTGGACATTTGGCATTAGAACGAGAAGCGAATAAATCTATCACGGGTTTTCCAAACCGTTGTATAAAGCTCCTAAACGCATAGTCCGATAATTCCCATTCGGTGTCTGGGTTAACTATTTTCCTGGATTCTTCATCCGCAATATTTTCTTTCGTATTGATGTAAGACGCATAAATCCATATATTTCGCTCCTCGCACCACTGCCAAATTAAACGCGACAAATCATTTAAGTGAGGAAACTGTATACCTCCCATGCGGTTCACGTAACTTATAGCGGTCGTGTTGTCAACCCGCAACAAGATTGCACAATTTGTCATATCACTGGCAAAGCTCTTCAAACCTAGGTGTACAGCTAATAATTCTAAATAATTGATATGAGATTCCCGTTCAGAAGCTTTCCACGAACCGTTAACCTTATCTTTACCGCAAACGGCACCCCAGCCAGAAATAGACGCGTCACTAAAGATTTCTAACTGAAAACAAGAATATCTCATACAATTATTTGATGTGTAAATATTATTTAACCACCAGTTCAGATCTTCAAGTATGATGTTTGAAGGTTTGATTTTACTTTCATAATTATTCTCGTTTTTTAAAAGTTCGAGATATTTTTGTCGTTCCAAGGTTTTAGTATACACCCAACCATATTTTACAGCAGGGCAAGCTGAAACTAAAACGCCGATAAGTTGTGCAAATTCCCGAATGGTACACCTGGGTAGACTTAAGAATTTGCGAACCAGCTGTGCAATTTTGTTTCGTTTATCATCTGGTAAAGAAACAGTTAACTTTTGGGTATGAAAATAAAACCCTAAAAATTTACAAGTTTGTGTCGGGTGTAAAGAGCTTTTATCGTAATTAACGATAAACCCTAGACATTGCAATAACTTTAGTGTTGTATTAACATTATCAAGGCATTCGTGAAAGGTATCTCCTATGCATAGAATATCATCCAAGAAAATTACAGATTTAAGAGCGCGGGATCTCAAGTTAGACATCACTTCTTTCATTATTTTCGTAAATACTCTAGGAGCCACAGATAAACCATAAGGTAAAGCTGTAAACTCGTAAGTAAGATCCCCATATTTAAATCGCAAGTACTTTCTATCGCTTTTATTTATTGGCACAAGGAGATAGGCTTCTTTCAAGTCTATCGTGGCTAAATAACCATTCTCAGGAATGAGTTTTGAGGCCGTGCGATGATCCTCCACCTTAAAGTGACAAGGTGCAATAAATGTATTAAGATCTTTTAAATTTAAGATAAAACGTTTACCTCCATTTGGTTTTGGAGCTAAAAAATACTTAGAAATATATTGATCTTTGATTGGGGTACACTCAGATATGGCTCCTAAATCTAACAGTTTTTGTATGGCTAACTCAATATCAGCTTGTTCACTCTCTGAGAAGGTGTTTTTTGGTACGGATACTTGTTTTACTTCTGTGCTAAACGGGATTGAGTAACCATATCGAACCCAATCTAAAATCATATTATTTGAAGTTATTTTTCGCCAACAGTCACAAAAAAGATGATGACGACCAGCATGTACCTGTGCTACTGAGTCTGCGAACGTGTTTTGTGCGTGTAAGAGGTCTTGGCCGTTTGTGGAGCTGTGAGCATCCGTCGAGTGTTCGCGGTCATCGGCTTGCGGGCACCTCCTCGGCCCCCCCTGTTCGACGGATAACGGGGGGGCGCTGACCAGTTTCCCGAGTAGGGTGCTCGATTGTTCGTCGACTGAACCGAAGTAGAAGCCTTCGGGACTGTTCTCTTAATTTGTAGCCCCTGTTTTTCAATGGTCTTTGCGGCCTTTATTTTCTCGGGCAAATTAGTACCAAAAAGTGTTTCATCTCGTTCTGCATCTTAGATTACTTGCAGGAACGATTTATCCAAACTAGGTGTGATAAGTTTTATGCGATTCTGAGTAGATTGCGCATGTAGATCACACAACATACGGCAGCCATTGCTGAGGTGTTTCATAGCTTTAGTTTTGTCGGCGTCTGCGCCTGTAAGGAGAATATCCATAGCTCTGTTGACGGCGGAGATCGCCGAGCCCAGTTGTTGCTGCATGACCGCTAAATTTTTGTCTCGGTTTCGGACCATGTCCGGTACCGCGGCCGAAATCTCCACGTTCATTTTTGGAGCTTGTAACAAGCGGCAATTGTCAGGAACGAGGTAATCCTTTTGGATTATATCTTTGTTTTCCTTGACCATACCCTTCTTCAGCAATGGTAACCAAAGCTTTGTAAGGTTCTCGTGAATCTTTTCTCCAAACTCTGGAGTGTGATCTGTTGTTTCGCCGAGTGCTGATAGCATGTCCGGATCGAGTTCACACTGTGAAGGCGCCGCAATAACTTCCGAATGATTTTCGGATACTGAAAGTTCATTAATTGACTCCGGCACCGGTACTTCTTCCAGTATAGCCGGGTCATGAGCCATTGTAGAACAAGCTACATTTTGTTCGATTTTGTCATCTAAAACAATAAAGAAGTGATTATTGAATGTTGTAAAAATATTTTTCTTTTTGAGGGTACATATAGAAAAATATTCGTGTCGCAGTGTAACGTGTATTTCTACTTAAGAATGCACGTATTTTCTGCTTTATTACATCGTTGAAGACTCGCAGTCAACCCCGATGCGTTTTAAACATAGTTACTGACTCGCAGTCAATCCCTACGTAGGCTCGGTACAATCACTTCTCATCTTATATATAAAAAAAAAGGCACTTACCCTCATCTTCAGATGACGATGAGTATACAATCCGCGACCATCGCTGACGCTCGTTTTGAAGTTTTTTAATCTTTTCGCGATAAAAGTTAATCTTCTCGTCGTTTCTACGTTTCGACATATTGGTGTCTCGTAAGAAGAGAATTTAGGCGCGTGCGCTTGTCGCCGTGCACGAATAAAGAATGAGGGATTTGAAGAATGGGATTGAATGGAAGGTGGATTGAATGAGTGAACAAAAATTCGTTTAAAAGTCAATTGATTGTCTCTTAACATCGTGCAATGTCGCCTGTCGGTTTAAAGGACTACTTGGTACTATATTATATCTGAAGAATGAAACGACGAAATATAACACTAAATCAAAGCTGTTCGAATGTTTTGTCAACTCCGCGCGTATCGTATTCGTTAGTGTGGCGATAAAAACTAATGTTCAAAAGACTGATAGTACAGACGAGCTCAATGACAGCAGAGAAAACCATCCATAAAAAAAAATGCACATGTTCTTATGCCGCTGACTTTTTTGATCCGATTTATGCTCAGATATAAAAGAACTTGTCTGTGTAACAAATATACTTTAATAAATTTCAAAACTACTTTACCTAACGTAACCTAACCTAAGGTTTATAGCTACTGATAATTCAATGTCTGCAATACAACAATAGATAGGGGGGAATTTCAAAAACGGTTTCAGTTGCAGCGAGCGGGGCAGGAAGCACTAGAAACTTGGCACTTGGTCGATAAACTGCACTATTTTCTAATAGCACTCAATATTAAGTTACTACTTTGGCTAAATAATACAGCATAGTTCTTTCACACTTTAAACTAAACTTTCTATTCCAGTGCCATAAAAAAAGATAATATGTAAAAAATATTGTAAAATATATTTGTGCAAACTGTGGTAACAGAATTATTACTTAAGTCTTTTTAGAGTTGTTAGTATTTCTGTAACTCTGCCTACCCCACTCTGGGAATGAAGGCGTGATGTTATGTACGTATGTAAAAAATATTTAACACAGTTAACAGATATAACGAACTAATAACGCGTTAATAGAATAGGATTATCTAATTTGTATTTGGTGTAGCAATAAACAAATTTCTTTAATATTACCCATTGTACCCATAGTACAACCCTGGAGCTTAGTTTGGGACTATGTCAATTTGTATGACATCATTGTTATCATTATCATCATTGTTATCATTATCATCATTTTCATCATCGCTATCATATCATCATTGTTATCATTATCATCATCACCATCACCACCATCATCATTGTTATCATTATCATCAGTCATAATCATTATCACCATCATCATTGTTATCATTGTCATCATCACTATCATCATCATCGTTGTTATCATTATCATCATTGTCATTATTGTCATATCACTATTATCATTATCATCATCATCAGAAGAGAATCTAGCAAGACAAAAATAAATTCACAATAAACACACAAAAAATCGTAAATGAACACTGAAAACGTTACACTCCTTGATTTGGGCAGTCGTGTAAAAAGGAAGCATGCCGTAAACCACAATAAAACCACATTAAAACCAATATCCTAATTGCTGGTATAAAATGACTCCACACTCGAATAGAAAACCGGGAAATAAACAAGGCAATCCAAAAACATATAAACTTCAGCGGATCTTGTTCTGCAAACGTTTAGATGAACGGATCGAAAATGAATGCTACTTTAATGGTACAGGCGTTGATAGATTGGCCACCCTTAACCATTAAAAAGTAAAGTATAAGGATACAAAGTAATATCATGGTTAGTAAGTTAAAGCGTAACACTTATTTCAACAATCACAAACTAGGGCCTCTATTGTACAGCGTTATAACTATATCGCGTTTGACGTGTTTAAAAATCGTTTATGTCACAGTCGCCATTATTATAAATGACATAAGAGTTAAAAAAACGTTCACGAAACACGAAACACGTCAAAGACTATATCGTTATTACCGTGTAGAATCCCAGCCCAGGTTTGACATACTTGAAATAATATAACGCCGAAGTCCTACTCCGATCCGACAACGATGTCATAATTAAGGATTGTGATAATCGTAACAGGTAGTACCGGAGCACCGAAAAACACCAGTAACAAAATTTACATAAAGGTAAATTTTTCATCAGCAAATCATATTTTATCAAAGACAATTAAAGAGATATGCTTAAATTAATTTACATTACAATTCAAAGAAATAAAATACGTGCCGAGGCCGGACTGCTCCAGTGCAAAACGAGGTTGCTGTTAAGTATAATGCACTGTCAACAATGTGTTATAAAGAAATAACATTTACCACATTCTCTGTGCATGTAAAAACCAAATTAAATTAAATTCTAGCCACCTCTGTAAACGTAATACTTGGGTAAATGCGCAACATTTTAAAACATAAATAAAATAACTCTAAACGGTAAATGTGTTTATTATAAAATCATTAACAGCAGCGTCGTTAGGTATTAAGTTTACGGAAAACTTTTCTAAGAATAATTTCTATTTTAAGATATGTCGTACGATTCCAAATAATGATAACAAATAATCAACAGCACATGTCTTATTCCTTAATGCATCGTTTTCTTATCACTGCACGGAAATATTGCCATAGATGGTCAACTTTGGGATCACAATATATCAAGTATATGAACAAGCCAACAATGTTTTGCCGGCCTGTTTGCTGATAGGGCGATAACATTGTTATCCAAACTTAAGAAAACATTTAAATCAATGTTTGTTTCACAGCGCTATATCATTGAAAAATGAAATCAGCCAATCAAAAGATCAGATCAGATCAGATCACACCATTTTGTTGCGTAAAATATTAGGTGTGTTTTTGCTACAACATACACAGACTAAAAATAAACTTGGTCCCAATTCTCGAAATACTTGAGATAAATTTATAAGAGAGCTATGTCAAAACATACAATTTTAAACGCTGTTGTCATTTTCATCTTGATCAAAAATCCGCAAAAATAGGAACCTAAAATTTAAAAACTTGGACTAAATAAAAACAAATGTCATCCATGTCGAAGGGATACTCTTCGGATTCTGTCAGGTACTATTTCTTCTAAAGATAAAGCCATCGAAAAATTTGTACTAAGTACTTAATTTTAGACATTTAATTGAAAAAGGGATTGCAAAAATGATTAGTGAAACAGAAATCTCTGAAAAATATGAAAAAAATACGATAACTTCATGCAATGAAATCGTAATGAAAAGTCAAATCACTCTGTGAAAACGTGTTACTAGGGTGTTTAAACAAACTTAACTAAAGCTAAAGCTCCCTATGATTGGGGCTTAATTCTTTCGAGAATTGTTACAATATATGTCACATTAATATAATGTTAAAATTCATGGTCTTCCTTTTATTTCTGACACTATGTTACTTAACAAATATGATCCTTATGACGAAGCCTTTCGATCGGTATGATAAAGCTACAGGGTAATTATTTACCTCGTGTAACGGGTTCGATTCCCGGTTCAACCATGTAATTATTTAAATATCTATGAATGCAGTTTAAATTGTTTTTTAAATTAAAATAATGTCTTCTTTCAGTAAAATGTTCCATCTACAATATTCAAGGTACTTTCCTTCCATGTGGCATAGCCGTGGGACGTCCTGTATATTAGATTTAACATCGAGATCAGTGCTTACCCAATTATAGGAAACCAGTTTACGCCAGTCGATATACATATTGAACTAAGCTTAGTTAAACACAATCAAACGCAATGCAAGAATACAGGTCCTGCACATATTATTTCAAAACTATCGATATCATTCAGTTCATCGACCGCATAAACTTAGGTATCCTTTATTGAATATTTTTCCTTAACATGAATGACATTTACTTCAGCAATAACACGTTGCCCCTCCATCCGGTTGACCTTCAGTGCTTACATTTCAATTTACACCTCGAGATTTACCATCCGTATTAATACTTGCATTGATATGCTTTTTGCGTCGGCAATCTTATCAACAGTAACTGACCTAGAAAATTAGATGCCTATTTATTATGATAATTTATATTTGCATCAGTAACTTGATCATAAAATAAATCTGTTAGATATTTTATTGCCTGCGGACCTATAATAGTCGTGTTTATCAAAGTCAACTCTATTGTTAAAGGCGTAAAAGATTTTAGAGATTTTAGAACACCTTATATGCTTTAATATATTGGTTGGCGAGTGTACAACGTCTTCCTTTGTGCTGACATTTTGCAATTTTCTTTGTGGCATGGCATCGTGCATCCTGCGCAACGCGGCGCATATTGAAGAATCACGCCGTTGTATATTTTTCAACTACGTCACAACGAGAACAAAGATCCACAGCGTAAAAACCTTCTTTGTATTTGATCTAATCTAACAAAAACACACTAATAAACGTAATCTGCTTCAAAATGAAAAACCAAACATTTAAAATGCACGCCTTTACTTTAATTGATAAGCGGGAAATGTAAATAGCGCGCAGTATAAAACAATGCAAATGAATACGTATCATCCAATAACTCCAGATATCGATTCGGTACCAGTTCACGGTCTTTACTTTCAATTATTCATGACCAACCGGGCTGTTTTAGTTCAGAGACTTCGTTATATTTTGTCTTTTAAGATACCTTTATTTATTTAGTAAAGATACAGATAACCTGCGATAAGACATGAAAATAAAATGTGTAAAGATATAATCCAATCCACTTACGGGAAGATATAAATTCTCAATGTCTGTGTTGCAATCATCAAACAAACCTAGAAACTAGTTTTTTATTGTTTTTCTCACTAAAGGTTAGAACGAGTATGAAAACATTAAATTTCCTCCGCGCTGCAAATAATGTCACTCATACCCGTAGTCGTGCTGAAGAGGTCCATCAGCGGTCCCAAAGAACAATTCGCTGACCTCGATAAATATCTTCAGTGTCATGAACCATTTCACACTCGTCAAATCTGATAAGACCATTATATCTTCCACACTACTTGTCTCAATCAGTCTCAAGCCCTCCAATCAAGATTTCACGGGTTCAGTCAACTAAATCAAGGTGACGAGTGGTACGGTTCCCGCAATGTCTCCGGCTACGTTTACTGACGTGTGAACGAACTTTATCGCATTGTTGGAGATATTTATAGTCTTATTTGCTTCGCTTCGTCCTCCGATGGTCCGATGACCTGAATAAGAGCAAGGAAGACAGATTGATTTAGTGGTGGAAGTAAGGCAATAGGTAAGATGTGGATCAATAGTTTTCGGTTTAATGTCCAGCTGAGATTGAGGAGTTTTCGGTCAAAATATATCCAACCTTAAAGAGAAGTCTCTTACCGAAGATCATCATAATAACCGGTCTTACGCTACTCGGAACTTTTGATTATAATTAGCAATTATTTAGCAGATAATTCATACTAATATTATGAATATGAAAGTAGCAGCTCAGCCTGTCTGACTGTTACGCTTTCACGGCTAAACCGCTAATTTTTTTTATTTAATTTGCACCTTGTTGTACTGAGTTCGCCTACAAAAATGTCTTATTACATTTTATTGCAATAAATTACCGTTAAACATTTGCCTTGACCATTATACCTTGTTCACTGAACAATCCTAGAGTATTGACAATCTTCCAAAGAACACAGAATATAAAATAAAAGAAACAAAACTCTCGGATGTATATCGTTCCACTTTTAGAACGGTTATTTGTTGCATTATTTCCGGAATAATTCTGGAACACTTCGGGAAACAAATTAATTTTCTTCAGTTCAATGTCCTCTAAACAGAACAAGCGTCATTAAATATTAGTATGACAACCATGACGAATCAAATGCGTACAAATGACCTGACGAAGGTCGCTGGTAGCAACTAGCAGAAGGTAAATAATTAATTGAAGTGACAGTTGAAGGAAACCTTCAATCACTAGTGATAATAATCCACAACGGCATGCTACAGTGCTTAATTTTTCGTACACTGACGTTACCGTGCGTAGTAAGTCTGGGAAGCGCCGTCGTGAATTGAAAACACTCTAATATAATGTTTCTCTTAGACCAATTCAGTGGGACAAGGATACCAAATTAGATTTGACTACATAATATTAAGATGTTTTATATTGAAACCTTTTAAAAGCATGCTCACACACAGTACATTTAAATCAGGTCAAAAGTGAAACCTAGTGTTGCCGCAACCCATTTAATTTTACACGAGCATAACAGATTTTTCTCAAAGAAATCCGCGAGCATTCAATACTATATGTATACCGGTAACTGTGCCATGCATGACAATAGGTAATTATTGAAGACAAAAACAACAGAGACACATTGCGAACAGAACGCGACAAAACACCGAAATAATCACGGCTTTCTTAGGTCAATAGCACGAATTTGGCACAGATAGTTTAAGCCTGTTGCTGAAAAACGTACGAGTCAAATTCAAACCTAAAACAAATTTTGTATGTATTTTTTTGCGTTGAATTTTTAAATAGCTCTTTATATGTCAGAGTGTAAGGAAATAAGTAGAAGTACTGAAGAGCGGAAAGTACCGTTGAAAATAATCCTTGATTAAAAGGAGATTTACTAATATAAAGTATTAGCAATAATGATACTAACGTTATTGCCAAAAGCAAATCTGTCATTAGTGAACCCAGTTCGGAAACAATAAGTTTGTTATTGTTGACAAAGAATCGCCTAGTCTACAAACAAGTGGGAACGAGCGAAGTTCCTAATCTCTTGAGCGGTATTGTATTCTTTGGTTGTATTACACCTAATGAAACTTCTACAAGTAATTAAAGTTGTGTCGAAGAGTCTGTAGACAATGTAATTGCTTTTTCTAGTTGGGAATTAAGTGCATGCTTATAGCTTTGCTAAATCTATTTTCGAAAAAGAGTTACTGGTACTTGCTTGGGTTTCAAAGAACTATATATTATTTTTGAAGTAAAATTACACGAAAATTGTAGTAAATGAAGAAATAACCCACGAAGCCGAAGAATTCATCAAAATGGCATACATTTGTTTAATGACTTCCTTCGTTTATAATTAAGCTACAAATAAAGACGTTGAACACGTTACATGAATAATTTATGGTGTTGTGATGCGATATAGATGAACTAGTTTGTTTGAACTGGTCAGATAATCATGCTATCCACTTATGCATTGCACAGTAAGGTGAAATAAATTTAGAGTTAGATATACCATCTGAGGATTGATTTCGAAACTAGATCTAGGCGGTCAGCGGAGATAATCTCAGTTAGACTCGGAATTGAAAGATTGACAGGGATTAAATAAACGCTCGTTCAGCAAGCCAAACTAGATATATATGTAATGGAAAAACCGTAAACAACGCACAAAGGACTTGAATTCGATATTGGCCACGACCGAACAATTGGTAAATAACTCGGTCAACACACATGTTTGACGTACTGCTCTAAAGCTTCATTTTGGGCAACGAGGCCCAGATATACAACCTAGCAGCGGGCTAAAAAGAAATAAAGGGAGTACCGTTGGATTTGTTTTTATCTTTATCAACTTTTTCGAAACATTATGAAACATTTTGGAACTCCTAAAATCTCAAATACCACCCTCGATCATTCCAATCTCTCGTTTAAAGGAACTACGGTGTACTAAAAGAAGTATCGAGGTGACAAAACAGCGTAGTCCTAGCAAGTCAAAGTTGACAGCGTGCTTGCTGATGGTAGTATTCCACAGAATAATGATACAAATGAGGAAATGAGCGTTAGAATCTTCATTCATCGTCATTCATTTCATTGTTAACTAAAATTCGCAGGCCTCCAAATGCATTCTCCGGGTTCATACAGAGGTCATATATTTAGCAAATAAACAAAAAAGGCAGATGCCACGATGGCATATCATACGTCCTATCAACTCATAGATGCTGCTGCTGAGCATATACATATATTAACTCAAGATCACTAAGGCCGTCAGTGGTCTTTGCTTGATATCATCTCAAGACACGTCAAGCGTGACAGTTTACTTTGATGTGTCTTGGCATCTCACTCACTCATATGTAAATACGGCCGTTATATTGAAGAGTTTCGAGACAACACAATATCTCAATTTAATTTCACACCACTTAAGTCCAAAGTCTCCTTGATGCAGTAAATTTTCGGCACTGTCCAATCCGGAAACTAGTGTAGACTGGACGCAAATTGCCTTTGACTGGTATTGCTATGATTAATCACTTGAGGGTTGCGGTTTCTGCATGTAGTTGTAAAGCCAACACAACAATGATTCAGGACAAAATTGACGCACACACGTACGGGGGCTTGTGGGAATGAATGTCGGTCGCGATTCTCATCTAGTTGTATATGCTTACACACATGTATGCAGAAGACAGGGGTAAAGTGATTTATAGCTAGTTTGATTGGGGCATAGGCTAGATTTTAGAATGGTCAAGACACTATGATTTATGAGATTCAAGATTGGTTGTCATGTGCGTTCTGGTTTCAAGATGGTGAATGCTAAGGTTTGAATAACCACTAAATGATTTATAATATCTTGCACAGATGTGTATAAAAAGCGCTCATAGTACACTTGTTTAGATATTTCATTTTGAAAAATTAAAAATCACCTGTTTAAAAATATGCGATTATCCGTTCCGACTGCCAAGGGTATTAAGCCGTATTTCATATAGTAGGAACATGTCAAGTCTATTTCCGCACGGATATACTTTAAATACTGTTGATACTGATTTGGTCAGGAAGCACATAAGTGAGCGTTTTTAAAATTAATAATTTAGTTAGCTCAAAGAGGTCTTATCACAGGATTTGTTGAGGTAAAACCGGCGGAAACAGGCAAATAACCTTAGGTTTGAAAATATCATATCAGCCACTTGAACTTATTGACTGAGGCTCTAGGCTTGAAGTGAAGCAAACAAACCTATAAGATCAACGAACCCATTTAACAGAAGGCTGAAGCAAACCACTTATTAATTATTATTCTAATTTCACTAATGGATCTGTTGGCCTTAGCATGACTCCGGCTACAGAGTAACCGGGTGAGTGAAACTATTCTGTTCGTACTGAGATCTTGCTTGTGCTAGGGACGGCAGCGAGAGGCTCGCCTTGAGCAAGCGCAGCCGCTCGACGACCTTTGTGACAGTAGGGCCGATGGCGGCGTTTAGTTTCAAGTGAGGATTTTAAACGGATTACGCTATCTATAATTATTCTTACTACGCTATCTATAATACAGTCAAAAATAATAAAAATGGGTCGTTTACGTAAATTTGTATGGATGTTCCGACTTCATGGTTCAACGCCACAAGTAATCGATGTTAAATATAGTTGAAGAGATAGTTTATAGCCCGGAGACGGGCATAGGTGTACTGACCCCAAGTCAGCCAGCATATGTATAAATATATAGATATATATAGGGTATAATTTTTTTTTTGCTTACATAATCATAAATTATATATCGTCACTTATTATAAATAGGAGGCTTAGGACTTGTCTGATCATATAAAGGTATAAATATGTTTACGGGAGATAATACTGGGTTTTTAAACAATAGAATAGGTCAGATATGTACTTAAATATTAGTACAATATGTCGTTGTATCCAAATATATAAGTTATAAAGCTTAAAACATATAAATGGCGGAATGGTGATATGAAAAACCACTTTGGTACTTTGTCGCTTTAACGTTATGTTTGAGCTACCATATTAATTTGTTAGAAGCGTTGGGGCGACGGGGTACAGTTGCGTTGCGGCTATATTTAGCGAAATAAAGTAGGGTAGTTATAAAGCCTAAACCAATTAACTGGCGAGGCGGCGATAAGAATAGACACGTTGGTACTTTGTCGCTTTAACATTATGTTTGAACTGTCATACTAATTTGTTACGGGGATCAGAGCGATAGGGTACGATGATGTTGTTTGCTTGTAAGAAAATAAAAGAAGGTAGTTAGAAAGAGTGAGATTATGCGGGTATAGAAAGTTATTATGGATATGCCTTGACAAAATCGGTTTATACATTTATCGTTTACTTTTATAAAGCTTGAAATAATTTATAACGATACTAAAGATTGAAATAAAGAAAGATGAATGATTAAATAATTGTAGGGGCGTATAAAAAAATCCGTGGTATCTTCTTGTTAGCTTGGGTGCGTACAAACAGATAAACACTCCTAATACGTAAGCAGAACATAATCAGGAATACCTAAAATAGATAATTAATGAACACAGGCTGCAAAATAAAAGTACCTCTTCCTTCTTTTCTTACCTATTTAATATAGATTCCATTAGAACATATATTATATTCGTTTGGTTGATTACCGGTTCGCTATAGGATAATCAGTAATCTCAGAATTAGTCATTTATGTTATTAAACAAATATAAGGGTCTAACAACATATTATGTATTTGGACGTGGTATTATAAAAGTACAAATTAACTACTATAATAATCATGCAATGTATTCAGTATTGAATTAGGCTTGTCCATACTGAGCTTTCGATGTCGGCCGGCATCGACCATTTTAAGTAGAACCAACGGGTCGTTGATACGGTATATTTGCAGCAATATCTCGTTATTGCGGGTATGGGGAGTCGTTACGGCAGCAATAACTCGATAATGCGGGTATGTAAGTTCGTTATTTCCGCAATATCACAATATTGCGTGGAGGTCTAGGTTTTTTGGTCGCTAAGTGTTGGAATAGGTGGGGGAAATGGTTAGAGTATAAAACGGGTGGAGGGGGAGAGAGAAAGGAGGAATTAGCACGACGCGGGACGGAGAGGACGGAGAAGAGCTTCGCTGATATTTAATTTAAAGTTCGGAGTGCTTGGATGGGGAATCAGGACCTATTGGGTGAGTATACCTCTGCTGAACCAAGACCCCTTTAGTGCTGCTATTTTTATAGCGGTCCGGAATCTGAGTCTGGGTTTCGGGTAGCAGAGTATCCTTTTATAATGTAGGCTGATAGGGCTTCTTTAGGAACTCGGGCAGGCAGTTAGGGCATGCAGCTATACTGTTTGTAGTCTCTCGGAATGTAGGGCTAGGGAGTTAGTGATTTTTTGGATAGGATGTGCATGCTACTACCTTTTTACTGTTATTTATTTTGTGATTTGCCATTTATTCCTTTTGATGTGTTTTATTTTTTTTGTGCTGTGTTAAAAGGGAAATGTGCACGAATCAATTACATGTAACAATACAATTAGCTATTTACTATCATTCTTTAATGATTATGTACAGGCATTTGACCTCCCAACAAACATGAAAGCATTGTGACTATTTGCAGTGTAATCATGATTAAATTTTGAATTAATAACTCCAGGATGAAGTATCAAAGAAGTAAACCTTATTATGTTACTATAAAGTAATAATTAAAATTCGTGCACATATCCTATGAATTTACTTGAATTTTGATGATATTTTGTGTAATAAATATACTAAGATTTGTGTTTTATTGACCTATATTTTATTGCTGTTTTGTGCAAAAGGGGAATATGTACATTTCATTACAATTAACAAAATATTTAATTCTATCCAATTATTATTTAATGTTACAAAAAAGCAAGATTAAAGTATAGAAAATAGACCTTCCAATCATTAAATAGGAATTGCGGTAAGCTTTAATTAATTTTGATCTAACTTGTTATATTTATTGATACAAGCTGGAATATCTAAAATATTAACTTCATAATCTAGATGTTGTAAAAATACTTATGTTGTACATATACCCTTTTAATAGCTCAACGGTAAGGTAAGTGGCTTTTGAAATTTAAACTGTGATATATTAATCTCATATTAGCAATTTCTGCCTTAGTTAGGAATATCATTTTAGTGCGACAAAATAGTTTAATAGAAACAATATGTTCAGACTTAAATTCAGTTATTGAAGTACCAGCCGAGAGGTAAAAATGGTCAGTAATTAATTGGTACAAAGAGACTGGAGGTAAACTCAGCTGAGACTTCTCCACTAGGATCAATCTAAGTAAGGTAGAAAATGTTTGAGAACTTCCTTGTGTGTCACCTTTATCCTTTTTAACATATAGGTCACTTAACCTTTACTACAAGAATTATTTATGAAAGGGGATTAGGAAGTATAATTAATAAATCTGGGATACCTGAAAAGAGTAAAGATATATGAATACCAACATCTATGGTAATATTCTGGTATTTTATTCAGGAACCAATACATTGTTGTAGAACTTCATTCAGCAGCTGTTCATACATTTTCAATATGCATACAGGGTTAGGTACCATGTAGTAAGATTTAATTCCACAGATGCTCCTACATTTTCAATAAACAAGCAGAGTCCTGAAACAAATTGGTTAAATTATTTTCAAGTTATTTCAGGAGAAGGTTTCTAGTTATATGCCTACCATAACAATTGTTTTAATAACGGGACCGTTTACATATTTAACTAGTAGATGTTATCATAGATAGTACATTATTTACTCATAAAAGCTTTAGGTAATATCTAGCTCTAGTTTTCCCAAAGAAATAACATTAAGTACCATCTCTGATACCTTTTAATTGAAACAATGATATTTATGGGCTTTAGACTACTAAAACAAAACCAACAGGAAAGGGTTGTAGTTAACTTTCACGGAAAAGAGTTAAGCCTGAGATTCTGCATTCGGTTTGTAAAATTATTAATAACAAGGGGTTCCAATTTACAGTTAAATATTAAGTAGTTATTATAGCAAATAGGGGTTTTTATATACTTACATTTGACATTAGTATTAGTTGTATATCAGGAGACCACAAAGTCGAACGAAGGGTACAATTATTATTATGTGTTCAGTGATGCTGTGATTCGGTGCTTGTTTGATTCAAGACGTATAAATGGATTACTGAAATAAATTTGGGAGGTTATGATTCATAAAATTAACAACGAAGTAATAGGTATTATCCTACTTTCAGAAGAAGGTTTTATCAAAACATAAGTGCCTAGATATTATATTCATATGAAAGAAGCTATTTTTCGACAGTCGATTAAAAATATCTAGTCCATTAATAACACTATGTATAAAGGCTTTAGTTTGGTAGGTTGTTGAAATGTTCAATGTGAACAAATAGGCATAGGGTATTTACTTATTGTAGGGCGAAGTAGAAATGCTTAACGAGTGTATTTACTAACCTGTACTGATGTTTCACCTATAATCTTTTATGTGAAATCCAGGCGTGAATTAGAGTAGGGAACTTGCTTTGCTTGATTTGTGTCCGGGTGAATAGCGCTGGATGTACCATCCAATTACAAGAAATTCGTTAACGAAGTATAAGATTATTAAGTAGATTTTATTATATGTATAGATTACATAAGTTAAGAGTCTACAGGTTATTTGAGGGTTTTAAGGTGAACAGGATGAGGATAAGGCAAAGGGGTATTTTTTAATTCAGCCAAGCGGAACTCTTTATTTCCGAGTTCTAAAATTAGAATAGATTTAGGTAGTAATAACTTGATCAAAGATAAGCAGGTAGGAAGTAAATAGAAGGATAATTACATCTATTTGTTCAATAGTTTACGCGAAGTCTAAACAAAAAACCCAAAATAGACTAGTGCTTTATTTGATCATAGAATCCCTTAGTAGTCTGTGATTAGTTGCGCGTCTCACGGAATAAGTACAAGAACTTATTCTGTGGCGCGTCTATTGTACCTTCACAGACTATTGTAACGTACAGGTTTAAGGACTAGGCTTTTAGCCAATTTATATAAGTAGGAATAAATTATATAGTTATTTAGTTATTTGGCAAAGCATACGTTCAGAAGTTTAGGGAACTATACATAATGTCAGTTCGATACTTGACCAAAGACTTAGAGTATTGGATACGATTAATTTTGCATCTCTTGCGTAAATATATATAGAGAAATACATTTGAGTCAGTTCAAATCTAGGCCAAAGATTAATGTTTATGTCATAATTATAAGAATTCAGTAGGTCTAATAATTAAAGAAATAAAGTTTTGAGTTCGAATTTAGAATAAGGTTAGCGAGGCTAGATTTTATAGTTGCGATTTTAGAATTTACATTATCGTTGGTAAATATTCATTGTGAATCCAACTTTAGGAGGCTGCGAATGTTGGATGTTGGATATTTATCTATGATTATGATGATTTTGTATGAAAGATTAAGTAAATGAAAATTATGATAAGTTGTTATACCTAATTTAGGTTTTATAGAATAGTAATTATGAAGTTTACTTTAAATCGGTTCGGATCGTTATCAAAGATTTTGAGGCTAAATCATGTTTATATTTATAAGTAACTACAGGAAATAATGATACTGAGTTCAGAATCTGGAAGTATTACATGAAATCAATGCTAGTTAAATCGCCTTGTGCAAAATGTGACAGGAATTATATAAATCATTCATGACCAATATGTATGTGATAAGTGGATACAACTTGGAGGGAACCAACACCTATAATATTGATCCCGTTACACTATAGATAAGATATGGATCGATAAAATATAGTTATATACAGTTTGAAAGGAAGCATACAGATCTAGGAGAGAATGAGAGGTAGTATGTTCATAATTTGGTAGCAGTCGCAATATCGATAAGTATAATTTAGGAACTAGGGTTAATTTATGATATAAATTAATATGAAAGACAGGTATTGGTGACAAATGCGTTGAATGCTATTGGCTAACGACAGTTATGTCAATAGATTGGCTAAAATATATATATAATAATAAATAGAAAGTTGATGAATTTGTACATGTGGTATTAGAGATACGATTAAGTCGTATGTTCAAAATTTGCAGGTGGTGTAGTTTTGGTATTAAGAACAAGCTTAGTTGGACTAAGCCTGTTTCTGATTATCTTAGACAAGGAGATCATGTTGTTTGTTCGTGTGTCTGTCTGCAAAAGTTGGTATATGTAATTGGGAGTAATAAACAAATTATTATTTCATAACAATGGTTTATAGGGATTTATAATACAGTATATTCGGATTCGATCCATTGTTAAGGTAGCAAGGAACACACGAAATTTGGGATCAGAATGATTAGGGAGTTTGAGTCCGAGTGAGATAGCGAGTGGGGTTCAATCATTTTATTACAGGTAAACATTCCAGTTGGAAGTAATTCCTTCTCCTTAGTCCGTTAAGGTCCGAACTATGGTATTTATAGATTAAAACCATAGATAAAGAAATTCTTACGTTTTTGGATTTATTATATCGAAATTTTGAGTCATTCAAAATATTTACAATACTTAATTGGTTGTCACGAATTCAATGAAACAAAATTTCGAGTTTTACCTTTAAATGACTCCGGGCTGGTGGTATAAATTGAAGAATGCCGTGGATGCCGTGTTAATAAGTCGCATAGTTTGATATCGAGTTATTGTTCAATTATCATTTTAGTCAACATTTGGTTGACAATTACAAACTAATGTAATATAAGAATTGGACAAATGATTCGCCCGTTACACGGGTGATAATTTAGCGGCAATTTATCGGCTCTTGGCTATGGAATGGGCGGCTGCTGCTTGCAGGGTCGACAATTCATAGTTGATCCGTATTGGGCTAGGTTGTCTCTTAGTGTACGTGGGTATTACAAAAGTCTCTTCTAAAGGGCGCTAGATCAGGTAGGAATCTTTGCCTAGGGAACCTGGTAACTACTAAAGGCGCTCTCCCAAGTTTAGGTCGTCTGAATGAGGCCAAACTTCCTTGAGATGGCCTTCATTAGTTGAGGCAAAACTAGGTCCTTTGATTATGCTCTCGAATTTAGATGGCTTTAGGGGAGACTCACTAGTTTTAATAGTAGCGACATTATATCACCATCCCGGTTCAGTTCAACGCGGACCTTGGGGTAGGATCTCTCTTGGGGAGACCTGACTAACCTACACTGACATTACTAACCTTGTAAGTGGGACAGCAACTCTTGCTTTGGGTGGAGCGGTGCCCCGTCAGGTTGTCGAGCCGCACAGGGGCAGGCGGATGATGCCTAAGTGTAATGGCTAGGAGGGGCCTGCCCTTCTCTTTTGTATTTATTTACAAAAGGGACCCATAGAGAATTAGTTATCTCCTTCTGTGCCATTAATAAAGAAAACTTACATCTACATTAAAAGAACTAGCAGTTTCACAAGCTATCTCACTTCGGATACGAAATTATGAAAGATTAATTGAATTTGAAGCTTAGGACTATAGTTATTAAGATTATTAAACTGTAGGAAGTTCATACAAAATTGAGCTTTACTGTATGTGAAAGATTTATTATAATACTAGGACATTCGAACAACATTTCCTATTCAAACTTGAATAAATTAATTAGATGGGTTAAGTTAGTAACTTTGCTGACACATTAATATGTTTATCTTAGGTCGAACATAGGGCATGGTTTATTATGGTTGGATTCACACGGTAGGGTACTAAGAAAGATTGTAAGATGAATTGTTGAATCAAATATTATCTAAGTAAAGTTAGGTATTAGATTATAATGGAATATATAAAATTAGGTAGGTAATATACAGTAGAAGCCTCTGAATTAGTAAATTAAAGTTAATGTTTCCTAAACCTTTCCAACACACCTCGAGTATTCCTTAAACGAACTGGTTACACACGGGTTTAACTTGGGGTCCTACCTTTATATAACTAGATGATCACGCTGGCCAATCATTTTATAAGTAGATATCTATTTATTTATATATTTTTTTTATGCTATGCGACTCACTCTTGACTGCTGTGGGGTCGGTATCGTTACATAGGATACATTATTTCGGAAAATCGGACCACGGAAATTCCCGACGGAATAGCGATAAACAAAAACTTCTGTAAACACAACCGTGTGTTTAATTGCCCGTTGGCAATGTTGGCATCAATATGCGTCTATGTTCTCTCTATGTCCATTCTAGAGATTCACAAACAAAATTGAAAAAAAACAAGAATTTGTTCAATATCCTGCTTCTCTTAAAACACTGCTAAATCCAGAAAATACAACAACACTTTTGAAATAAGTACACCATTAAATTAGTAACTTTCCCCCTTACTTATGAACGTGAAATAAGCTTGGAATAGTTTATGCCATGCTTTGTCCTTATCTGTAATTGTGACATTTGCATCTGACAGAAAGTGACGAAGCATGCTGTCAGATGCAAATGTCACAATTACAGATAAGGACAAAGCAGGGCATAAACTATTCCAAGCTTATTCCACGTTCATAAGTAAGGGGGTTTAAGTAAAACTCTGGTAATTTTGAAATTACTTAGAATAGCATCTGATCAATACCAAGGTCACATAAATAGGGCAGTGTTACATAACGCCACAAGCAAACGCCGAGGAGAGAAACACTGCAAGACATAACAATTTAATTACAATACACCAGGGCCTCTATTCAGGTGCGTTAAAACGATATTGTGTTTGACACGTTTAAGAATCGTTTATGTCACAGTCGCCATTATTGTAAATGACATAAGAGTTATCAAAACGTTGACAATACGGAAACAGGTCAAAAACGATATCGTTATTACCTTGTAGAATTCTAGCCCTGGATAACATAAATTACCTACAGTTTTCCTCTTCACGACCCGTGTCAGATTTTTTCTGCTTTTATTGTTCTGAAAATCCTTGATATACTATTTATAGCTTTCATTAAGTATGAATTTGTATAAAGTACAAAAAAGGTATGAACAGGTGATTACTATTTGCTAGCGTGTCCTTCAATAAAGGTATTAATTATATTATAATTTCCTTTAATGGCCGGATGCAAACTAGAAGTATTTTCGAGAACTACACTAGGAGCAAAGAAAACGGGTCACTTTCTATGGAAATTCTGTACTTTACCCGTTTTTATTGCCCTTGACTATATAATAATAAGGAATGTAAGAATTCATTCCTGTCACATCAGTACAATACATAACCTATTCTTGATTTACTTAACTCGTTTTAAACGCAGATATTTCCCAAAAGTCGAATAATTAAATTGCACCCACAAGGGCTATTTTTTTATTCATGCACAGTACGGGCGTCTCATTCTATTACACCAAATTAGAGCGAGATAGCTATTGATGACAGGAAATTACTGCTCGAAAAATGGTCCGTAAATGTGCGTTTATTGCTGCTCAGAATTTAGCCTAAATAAGTTGGAAGCAGGGCTCCACCAAAATGGAGGATGATTCACGTTCAAGAATCAACTTTATAACAAGGCTATTAGAGTTGCAAAGCGCTGTGCGTGCGGGTGTTAGTAGCGAGCATACTTACGTATTCAGAACGAAACATACCTGAAACCAAATAACACAATTAGTTAAAATGATTATAAATGTATAAGTTACGACAATTTTTACCAACTAATTAATATAAAATGTGGCCGTTTTTGCCGGTCGTGTGAAGTTTTAATGTTAAGCCTTCGCATCAGCAAAGAACTTAAAATTACCAATAATAAATAATGAATGATGTTTATTCAGTAAGTAGGCCGCACGGGCACTTTATTCGTTAAAAATCTACTATCGCATTTTTCATCGAGTAAAGTTAACTCTTCTTGTGTTTCAACTTCGCTATTGGTTATTAAAAGGCTTCTCTTAAAGTATAATAGTTATGAAATAGAGATATGTAGAATTTAATTATCTTCAGTACGACTAAGTATATTGAAATCTTAAAAATTTGTTTTTTTTTTTTAATAGCCGTATCTATATTTTTTTACTTTAATTACATTAATGTATGAGTTTAAAGGTAACAGACACAGGACAATATAACTAAATCTCTATTATGACCAAATCAAGTCAAGATGTATTCAGGTAAGTTAGGCATTTTCGAAAATCGTCCAAATGTGTGGATTAGTAAACTGATGACCAGGGGGGAAGTTTTATCCGGCAAGATTAAGAAGTCCCGTCGGAGCGTACAAAACACATTTTAGCGCGTGCCTTCTCAATTAGGCAGCAGGCAGGTGAGTCGCGTTCAGTGTCGTATAAAGCTGCCTAATTGAAAAGGCACGCGCTAAAATGTGTTTTGTACGCTCCGACGGGACTTCTTAAACTTGCCAGATAAAACTTCGCCTTTGAGATCGACGCAGCGCTGTGTTGAGAGAATCACCCCCAGAGCTCGGCAGGGGTCAGCTGTTTTCAGAGTATGCATAACATGGACATACCTTGTCATTGAATGGTAGACGTGGTGTAATTTAATAACGAATGAATAAAATATTTCATTTCCTTTCTGCTACCAATGAAATTATGGCAAGCTTTTTTAGCAAACCTCTTTAAAAAATGTGTATATCCATATGCTAATACGAAAGTAATACAAATGATTTGAAATGATATAAAACCTTATATTATACTTAAGAACAAATACGTAAAAAAAAATATAACAAATAACATAGTTATTTATTACAATAACAAAGAAACTTTAGAATTAATAATGAAACTTAGTACCTACTCGTTTTTGTACATAATGCATTGTCATTTTAGTTTAATTATAATTAATGAAGTTTTACTTTCTTTTAAATTTTCTTTTTAAGGTGTATCTATATTAATATCTACACAAACTTGACATTCATGACGTAAAAATGGCTCACACCTGATGACAGATCGCGTGGACCGCTTATGTCAACTCCAAAACTAAACCAGCTCGTGTTTTTAGATATAAATAGTAGCATAAGTTATTATAGGCAGTTAATAAACGATTTTTCTTTCCTTCTTCTTTCTATTAGCTGGTAGAAAACAGAAACATTACCAGCATTTGCATCAGCCAAGCTTCAAGCCCATTGGTACATCTGGGGGTGACTTTTGCACGAGTGTTAGCGATAGAAAACTATGAAAAAGGTAGGCATGTTCGACTTAACTCAAGCCGTTTTGTTAGGAATAACGCCTTGGTGTTGTGCTATTATTTTTGTTCTGTGGCGTATACCACATTCCTAAGCATAAAACTATCTCGCCACTTGCACTGCCCACTCAATCTCAAGTGTCTCCTCAAGTGCGATATCAGACCTTCGCCCGCACTCAGCAAACGGCGCAGCTCGAATGACGCTTGCGCAACTAATTGTGCAATGCAGGATGCAGGTCGGTTTTGGTTACGCGTTGAATGCAGTTTTGAGGTTAAGCCGTTTGCAATGCGCTTTGTTAAATAAACATTATAAGGCAAACGTAGAGAATAATCAATAGAACCCAGACTCCGAATACCTACTTGCCGGACACTTTGAACCGCGTAGTAGTCTTTTAATGATATTCCTACGGGTTTTATTTTGAAGGACATCTGAACATTCTCACATCTACCTATACTAATGTTATGTGAAAGTAACTATGTCTGTCTGTCTGCCTGTTTGTTACGCTTTCACGGATAAACGGCTAAACCGATTAGATGAAATTTGGTATTGAGATAGTTTGAGTCCCGGAGAACAACATAAGGTACTTTTTATCCTGAAAATTTATCGAAAAAAACAGCGGGCGGAGTCGGGGGAAACCGCTAGTACCTACATTATAATATTAATAGGATTAGTAAGATAAATGTTTTATTATGTGCACTATAACTATTACTGTAGAGACTTATTTACGTCAGCAAGCTAATTTAACGGAGTGCACATGTACTCGACTTACCTATTAGTAAATAGTTTATAAACAATCGACCGAAAACTTACGTTAACCACACTCATCGTTACTGATATTTAATACAATTACACAATAACCGCTATAAAACATCTGTTTTAAACAAAACCAAACACAAGGCTCTCGCGCAATATTTTGCCGCCTTGTTTTTCAATTCCTTTTCCGTTGTCTTCCTTTCTTTTTGAGCCCCGCTCGTCTTAACAGCTTCTCTGTTTTCATGTTCCTACTAATTATTAAGTTTTTCCATCTGTGTGCCATTTAAATAGCATAAAATACGCCACTAACGTTTCTAATTCTTGATTAATTCGTCATAATCCAAGACAAAAACAAGTCTACACGCGTTTATTGACCTAAAAGTGCAAAAACACAAATAAAACAACACGATAAGCTTGTGAAATCAAAACGTTATCTTTCGCTATCCGAGAAACAATTGCGCATAGATTAACAACTATCTAGACTATACGTCACGTCGGACGAAATCATCCTTCTCTGTCCAACAGTTTCAGTAAGAAAGATATTTCTACTGTAAAACTATCTATGGGATTGATTGAATCGTTGGTTCGAATTGCTTTACAAACTGTGATTAGATCACCTGATCTTGTCATCACATCAAACTTAAGCTCCTCTTTATTCAAAGAAAAATACAGCTGAGTGATGTCCACTGTTGGAAAAAGGTCCTCCATCTAAATTACCTTAACACCCCTCTTTAAATATTAACTTTGCTACATAGTACAATTGTATACCTTACAAACTATGTACCTACATTGACGTATAACCAAAGAAAACAATCACATTTTGCCAGGACAAGAATTGATCCAAACCTGCACAAAGGTAACTGAACAATACCTTGTAAAATGGGGACCAGCAAAACCAAACCAATTACAAATTCGACTACTCACCTATCAACAATGTAACTGGGCATTCGCGATTCGCTACCAACATAGTAGGTTCCATTGAGTATAGAGCGAACAAGTCCATTCGGCTTTCCATTCACAGCAAATAGGTCTTGTTTGATACACAAAGGCGTCCAATTAATCTAGCTAGATTTATAGGCAGAGCCAAAAAAGGGACGAAACCTTTGCACGGCCTTAGAAATATATTCAATTCATTCAAAAGGTAGCAATCTCTCCATCTTCGCGAAATATTGTTCTGCAATTAATATGCAAAATGATAAATGCAACTAAAAAGTCGTCTGAAAGTATTGACGACACGATGGCCTAGTTAGTCTTGGTAGTGACCATGCCTTCGAAGCTAGCAGTCCTGAGCCTATAGCCAAGATGCGTTCGCTTACTAGCGTTTCGATTGGTTTATAAACCAAACGAATAGAAACGCTAGTTAGCGAACTCTGGGTTCAAATCCCGGTAAGGGCAGATATTTGTGTGATGAGCACGAGTATTTTGTTCCAGAGTCTAGAATGTTTTCTATTTATTTCAATTTATATTTCTCTATATAAGTAATCGTTATCTAGTCTTATCGTTGTCTAGTCATAGTCCAAGCCTAGATCTTAGTTTGGGACTAGTTCAATATGTGTGACATTGTCCCGTGATATTTATTTCATTTATTTGATATATTTAAGCACTCGGTGCTCCGATTCACGATCATGAAGCATTCAGTGCGGAACCTTCGTGGCAGCGATAGAGAAAAACTGTCAAAAGAAAACAGGAATGTCTAGGCATTTTAATCAGCGACAGCCTTGGCCGTGGCATTGAGGTTAGTCGTGAGCTGACGCAGGAGAGCGCCGGCTGCAAACAGCTCCAATGATTGTACAAGTGATTGGACAATCTCTTGATATGCAGAGCGGAATAGAGGGCTCAACCAATCTGTTAAGGGGTACATAGGTAAATACAGAGCACAGCCATGAAGACACGCACGTCAGAGGTATTTGTGATAGTGGGGATCATATCATAATACGAGTATATAAAGTTCAAAATACATAATACATATGATGGTCATAAGACTTAAGGACCTATTAGGTTAGGTTAAGTTTGTTTTATAAAAATCAATACAATAAATAATTTTAACTTATTATACCTATTATTAGCTTCTGTCCGCGACTACGTCCGCTTAGATTTCGATTTTCGTTATTCCTTTTTTTTATGGAATAGGAGGCAAACGAGCAGACGAATCGCCTGATGGTAAGCGAATACCGTCACCCATAGACACAGGTGCGTTGCCGGCTTTTTTACCTTTGGAAACTTTTACATTAATCCGGGCTATAAGCTATCTCTATTCCAAATTTTATCCAAATCCGTCCAGCCGTTGCAACGTGAAAGTGTAATAAAGTAACACACCCACAAACTTTCGCATTTATAATATTATAGTAGGATGATAAGTATCCGTGATAGTGACATGGACTTTCAGGGTCATTGACAGTCTTGTAAGCTATATGCTATATGCATGCAAAAGATTAAAGAAGAATAAGAAGTGCTGATTGCAACAGCGGAAATAAAACGTGCGATAAGAAATTAAACCACATGTGCATGGAATAATTGTGGGCGTCAAATAGTTTAGAGGCTAATTGCGGATACGAATGCATTACGATTCGATCAGTATCTGAGATTAAAACCCATCCTGAAGTAGCCAAGTAGGTACTAAATACTCGTACTTGTATAAGCGGTTGCAAATACTGTTTGCGTTGCATTGCTTTTTTTGGATTGAATGCACTACGTGAGCGCTCTAAAAGTGGACGATGTAATCCAATTATTCAATGTGAAACTCCCAAGATAGTAGATTTATCAATATGATCCGACATTAATTCCGCCATTTGTATTTGTATGTATAAGTTTCACGCCTATTCTATGTCATCTGTCTCTGGCTTTGTAACTGCCTAACGGTGTAACCTATTACAATCGGTTCTTTTAAATTAAAAGCTTGGTCAATCTCGATAAGTTTGATGAAAACGGTTGGGTTAGGTTAGCTATTAAGGGCGTTTTTAGTCTATTGAAAGTAAGATGCAATAAATTTTAAATAATACAACCTTATCGAAATACCTACTACGTTTCTTTTCGTTTTGGGTTCAGAATTTTAATTTTAACGATCCAGGCATCATTGCCTACCAGTCTCCGAGCTCGGTCAATATATATAGTAGTGGCTAACACTTCAAGCTGTTGTAATGTGGGACGATGATTCAAACCTGATAGCAATCAGGTAAATTACATATAACACAATACGAATAACAAAGGACGTTTCAAGCTCGGGGGAGATAACCGACGCGTAGAATAGGTCAAGTAACAACTTGACAATTAAATAATGTTAGTATATTAGCAGATAATTGTGGTGTCCTTGTAGGGTGTCCATGTGGAGCGAAGTTAAGGCACTAAATTAAATTAAACTTGCAGTACCTGACAAATATAAGATAACACCAAAGATAACTACATAAGTAGATGAAGTTGTATGGCTGGCCGTGTGCGTTAATCCAATAAATAAACTATCCTACGACCATCCCCAAGCTCCGAAATGAGTCGACAACAACTTCGAGCTAAATTGGTCCAACGTTGACCCACAGAGACGAAAGAAATAAACAGACCTGTCGTATTTGTAAAACTATTCGAGAATGTCGTCCGCGTCGAATTCTTTTATCGCAAATTGCAACACATTTCCTCAGAAACGGAAACTATTTCCGCGACAAAAAGTATCCTTGAACGTCATGGCTACTTCTTTGAGGTTTTACCCAAATTTTATACCGTATAGGTCATGAAAGCAGTAGTATGCATAGACTTCTCGTAAAAATATCATACGAATGAAATAAAACTGGACGCAAACCGTTTTTTCTTCGCTGTTTACAAACAAAACCATTCCCATAAAAACCCAAACGTTTACACAAATGCAATCACGCGAAAAACAACTTTATTCATCACATTATGAAACAGTTTTGTTCGGTGTTTGTGCGGAATTTTATAGGGAGATTTCTGCGAAACTGACTCAAGCTTTGTGAGTAATTTAGATAAAATTCGTAATCAGACCACTATGTAATTATTTATGTAGATAATAAAATTATAGCTCCTTTGTCTTCTAGTTGAATTGTGTCGCTATTTTTATCCGGCTACGTGAAGCCAAAGGAAGGATAATGAGCTAATGACTTTAAAGCGTTTACCAAAACACCGGCGTGGCTCGTTCTTAGCGTGGAAATTAACAAGGAGTTCTGTTGTAGGTATGTAGATGTGACGCCGAGTCGCGCCACGCTATCATCGCACGCGCCGCACGCTAAACTACTATGGGAAGTGATTTCAACGTTGTATTTGTGACAATGGATGTAATGGAAGTAGATAAAATTAAAGAGAGAACGTATCTTCTACATAATAAAAATGAAACGCTAAATGTGTTGCTAAGCGCAAATCTCGAGAGCAGCTGAACCGATTTCGCTAATTCTTTTTTTAAGGGGGTTTGTTACTATCAGGAGAAGGTTTTTATAAAGAAAAAACTAAAAAATTCACCGGGACAGTCGGAAATTTGCAGCGGGGCGAAGCCGCTGGCGGGCCGCTAGTTGTATACTTATAATAAAATTGAGTACGTGTCGCGCTACCGTCGCGCAAGGAACACGTGTTTTTAGCGGGACGCGACGTTTTCATGCTCCGCGCAACGCTAGCTAGCTGGCGAACGCTTAAGGCTTAAGATGCCCGATTCAACATTCGACGAAGTAATCGCCAAATCAGATAAAATTGACATTACTGACGCTTCCGCAGAAGGCCATCTTCACCAAGATCAATTTATAAAAAACCAAACGTTGCGTTGCATTCTAGCTCCTGAACTATACAACCGATTTTAAAGGAATTGGGTCATTTCATAATATTCGGCAAGAGCTTGCGCGTGTCACAGGCTATATAAAGATTGTAAGGGAGAGTCACACATCGCCAGTTGCGTCCAAGTTTTTATAACGGTTATAAATTTATCAAGAACATTTGTAGTACCTAAGTAAGTTTATAAAGCTGGGCACCACACAATGATGAGATAAGAGTATAAACTAACCCGTAACTTTTGGAAAAAAATGCTAGTCTGAGATAACACTAACGATCCGAAAATTAAATAACTAACGAAACTACGTATTTAAGGTATGTAGTTTTCCTGTTGACGATACTATTTTTGAATGAGATAATTTTAGAACAGTTAAACTGGTTAGTATTGTACAAAATCGATCGCGACTACGATCATACATAATTAATTCAAAATTCAAAACGTGACCTCAGCTATCGCATTAGTCATTCCAACAAGATCCTAGTAACCATAGATTTACTGACAAGCAAGCGACAATCAAGGCCTATGACGCCACGAGGAGCTGTAAACCGTTGCAAATGATGTTCAGACGTTTGGAGTCCTCTAATATCTAAGACCTTAGAATATAGATAATGTTAAAGATTGCAAATCAACACTCAAAAAAATGACACCCAACTAAGAGAGATTTTCTCTTAGTTGACATAAAATGAACACAATAAACACGACATTAGTTATATCAACCAAAGCTGGTAGTAACAGCAGCAAGTTCTTTAGTGATTCAACTAGCATCTTAGGTGATGTATCTCACGTCTCGTTAGGCTCGGATGGAGTCAAGACGCTTATGCACAACAATCACAATCCGGTTAGAAGCGACCAAGTTATTTTTTTCAGTATATGTATATGTTTTTATTTATGGCATGGAGAAGGCAAACGAGCTCATAGACTTTGGTAACCTCGAGACTAATCCTCAACGCAAGGAATGGTATACATTCCTTGCGTTCCGTTTTTGCCACATGCTTACGGAGCCGTTAAACGTCATATGTTAGCCATCAGTCTGTTTACTCTGCCACTTGGCACACGCCGCTGGCGACGCCGGGGGGTCACGCAAGTCGTTTACCCATGGCGTGGTTCAACGGTTCCACATGGTAACCTATAAACGGCGTTCATAGCCCTAGTTCTTGACCTAGTGAATAATGTTTGTCATCTTTTTTTATAGAGAAGGTAAACGAGCACACAGGCCTCGGAGAACTTCAGATGCAGTGCCAAACCCGGAGCTGCTTCCATGGTATAAGGAACTTTTCGCATTGACCTGATTAAAACCAATAATTAAATTTTGTGATTTTCGACGACGTAAAAAGCACAGATTAAGTGCGTAACAAAAATAGTATTATAGTAGATTATACACCGAGGGGATAAAGCACAGTTTTATGTCACGGGCGCGATATTGAATCCTGAACGTAACGAAGGACTCCAGATTTAACTCCCGAGCGCAGCGAGGGTGTTACGAGTTTATTAAGAAGAGTCCTGAGCGCAGTGAGGGGTTCAAGCGCGCCCAAGACGAAAACAGCTTTATCCCCGAGGAGTGTACTCTACTTTTCTCACCTTTTGCGAGACAATAAAAAAGCGAGTCTACTAAAAACAGCGTTTTATTATGGTAAATTAAAATTAAAAGTGAAAATTGATATTTGAGACATTAGTCCAGTTGTGGAAAGACAATATTTATTTAAAACTTTGCAGTTATCACCAATGTATTTTATTGCAGCGTCTTACAATACTCGCGGCTTTTGTTTAATTTCAAATGTGTTCCATTCAGCTTGCCGTGGCCAGCTCGATTTTAGAAAATGTTCGATTTTCAAATTAGTTTCGACGCGGCGGTGGCGGCGGCGCCGCGCCCGGCCTTCGAGTATTAGTTGATCTTTTATTACGAAATTAGACTTTAAGGCCATTGTAATAAGAACTATGAAAAGTGAAAATATTACAACCCAGCGAGTTATAATGAGATTCAGTACAACATTACACCCCGGCTAAAGCCAAGGGCTTTAATGAGTTGGTTTGCGTAAGGTTTGCATGATATGTAATTTGGCATTGTCGAGCAGGTGGTGTGAAAAGTCTATTATGATGAACGTGTTTGTTACTAAGTGTATGCGGAACGATAATCCGTTGTCTGAGATAGTCGACCGGGGGGTTAAACTAGCAAATTCCAGATTTGAACGTAACAACCGGATTAGGCGACTGTTTATTATCATAACCACTCGGTTGACCTACTTGCTCGGTTTTACAGGATTACCGAACATATCCAAATTTGTGGGCTTAAAACTAACAGCCAAGATTAAGTGCCTCCACTGACGGTCTGCTTGGAGCAGTCGTGTTGCGATTGGAATTAGGGATACACAACACCGTAGAATTTCTGCATGTTGAACGCTGACTGCAATTTTTTGGAGAACCGCAAACGAACTGCTTGAGGGGAAAGGGGGAACAGCTAAGCCCTGATGGCCCGTGTGTTGCGAACGCCAATTTTATATCGTTTAACAGCGACAATTTAAAGCTTTTGGCCTTGACGCCCCTGACTAATACAAGTAGTCCGTCTATACCTCCATAGACTACTTGCATCAGTCCACAATTTGGTTTAGATCATAGATATGTAATGATATAACTGATCAGATGGACATAGATGTAAGGAGAAAGCTAAAATATAACATTCATCGTGAACAATAGGGGTTCAGAATAGTTTTACAAAGTTTACAAGTTTGTATAATAGTTTATTACGACTATTTATTAGTCGTACGTGATTTTACTAACTATTACATTACAAGTTTATTTATATAGCTAACAATAGCAACGTGCATCATAGAGCAGAATTATTACCATTACATTGTGACGTTAATTACTAATCAATTCAATTATGACAATATAACGAATTTGCATGCTACAGAATGATCATTAATCACGCAACGGCTGTCAGTTGACACTTGATAACTATATCGTCTGAATGCCAAGAGTTCAGTTTGTTATCGCGTTGCCAATATAAACTAACTGGTATCGAGCGAGATATGGGTTTCAAGACACGTTAAAGTAAACGTTGAGTCACAGAAAACTATCTTGAGACGGACACCTCGCTCAAGAACGGCCCTAAGACCGACAACAGTCCCAGTAAACGTGTTCTTAAGAGAATCTTTACAAGAAGCTTAAATCGCGTAGCTTAAATTTTTTTCCGTACAAATTTAGCTCTTTCTCATCCCCTAAATCAAGTCGAATTTCCATGATTTTGGAACATGTTGGAGTTATTATTAAAACGCATGTTTGTACGTTTCCGTCTCTTATTTCGTTTCTTTCCAAGGCAAACAGAGTTTTTCATAACATATTCGAAAATCGCAAATATCGGATAAGTTTAAGGAAAAAGAAACATATCGCATTTTGTATGGACATTTTTAGTTTCTCAATACTCTTAAAGGAAAACCACGAATTGCCTATAAGCGAGAAATAAGGAGTGGGAGCTCAGAGAGCAGTCTATATTATTATAGAGACGCTTTAATGTAACACTGGAAATTGAAATAATGAACAGACTAAATCATTAAGGAGTTCTGTTGACTTTGTATGGAACCCATGACCAGGTCTTGACGGAATTTAAATAGATGTCACTTGTAAAAAAAAAAACCATTAAAATCGGTTGAAAATTGGCGGAGAAATCGAGTAACAATCACACAAAACAAACGAATTGCGAACCACCTCCGTTTTGAAGTCGGTTGGAACGAGGTAGTCCAAGATGGGAAAAGGAAAAATATAGTCCTCTAAAGACTTATTTATTGCAGAGAACAAATAGAACATTATAAAAAAACCAGGGCCTCGATACAACTCAGCAAAACCATATTGCTTTTGACGTGTTATGGTATTGCTTTTAACTCGGCCGCCATTACCATCAAATAAATAAGCGCTATCAAACCGTTGACAATACGGAAACACGTGAAAAACCATAACATTTTACCGTGTAGGATCTCAAACCCTGTATTTGTTATAAGTCTCAAACGCACGACATAAAAATAAATACAACTAGGTACTCGTATATACGAAGTTATTTATTCAGTCCACCTAGAACAAGTATTAGTAAAAATGTACCCTAAATCTATTTTTATCAGATTATATCTAAACACCTTATCACTTGGATAGTACAGAAATTATCTAAATATGCCACACCGGCTATCGGACGCAAACAATTTGCAATTTAAATAAACAAGTCTTCTAGAATAGTAATATATGTACCTATATCATTAGAATATGATTACGTATGCATGGTGCTTGGTCGAATACAACAAGGGTTGCATTTTAACTAGTATTAATATATTTTTCTTAGTTTGTATCGATAGTAACTGAAACTGCCTGTTCCATTCTCGGTAAGGACAAATATATGTGAGATAAGTGTTGGAATTCACATAAATCAATCCGTCCCACTCAAATTAGTAATTAGCTAGACGTTCTCTTTTACTCATACGGAGAAAAATTTAGTCTCAAGTGTTCCCAGTTTTCATAAGGGTTTCTTTATAAGCAATATATTTGCTAATAGTTAGTACCCCGGGTAACCCCTTATCGATCTTACAGTTTAGTTGAGTACACAACTCTCCTAGTAAATAATATAATAAATGATTATTTTCATAACACGCTAGCCTAGTTGGGTGTGACCCTGCCTTCGAAGCTAGGGGTCCTGGGTTCAAATCCCGGTAAGGGCAGATATTTGTGTGATGAGCACGAGTATTTGTTCCTGAGTCTTGGATGTTTTCTTTGTATTTCTCTATATAAGTATGTTTATCGTTGTCTAGTACCCATAGTACAAGCCTAAAGCTTACTTTGGGACTAGGTCAATTTGTGTGACTTTGTCCTGTGATTATTTATTTATATATTTATAAACGAATCTCTTATTGTCACTCCAACCAATAACAAGCGGGAGTATTTGTTTCTGGTCTTGGATTTTCAACAAGTATAATACTTAAGGTATTTATTTCTCTATAGCCATAGCCTTGGACTTAGTTTGGGACTAGGCCAACTAGTGTGAGATTGACTCTTGATATTTATTTAAGGAATAGCGCAGTTTATGTGCGCACCATCAAGCGCAAGAGATTGAGAACTGGTGCAGGGTTCCTCCAGATTGCCACCACCATCGCATATTACACGCCAAACTACCATGCACCGAGCTGTAATGTTTGCATTGTTGTTTCGGTGTGGAACTGAGACAAGCGGTGGAATTACTAACATGTGCAGGTCTGAGACTACAAACATCATTGGCCCTCAAAGTGCACCTAGCAATAGCCTGGGACTGTACTTTACTAGAAAACTACATTGCTTACGGTTTTGTTGTTAACTCGGCCGCCATGACTGTCAAGTAAATAAGAGCTATCATAACATTGACAATACAATAACATGTCAAATGCCAAGCCATTAAACTAAAACGTAGTATAAACCCTGCTAGTTTACCCTTAACAAGAGACTTAACCTATTCAAGAATGACACTATAACACAAGTTGTGAACAGGACACCAGTTTCATTTACAAGCAAAAGCAGTCGTATACATAACACTGGCTTCACTTCTCATCAAAACCAACTGTCGTGGCATTGGACATGCCAGCCGGTACATAACCCATCAACATCCCACTTAAAACCATACAATGTAAACAATACGCACCTATTTCTTTCCTATGATAATGTCTGTCATTGTGTGACGTAGTTCCGAAAGATTGGCCCATTTTGCACGGTTCACTGTACACTATGATGACAATCAGCTGGCACTGTTTATACTGCGCTTGCACACGTGCGCGCGTCGCGGCGGCGAGGAGCGGACTGACACTAAGTGAATGATGGAGTGAACGAATGGCAACTGCGGTGACCGATAAGACTGACCCACATGCTGGTTACGGTCTGTTTGGGTAGATTTTAATATTTGAGGTTATTTTGCATTTTGAGGTCTATGACGTCATAAATCACTTAGTGTAACAGGCACAACTTATATTTGACCTAAAACTAATTCCATTTCAGAAAAACCCCACCTGCAAAGACTTTAATCTATATGCCACTATGGAACCCTGTCATGATGACAGCGTCAAACCACATGGAAGAAAGCTAAAATTAATGATTAACGCTGTCATAATGAAAGAGTTCCAAAGTGGCATAACAATTTCACCCTTAATTAATAAAAATAATGTCGGAAACGGTTTTGGAAGTTGACGAATCAATGTTAAGTGCGAGCTGTCAGTCTTTCTGACAGTTTTAACTTTTTTTTTGAAGACTTATTATTATTTTTTAGTCTATTTTAAAAATAAACAGTTTGTGTAGTGTGAGAATTATCATGATCTAAGGAGTTCGGAAGAAGCAAGAGACTTTTTGCGTAAAATGTGGAAGTATTTATGGACTTTGGAATCATTTTCTGTCGTAAGAAAAATGTAAAACAGGAGAAACAGGCCTTCGAAGATCTTTATTAGAGTTTTACGTAAATAACCTTGATAGCCAACAACAAAGTAAACAAACCCAGACTTTAACTGTAAAATCGATCGAATAACGGCTTCATCGATCGACTGCCGAACGGCTGGTGCCGTACTAATGGGCCATTAGCGGCTAATTAACGGCTAGGTACTGACTGCACAACTCAACTAATTGCATCTGACCATACTAATCAAATTTCAATTATTGTGATGCATAACATAATCGTTAATCATCGATCACCATACCGATTGTCTTTGTATTATTTAATGGAGAACGCAGCAAGCTCACATGCCACTTGGTGGTAAGACCCATAAACTTTTACAATCCTGAGACTCCAATCTCAAGACTGCAAGTCTTAGGGCGGTAAAAATAAACTGATCTCACCTGTAATGCTCGTCTCAAGATGTGTCAAAAATTACAGTTTTCTATGGCACTAACGTTAACGTATCTTGTGACGAGCATCTAAGCCAAGGGGAGTTTATTAATACGGTCCTAAGACTGGCAAATGCATTTATAATCGATTGTTCTACCATGCGCTTTCGAGGCAATTTCTGCGTCATGCGGTGAAACTGTGAAATAAACTCGGCATAGGTAATTCTAGGAAAGTGGCGGCGGGAGCCAGTTCTTCGATCTCCGACTGTAAGCCTGATCTTCGGTCTTAAACGACACACGTCTTTTACACGACTACAATATCTTGCCGCCAATAAATTAGACGCGTGCTCTATTCCGTGCTAGTGCTGCGCATCGCATAAAATTGGCGTGGAAAATGATTTTTTCACTCCAGCACCTCAAAAAGGGTGGTTTTTGCTGTTTAAAGACAGTGAGCGGAATTCGATTATGCTGCGAGCGTGAGACAAAGTAACTTTTCAGTTTTTATTTACAGTATAAAGGCTGGGGGATGTCGTTTAATTTTGACCAAGTTGCTTTTTTTAACTTAAGGGTGTATTTTCTCGCTGCCGGTGAAAAATTGTATATGCAACACGAGACCAAAGTTATTTGCGTTTCGTGTCTTTGAATCCCTCGCTGCACTCAGAATTCTGAACTAGATTCCTTCTAGCTCTTGTTTCTTTTCTTAGAATTCTAGAATCCTTCGCTTGCTCGGGATTCAAAATCAACACGCAGCAAAAACCAACTTTGCTCTCTTGTTGTACAAATAACTTTTCTCCTACATACATGCTCGGAAATTTTAACCTTACTGTTGTAAAATCAGCCCGAGAAGTTCTGCGTTCTAGGTTGCGGAAACCAAAAAAAAGTTACCTACCTGGTTTTTTACTTTTTAAAATCATGTTTGGACTAGGATAACTGACTCCAAACAGCCAAACGAACAATCAAAGGTTCCATGTTTATTTTACTTTTTAAAATTTCATACACTAAAAAGGCAACCTTTACGAATGGCGTTTACACCGCATCAAATACATACAAACTAGCTTTCTTTTCAAATGTACCGCGTCCAAGTAGATCAATCTGTTTGGGAGCTACGATGCCATAGATAGACACATGTCAAAATTACAACACCCCTCTGCTTGCGTCAGAGTTAGAGGCAGAGGCAGACAGTATGCCTTGCTTTTAAAACCAATTAAAGGCTTTTTTTTTAAATCGGTTAAATAAACATGGCCGCTTTATCACCGGATTTCCACACGCCCTAACAACATAATCCGTCAGCTGTCCATACAACACGCGGATCCACGTGACCAAACAGATTATAGCCATCACTGTGGCTAATTAGCACAGCACACTGATCGTAAACAGCACGAGATGATTATGACGTTTTAAATAAATAAATATCAGTAGATAATTTCACACAATATGACCTCGCTACCACCATCTTATCCATTAACCACCCGCCAAGCAACAGTGTTCGCATTGTTGTGTTCCGGTGTGGGGATAAGACAACCGGTAAAATTACTAGTATAGAGCAATTCCATCTTATTCCTCAGGGTTGGCAACGCATTTGAGGAGTTAGGATTATACATAGTCTTGAGAATTCAAATGTCTATGGGTCTCAGATTCCACTTACCATCAGGTGGCCTGAGTGCTCGTGTGCCTTCTTTTTAAGATAAAAAAAAAACTTCAATTGTTTATTTAAGTAAATGTAAACAAACAATACCACGTAGCTCTGATCACCAGCCAATCAAGACTGTTTTGTCGAGCTATGACGTATCGGTGCTCTACTCCTATTGGCTGTTTAATAGAGCCTCGTGGTTTGGTTTGTTAACATTCAGTTAAATACCTAAACAATTGAAGTTTTAAACTAAGCACTCGGCTTGAATCTACTATTGATACTAGGGAACGACAGAAGAGAAATTTATATTTAAAATATATAGAAAACATCCAAGACTCACTCGCACTCATCACAAAAATATTTGCCCCTACCGGGACTCGGACGAGGAACGCTAAGGGCCACTACCAACCAGGCTATCCCATAGGTATTTCGCTCGATAGTAAATTCAATTAAATCACTAAAACAGTAGTTCTGTTAGAACAGAATCACCCATAGCATCTATTTTATTTTAAAAACTTAAACGTGGTGCGGAAAACCAATTCTTAATTCATCCCAGGGGTTTTAAGTAGTTATGTAGGTCTACTCAGATCCTTTCATAGGTTTTCAACACATTAAACAGCCAAAGCAACCTCTAGTTGCACTTACTTCCAACTCCCGACTGCTCGATTAGCCACAGGTAAGCTTTCTACCGTAGACGAAACTATGACGTGCGCCTACGCAGCTAACAGCTGAACAAACGACAAGATGTAACGATATACATGCGTTGGTCACACAACGGAGTTCGGTTCCCGGCAAAACCAGAATGTCTTCCGAAGGTGACTTCAGCCATCATGAGTCGAAACGATAACAATCACTTTTTTGCCCCTCGTCAAAAAGGGGTGGTTATAAATTGGACCCCTGTGTATAAGTATGTCTGTCTGTTTATTGTTGGAGCATCGCCGGGAAAGTGAACAAAATGGTAATACGGTTTTTACCAATTAACATCAAACATAGCTAAGAAGCCACTGCGATAAATTTACATAATCTTCTAATATATAAAATTCTCGTGTCACAATGTTCGTTCCCATACTCCTCCGAAACGGCTCGACCGATTCTTATGAAATTTTGTTTGCGTATCGGGTAGGTCTGAGAATCGGCCAACATCTATTTTTCATACCCCTAAGTAACATGAAAGAAACAAAACTTGCAGCGGGCGAAGCCGCTGGCGGGTCGCTAGTAATCCATATCTATTTTTATTTTTAATCCTCAGACATTTTTAATATGTGTAAAATTAGGCAAGTTTGTTAAAAGATATTTTTTTCAGCGGCCACATTTTTACATATTTATTTAGGGGACTTCTAAATACACATATATACACATAGATATAAGATATATAAGTAAGTATTAAAAGTATGCTCTGAATTGTTAAAAACCGTTTAATATTATGTATTCCAGCAGGTCGAGCCAATAGGTTTGAACAACTTTCCGTCAAACATCGAATTTTAACACGATACGGTATGCGCCCAAATCGAAAAAATATAGTGTAATTATTATGTAAGTCAGTATGTATACACATGTTTTTACATCGAGAGATTTAAGGATATTGACATTGTTTGTCTAGGAGTAACTGTACCCGTGTTGTTTTCATGAAACAAGTACAAATATAGTCTAGATCAATGAAAACGGGTCACTTATTTATTCACGTTTTTATTGACTGTAAGTGTAGTTAGGTACATTCAGCACATTCAGTGCGATCGCGCCTGCTCGATAAATACGTCAAAAAACATATTTTCGATGAATGCAGTACAAAACAATAAAAGATAATTACTCTTTATTCAACACCAATAAAATAAAACACGGAAGAGTTCATTTTAATTACAGGTATAAATTATGCGGTCTTACCGCTATATAGCGATCTTACTATTTAGAGAGCTGAGGTAGGGCCTCTAAGATGCGTACCTACGCTAAGTAGCGTTTCTACTCATTTTGTTTTTAAACCAATCGTGTCACTGGTAGGTGACGTGATACGAAAAGTCACGTGATCTACCAGAGACGCGACTGGTTTCAAAACAAAACTAATCGAAACTCTAGTTAGCAGACGCATCTTGGCTAGGGCCTCTGATATCTTTTGAACGGCCTAACCCATTAACAATATCTCTCACAAAATAACATTTATCGGTTCTCTAAACTACCTAAATCAGAAAACACAGAAATAGGTAAGTGACATATTTCACACTCTCACGGAAATATGAAAATCTTCCACCACGGCTTAGTCACGCGAACCGTGTCACCCGAAGCGACTAAATTCGTTGAAACTAACTGTAACTACTAACACTAATGACGCGACTGGCGTCATCTCCGTCAACGGATGCATTCATCGCAAACGATGCGGTTACAGACACAAATTTTAACTTGATATGAAAGCAAAAGGCTATTTATAATGTTTTATCTTTAAGCGACATGGGTCGAAGAAATCATTGACAAATCTTAAAACCTGCCGAGTTCCAGGTAGCGACGGAGACAGAGCTATAAGACAGCTCTCTTAAGTTTTGACTGCTCATAAAACGGACCCATGTAACTATGTGACAAATTAAGGTCTATCTGTTTCGCAGCATGCGAGATGAATTTGCATCATACAAATCTGCGCGGAAACGATAGTATTTAACTTTATTGTGTACACTTTTTAAGTTTACAACGACTATAACCACCTTATCCTTTAACCTACCGCCATACAGCAGTTCGCACTGGTCGTGTTCCGGTGTGGGGACAAGACAATTGGTAAAATTACTGCCAGTGGCTGTATTTTTAATTTGGTCGCGGGTGTACAAACAGCTCGAAAATAATGGCCACATTAAACTGTTCAACCAAATTGATTTACTTCGGTAGAAAGGCGCATAAGTGAAAGATGGTGGTGTTTACACGGATATGTCGCGACAGACGCGAGCTTCGATGAAACCAGTAAGTTTCTGAATCATTATTTTACTTTTATAAAGGCAACTTAGCCTTATAAAACATATAGCGGTAAAAAAAATACTTTGACTACAAGGAGAAGCCACTTGGGTGCCGTGACTATCTGGAGGAGATAAATTGTGAGTGAGTTTGAAGAGAACCATGTAAATAATAAAGTGAACTATTCAATCTACATTGCTCATGAATGAAAATCGAGTGAATCGTTCTTGTTGAACGAAAATTTTTAGCAAGCTTAATTCTTTCCACGCAATTGAACATGATGGAACAATGACATTAAATGATTCACATTTATTTTTACATGTTTTAATTCGGTCGCTTTAACGCTTCATACAAATTGAAAGGCAGAAGTGAACCGTATGATAGCCATAAGCGATAGAGTCCTCTGTCATACGCGTCTATCGCCTATCCTCTGCGGAGAACAACACTTTAACCGTAGTTGTTTTAAAAGAATAAAGGTGCTATTCCATTTGTGGTGGCAATGCCGTTTTCGGTCGTGGCCGCCCACAGCGACACTACTGTTTTGTATGGTTTTCTATAAAATACATTCCGAGTGCGACGACAGTGTCACTGCCACCGGGCTTCATAGTAAACCATACAAACCAGAGTGTCGCTGCAGTAGGCACCAAATGACTGCAAGCGGCATTGCCACCACGAGTGGAACGGCACCTTACCACCTTTGAGCACGTGCGATCAAAATTTAATCCGACATGCTGAAAAACAAGATCGCATCGCATCGCTCGCTCTGTGCAGGCCCTTAGTTCCAGTTTTGGAAGTTGTTAACCACGTTTTACCGTTACACGCTAAGTGGCAATGTCAACCGTATGTAGGGCGGAACGCGGCACAAATTACCGTGACAGTCGAACGTACCTGAAACAAAAGAATAATTTCAAGTTATATTACTAAGCTTTTCCGTGTGGTTGCCGGGTTAGAATAGGGCCACTCCATGTCTTCCCGTGGATGTCGTAAGAGGCGACTAAGGGAATAAGGGCTTGTAGTACTGTTAGGCGATGGGCTTGCAACCTGTCACTAATACACTGGTAAACATCTTAGCCCGATTGTGCAAAATGTGGTTACAGAATTATCAACAAGTTTTTTAGAGTTGTTGGTATTTCTGTAGCTCTGCCTACCCCACTCTGGGAATAAAGGCGTGACTTTATGTATGTATGTATATTACTAAGCTGAAACAGAATATCTATTGAATAGCTATTAACCCGCGGTATAGCTGCAACATCTACTTTCACAGCTGACGTCTCTTATCTTATCTTACAGATGGGCCCTTTCGGATACACTTCGACCCCTTTAGGATCTTGTGTGCAATCACCCTCTTACACACTCAGCTGTTCGAATGTGCAGTTTCCTCACGATGTTTTTCCTTCACCGTAAGAGCATCGGCTAATGTACTTAGGTTACAAAAACTCATTGGTACATGGTGACCGCGGGGGTTCAAAAGGCTGATATCTCTTATAAGGCCCAACCGATTTTTATGAAATGAAATAACTTATTCAGTTAATAAAATAAAGTTTGGAACGGATGAATGAAAGATTATTGACGAAAGAGATACACGAGTACAGTGCGAAAGTGAGTGGAAGAGTGGGAAGGGGCCGCCCTAGGTGTACTTTTTTTAATCAAATCGGAGAAATACTGAAAAAGGGCCGAATCATAAGTACCCAAACCGACGTGCATGCATGACTCGATGTTATGTGGAAGAAGCGAAAGAGATTTGTCAGGATCGTAGCAGGTGGAAACAAGTGGCCTCGGGCTACCCCTCCGGGAAACTGGTGTGATTTAATGTATATATGTATAAAATAAATTATTTTGAAACCGAAACCTACCTAAGAAACATCCCGATTTAACTAGTTTTATAAAAAAAACGCCTCCGACACTCAGAGACACACATATCATACTTGTAGCACCCCCTTTCTTACTTCGGGGGTTAAAAATAATTAAATTGGAAGGTAATTATGAATAAATTTAAGTAGTAATTTTCAGAACTATACATCTTTAAAAAAATTGTTTCACCTAGTTCTTTTACTTAAGTTGTTCGATAGTGTGAGATATTTGGAGCAGGCTTTTAGTACTTTTATCTGTTATTTTTTATGTGTTCAATTAGATCACAAATGCGTATTTAATTAAAAAGTGCATGCAATTAATATAAATCTCTTTCACAGTAATGTATGGTACAGATTTTATTAACAATAAATAACACCGTGTTTTTAATGATAAATGCTTTAATGGCACTTTACTACGATAAATATAAATTTCAATAGTCAATGTATGTATTATTTGAAAGTCCTTAGACCTTATTAATACATTGTTCACTAACATAATATTTTTTTTATAAGAAAATAACTGTTTATCAGCGTTATAAAAGTTAACGAGACGGTAATAATGGCCCAGAGTAATTATAAACAGATTTATCAGTTGCCCGGCGACAGCCTAGCCTGGTGCAACTAGATTGCGGAATTGCGCAATGCTGGCGACACAACGACAATATCATAGGAGAGGAACCACTTGTAGAACAAACGCTATAAACAATAACATCAATTCAAAATACAATGACAGCGAACCAATGGAGTACAGTTTCTAGGGCATGCAGTACCGGTATCGGTTCCAAGATTTCCATTTCCCGGTACTGGGCATCAGCAGTACCGGGAGTCCCGGTTCTCCCGGTTCTTAGTGTAAGCTGGACAAGTTGATGGTTTTTTTAATAATTTATTTCTATGTTATGTTAAGAAAAGAAATAAAACGATTGAAAAAGATTATTCATACATATTTATCATTTAGTAACATAAAAAGAAAATATCTATTACAAAATTATCTTAAAAATAAAATGATTTGTTGTTTCTTATATAAAACAGGTTGAGATAATTTGTAAAAAGTTATAAGAATAAAATTTAACTAATTATTTCACTTTTATTAATTGACTTAGTAAATCAGCCTTTAGATATGACAAAATTGACAAAGACCGAAGACGGTTTATTTATTAATATCACACATCAATCTTAAAACATTTACAAAACGATAAAAAAATAAATTTTAACAATTTACAAATAAAAAAGTAATATAAACTAATTACATAAATGGAAATAACAGTTTTGGTTAAGACACACATTAGACTATATGACATTTTTAATATAGCTATCACAATCATATCACAATTCACAAGTAATTAAAATCATTTATAAATTTAAAAGAATAATCTGTAAAAAATATATTGCATTTTTTTCTTGGTAATAAGACCGAAGAAAACTAATTGCATCCAAGGTATGGTCGCGTAGCGAGGTTCGTAAACGATTGCAAATATAACCTGCTGATGAAAATATCCTCTCGGGTTCTATACTTGTCGCTGGAATAGTACTTAAATATTTATAAGCTAAAGAAAGGTATTTACCACGGTCACCACCATTCTCGTATAATACCATTTCAATTTTAATTTTTTCGAAATCATCCATGTAGTTTTGTCGTTGTTGAGGTTTATTTTGCGTTGCTTTTTGTAATTCTAATTTTAGTTCTTCTTTTTTGCTCTTAATCGTAGTAGGAGCTGGGTTTCGAAGAAAACTCACTATCAATTTCTAAAATCTCGTCTTCATTTTGTTGGTGTTCATTAATAGAACCCTCTTCAAAAGTCTGAGAGACAAGTTTAACTATGTTTCTGCACATCTCGTCTGAAGTAAGTCTGGGAAACGTTGCCGTATCTTCATTTCTGATGTCTTCAAAGTACTGGTTCAGATTTGTGAGGTAGTAGAGTGTAGAAGCTTCTGTAAGGCGACGTTTGCTGTATCTGTTTTTCAAGGAATTAATCATTTGCTTGCTAATACTGGTATTGGTTGGTAATTTTTTAATTGCAAATTTTATAGCAATATCGGCAGTTAACAATGAAGCATCACAACGAGACAAACCTTCCACAATAGTTTTTATTATTTCTAAGATTTCGTTTAGCTCTTCCAAAGTCTTCCAATCTTCTTGATTGAAACAGATGTCAATGTCGAGATCAATCAAAGCTTTTACGATACATACTTTAAGCTTCAGAAAGCGATTTAACATTTCTGACATACTGCTCCATCGCGTTTTTGCGTCTAAAACTAGAGGATACTCTTTCCCGAACTCTGCAAGTACATATTTTTGTAAAATATCATCATTTTTTGTAGGGGACTTTTTAAACAACTTTACAATTTTTCCAACTTTAGATATCAAATCCAAGTAAGTTGATTGGTCTGTGATATTTCTATAGCTTATCTCATCTATAAATATAACTCCATCACAATCATTCGCGTCATCGACATCATCGTCATTTTCTATATTCAAATCAGAACATTCATGAAAAATAGTGTCACTGTTAAATCCACGTCGCTTGACCAACTCAGCTAACGTTATATCTTCGTCTTCGTCTTCAAAAATGTTTGGCTTTTCCGATTCTATTGCCTCTGAGTCAATTTCCTCATCGTTTGTGGCAATTGTAGCAGCTGTGGCAGGTTTATTGTAGAACACGTCCGACAAAGCCAGTTGAATACCATGAGCGATGCAAAGTTGATGCAAGGATTTACTGAGAAGTTTTCCAATTTTCACCATAACACTACAACCATCCGTGGTCTCTGCGATAATATCAGTCTCTAGAGATATTCCAAAAGTTTCAAGTTTTTGTCGAATCTGTTCTACAAATTTTTTGGCTGGGAATGAGCCATATACTCTTATAAGACCTAAATTTTTAAATTTGAAGGGACCGCTAAGTGACGGTGAATGTAAATTTAAACTTATGTATCTGCGGTTTTTGTTTGATGACCACTCATCGAATGAGATCGCAAACTTTTCATTTTTGTCCAATAGTGTTTTAATTGCACTCTTTAGTTCTTTTTTTTTTCTTTGTGATGTTGGATAACGATTTCTCTTATTGTATTTGGGGATTTAGGAAGCTTATGTCCGGCCTTTTCGAAAACCTGTCTAATATCTTTAGAATTTGTTAGTGTACGAAAAGGCATGCCATCTAATGCAATCATTCGAGATATTCTAGTTGCTGTGGAAGGATTTTCTTCCGATTCGTAGTAATCTGTCAGTTTTGCTTTCTTACTTGTGGATGGAAGAGACAAGTCAGAGTCTTTATTTTGGCAGTCTGAGCTTTTTGTTAATGGAGGAGTTTTTTCGACCTCTTCGTGATGCACATTCTTGAAATGTTTGTGTAGTCCACTCGTACTTCCTCCTACACATTTTAATATTTTATTGCACGTTTTACATTTAGCACTATTTTTATCTTTTGCTCGAAGAAAGTAACGCCAAATATGTGCTTTATCCACAGAAATTTCTTCAAACTCCATAATTATTCAAATTTGAAATAGAAACATTCATTTACGTTATTTACATAGTATTAGTAGTAGATACATTGCATAGTATTACATTTACATAGTTAATGAAGAACACTGAAGTTAAGATCAATTTATTCGCACTTTATAGATACGAATTAGGTTGGTACGAATAAATATTAAAAAAAAACATTCGTGTATTTTATATTCCATCTACTGTAAAAGTCATGCGAATCTCTGGTGATTTTAATAACCATTAAACATTTACATTACTTGAATCTTTAATTTTGCACTTAAAAATAGTGGAAAATAACAAACAAGGCTAAAAAAGCACTTTGCTTACCTGATAAGATAACTAACTGATCCGAGGATTTCAATTCTGTGGATTTTATTTCACCTCAATAGTCTCAGAACAGCCACAATCACAACACAATAATCCCTAAATTACAAATGCGACGTTGCCATACTTGCCATTTTGTGTTTACTGGAATGCATATTATTGGCTTAAATAAAATAAAGTTAGGTATGTAGAAAAAAGTAAATTAATATTTGTTATTAAATTTTAAGGAAAGAACCGTGAGAACCGGGATGCAATCTCTAGTACCGGTTCTGCGGATACTATAAAATTCCCGGGATTTCCCGGGAATAACAGAACCGGGATTTCCCGGGAGCATGCCCTAAGTTTGACACAATGACTAAAATATTTTGAAGCGGCAAGCACCACATTATGCAGTTGTTTTTGGGCAAAAATTAATAAATTATGTTGTCTTATTTATATCGATAAGCGACAGCTGGTAGTGGTCAATTCTTAACAAACTTTATTAGTAAGAGGAACTTTATGGACCACAATCATAGAACACAATGCCTAGGGTTTATGAATCCAGCCATAGAAACGCAGGAAGAACGTTTCAGATCGCTTGGTAGTCTATAGAAATATCGTAATCGCGTTTCTTAAACAAAGTTAAAGCCACAGGTCTCGGAAGAATTACTTATACCTAACTACTATCCTTTGCCTAAAAGTAGGTAATACTCCAGATTAAAGTTTGTTTAATGCAAGTAAAAATTACAGTCCAATAAAAAAGCTGCAGATGTTTTAAATAATACAAAAACTGACACTAAGTTGAACTAAACTTGCGCTTCATTAAAAATAATCGGTTAACTACAATTATCAGCTCAATGTAAATAAAATTTATATAAACGATGCCATTACACATCGACTATAATTACTTAATGACATTATTGAGTTTAATGACTGACTATATCACAAACGCGCCCCGCGTTTTCCCTTGAAAGTGATACACATCTTAGCGCTCCCGCATCTCTGTTTTAACGTTACAAATGTCTTTGTTCGCGAGCAACTACATAATAAAACGTTATGTTCCTTTGAAGGACGTGACGCTTCTAGTCGTAATGATGAGAACTGCTAATTATTTGGTGATTACAACTGGGTTTTTTTTTGCCGACGATCTATAGAAATTGGAGTTTGTTAGGCAGCTTACGTAAACAAGTTATTTTTGCATTTCTTGGTAAACTATGTACAGTCAAAATCAAAAGTACCTAGCTAAATAGAAAAACATTGAGTAGGGGTCATTCCACCTAATTTGCATAATGCCTAACTTACCAATACTCCTAGAATTCAAAAGGATTTAGTGTCAAAATACCTAAATCCCAGAATGCCTAACTTTTTGTCCATGACACCTTAATTTGAATACGGCTTAATTTTAAAATGTCTTATTCTCATAATGGACAAACTTCACAACAGCTTTATCGCAAATACCGTATGTTCAAAACAACCAGGTACCAAAATACCTAAATTTTAAATAGGCTTGTTAACCTTCATGAATAATTTGATTTACTATCTCCTTTAGTGCTGAGCACTTATATTGAAGTACCAGTATTATAAAGATAATGCAAACTATTTAGGCATTTTGAAACTGTGTCATTTTGGCATTCTGGAGTTTTCAGTTGAAGCTATATTATCACTTTTGTTCATTTTAGGAATGAGACAAATTGATATTCGGGTATTATGAGCCCATGGCAATTTGAAATTTAGTTAAATTATTAAATTAGGTTTAATAAAAATTAGGCGGAATAAGCAGAACATTCTCAAAATGATCTAGACACGACGTACAATAGTCGAGTGCAGATCATTTTGAGCTCTCCGGTTGCGTAGTACTTCTGTAGCTGACTGTACGTGAGTGTGTTGACAATTAATAACGACACGTTGGCCTAGTTGGGAGTGACCCTGCCTCCGAAGCCAGCGGTCCTGGGGTCTAAATCCCAGTAAAATCGCGCTCATCAAACAAATATCTGCCATATATGTGTGATGAGCGCGAATATTTGTTCCTGAGTATTGGATGTTTTCTATGTATTTAAGTATGTATTTCTCTATATAAGTTTGTTTATCGTTGTCCAGTACCTATAATACAAGCCTCGAGCTTAGTTTGGGATTAAGTCAATTTGTGTGAGATTGTCCTCTGATGTATATATTTTTTATTTAATAAATGTAATTTACACTTAAATTCAGATAAAGGAGTTAATGTATATTGTATTTAAATGAGTAATAATAAAAAAATAAAAATAAACGAGTCGTGAAAATAATAGTACACGGCACTAACACTTAAATGCAATAAAACATAATAAAACAGTAACAATCGAAATAAAACCAAATTGTTAAGTAAACCTAGGCGACATAATTTAATTTAGGCCTTAGGGAAAACAATTGAGCAGTGAACTGTAAGGCTATGATAGTAAGTACATAAATGCATTGCCAACCCTGAGGGCTAAGATGGAATGGTATGGTGATGCTATGGTAGCATAGAGGTAGGTTTACAAGTAATGTAAAAAAAACCTCGCCATATTGCGAAAAAAAATTATGAAAGATTGATACCACTCTTAGTTTTTTTATCATAAGAAAGTAAACAAAATTGTCTAAAGGAGAAAGCGGTGGGAAAATAAATGCGAATCAATTCGTTTTGGGCTGCGGCCAAACGCCTATGTAGGTACGCCAGCACTCGCGCTGTTGCGGGCTTCGTTGCTATTACGTTTTATGTAGGCGCTTTTGAAACGTAGATCGTTTACTTGCCTATGAACCGGAGTAGTGATTTTTAATGGCTTTCTAAATAAAACATTTCGGGAAGTAATAGCTTATATAGTCAGAAATATAGTTTCAAACGTAATAGTTAACTAGGATGAAATGCTAAGTGTACATTTTAAATTATGCCGCAGCAACAAGTAAAATATACTGTACTGATAGGTGATTCTCCTAGAACTTAATTTAATTCGTGCGATTTAGTAATTTTACTAATAAATAAATGAAAAGAACGTATTGTTTCAAAAAATAGAAAAAAAATACGTATAAGTTCAAGTTTGAGTTTTGTTTAAAAAAAAAAACGACGAATTCAATTTTGTTATAGGGCTAAATTATTAAAGGTTAGTAATATTTTCGATAAAAAACATCGAATTTACTTGTGAATGTCTCCTGTTTAGACTTCGTTTAAGAATATAAATATAAAAAAAAAATACCAAAACCTTCTTCAAATTGAATACTTAATTCATTTTTATCTACCAGACGAACCCCCTTCCACAGGTAAGGTAAGGAAGCCCATTAAAAAATGAAGCAGCGAGCATAATTACCGGTGGTAGTTTCCCCCAGACGAGTAGTTCCCTCGAGTGGGGGGTGGGGGAGGCAGACGGTGAAAAAATGGTCTGGCTTGCAATTTATAAGCGATCCGCACACTTGGCTTGATTAATAGCAGAGCAAGCGCGTCGGAATTAAAATATGATTCTGTATAATTTGGCAACGTTTTCAACAGTATAACAAACATCTTTTATCATGTTTATAATACTTCACACTTTAGTCATAGTTAAAGCATAGTTGGTGTATCTGTATATATCTTTCTTTTTTTTTTTCTTTATTAAGTTCTTGAAGCAGTCGTAGTTTAAAAACACTGGGTAAGCTGTGGTTTCCTATAATTGGATAAGCATCGACCTAGATTGTAAATTACCTAGATTTAAGCATTAGTAAGATGTATTATCTGTTGGAAGTTCTTAATAAATAAATAAATAATATCCCCAATAGAGAAAAGAGGGGTTTTTTCCTTTTGTATGTAATATATATTTCTAATCACGTTCTCGAAAACGGCTCTAACGATTGAGATGAAAAATGCGGAATAGAGGTTTCTCGGGTCAAAAAATCGATCTGTCAAGTCATCAACTACTTATGGGAGAATTCGGGTTCCGCCGTAAACTCGGGTTCTGAGGTATTTAACATACATAGACGACACTATCAAATTGTGATTTAATAGTGTCGTCTACATACACCCGAGTAGAGCTCTGCGCCCAGGTATAGTTGAAGTAATCAATCAATATGGTTCCACTATAGTACCTTGTCACTTTCATTCGAAGAGAAAATTTCATATATTATACTAGTGACCCACCAGCGGCTTCGCCCGCTGCAGATTTTTTGTCAATTTTTTTTTTAATAAAAAGTATATATAACTTCTAGTACCTCCCAGAATATGTGTAGAAAATTTCATGATGATTCGTCAAGTAGTTTTTGCGTGAAAGCATGACTGTCAAGTAATAGACAAATTATTTGCAATAAAATAATATTGCGACTATAAATTGAAATGTAAGCTATCCTATCTTTCAAGTTGGGTCGATTTGCAGACGGTGTGCAAATCAAATTTAAAATCGGTTCAGTAGTTTAGGAGTCCATCGCGGACAAACAACGTGACACGTAATTTTTATATATAAAGATATGAAATTGTCTCAATGAATGAAAGTGACAAGGTACTAAAGTGTAAACATATTTATGACTTCAACTTTAATAAGTTTAACATGACGTCGTCACTACTTTGGAAAAACCTCGGATCTCATTTACCATTTTAAAATTATGAAGAGAAATAAGTTTATAATCGTAAATCACGAAATATGAGATACGAGGTTTTATCAAAGTAATAACTATGTGTATCTGTGTGTCTGTTGGTGGCGTCGTAGCTCCCAAACTTATGGACGAAACAAGTGGTTTTTTTTAAGTCGAGATGGTTGTGAGTTTCGTTTCATGAACATCGGTAAGGCAGTTTAAGAGATATCAGCTCTGAAAGAAGGGGTTGCCATAAAACCAGGGGTTTTTATCGATTGATAGTTGTTATATATAGGTATCTTCGCGTAACCAACAATTGACCTTAATCTCACGTAGTATAGTAATAACAGAAACTGTCTGTCTGTCTGTTTGTTACGCTTTCACTTAAAACCGCTGAACCGATTTAGATGAAATTTGAAATGCAGATAGTTCGAATCCTAATAAAACGACTTAATAAAACGAACTGGAATAAAAACCGAAATGGAATTTGAACAAGATGCAAACCAGGAGATTTTATCTACTATGTTTATTCTACTATTGTAATCCTATTCTCAACGTTATGATAGCTCTTATTTACTTGACAGTAATGGCGGCCGACTTATGAACAACTGTTAAAAGCCAGGTTTAACCGAATAAAATAAAACCCCAGATTTAAACTCATGGTTTCGGACCGTTCTATCCGTTTCCCAAAACACCCGTTCCCAAAACATCCGTTCCCATCACTACCTTTTCCTAAATAATCCGTTTCCCGATATAAATGTTTCCCAAAATGTTCTTTTGCCAAAAGATACGTTTGTCTTGATATCCGTTTCCCAAAACACCCGTTCCCAAAACATCCGTTCCCATCACTACCTTTTCCTAAATAATCCGTTTCCCGATATAAATGTTTCCCAAAATGTTCTTCTGCCAAAAGATACGTTTGTCTTGATATCCGTTTCCCAAAACACCCGTTCCCAAAACACCCGTTCCCAAAACATCCGTTCCCATCACTACCTTTTCCTAAATAATCCGTTTCCCGATAAGTATTCTACCCAAATGGTAGAAATGTTCAATTCCTCGATTCGTATGCATTTCTGTGACCCAAACACGAACGTGTAACGTAAATAAATAAACGTAATTTAAACATTTAAAAAATATAGAGACTTGTTTCTTTCAGGAATTGATAGTCGAATAGCATATTATTAGAGTATGCAGTTTTAGCTACTTATTACCAATAGCTTTGTACTACTAGCGTGGTCCATTTTGCTGTGAACGGTCATAAATATTGCGTAAGTCTTTGAAGAATGGCAAGGTAGGTAAATCAGGATTTATTTACGGGGAGTTCGTCAGAAACGGGTCTTTTGGGCATACGGGTGTCATGAGAGACGGATCTTTTGGCATACGGATGCTATGAGAACGGGTGTTTTGACATACTGATGCTATGAGAAACGGGTCTTTTGGGCATACGGGTATCATGAGAGTCGGATTTTTTGGTATACGGATGTTATGACAACCGGGTGTTTTGACACACTGATGCCATGAGAAACGGGTCTTTTGGGCATACGGGTATCATGAGAGTCGAATTTTTTGGCATACGGATGCTATGAGAACGGGTGTTTTGACATACTGATGCTATGAGAAACGGATCTTTTGGCCTATGGTGGATTTAGAAAACTGTTATTTTGGAACGGATGTTTTGGGAAAGGATGTTTTGAGAAACGGATAGAACGGTCCGAAACCAAACTCATGACCCAATAGTATTAAAATCCCGATCTTTCGACACAGCACAGTAATATGTACAAATATCGCACAGCTATGAAAATTAATTTGCTAAAATTACATTTCGCTGTGTGATTCGATCAAATAACTATCAAGTATTTCAATTATTAACAGATTGTGATCAAAGTTTAGGGTTTAATTAAATTTGCTCATGCATGGCGTAGTATATTAAATTGCCAAGTTTTCAATCATCGCAATTTGGAAGGTTTCAACTTTGGTAAACCAGGACTACGCCGTTTTGTCACCTGTTTTACTGTATTTTTTTTATTGTTGTTTTTTTTTATGTCGTGAGAGGCGACTAAGGGAATATAGCCTTTAGTACTGTTAGGCGATGGGCTTGCAACCTGTCACTAATACACTGGTCAACATCTTAGCCTGACTGTGCAAAATGTGGTAACAGAATTATCAACAATTTTAAAGTTGATGATATTTCTGTAGCTCTGCCTACCCCACTCTGGGATTGAAGGTGTAACGTTATGTATGTATGTTACTAGCTGTTGCCCGCGACTACGTCGGCGTAGGTCTTTTATCGCTATTCCCTAGGTAAATGTAAAATTTTCCGGGATAAAAACTATCCTATGTCCTTCTCCGGGACTCAAACTATCTCCCTACCAAATTTCATCTAAATCGGTTCAGCAGTTTAAGTGTGAAGAGGTAACACACAGACAGACACACTTCCGTAATTATATTAGTAATATATGGATGTTTGTAGCATCCGTGTGGTTGCCGGGTTAGAATAGTGCCACTCCATGTCTTCCCGGGGATGTCGTAAGAGGCGACTAAGGGAATAAAATGCTTGTAGTACTGTTAGGCGATGGGCACAGAATGTTACAGAATTATAAACAAATCTTTTTAGAGTCGTTGGTATTCCTGCAGCTCTGCCTACCCCACTCTGGGAATGAAGGCGTGATGTTATGTATATACGTACTTAGGTATAATTATTTGTAATTTATCTATTTAATTATATTGACATTGAAATAACTTGGTTAACCCCCGCTTACTAACCCGGATTCGATATTTGCATAATCGGTTGTGATAACCACGATAATAAAATTTATGTACATATTTAGCAACCAATATTGTTCTCCCGTATCCATCTATACTATCTATCTATACTTCTATACTAATATTATAAATAAAAAAGTAACTCTGTCTGTCTTTTATGCTCTTACGAATAAACCGCTGATCGGATTTAGATGAAATTTGTATGGAGATAGTTTGAGTACCGGAGAAGGACATTGGGTACTGTAAGCCTGGGAGGCGCCTATTCCTAAGCGTAATACTTTACGCACTTTCAACTAAGCTACGTAGAATAAAAGTATACGTCTTGCAGTGTTAATATATTCTTTCATTTATTTTAACGTTTAAATATACATTAGTTCACATGTGAATGCCAACGCGGTCCGTTGGAGACTCTGGAGCGTCCCCCTGAAAACCACCGGCGGGCATTCCATATTTCGAAATCTTTTTTTATTCAAAAGATTTCGAGACATTTCGACATAACAAAATAGAAAAAAGAAAACAATGAAAGGAGTATGTACTGCCACATCCTTCTTTCATTACATCCCTCGCCCCTCTGGAAGCAAGGTCCCTACCTATGCTATCCTATACGAAACCCTAATGACTACCTAAGGAGGGAACAATACATTAAGGGGGATCGTCCTGCTCTACAGGATAATTTCCTGTGACAATACCGCATCTGATGCCAAAACTTGTGTTAGTGACGTACCATGCGTCATCGGCATCGTCTGCGCTACTTGCCATAGTAAACTTCGACTCTTCAAAAACCCTGCCAAAAATAAAAGACGCGATCCATGGTTAACCATACATATCTACTGTCAAACATGCTTGACAGCCCAAACACTGAAGGAGTGAAGGTGCCTGGTCAACAAGAAAGAATCAATTCCCTTTATACGTTGCCAGCATAAAATTACAAAAGCATTAAACATCGTACCAAGGAGGTTGGTATCGACATTAAAAAACAAATAGACCCGTGTCTATGATTTAACGCCTTAGGGTTTGGCGCACACAGTCGCCTTTACTTGCGGAACCATAGACATCCCCTCTCATCAGACAGAGAGTTACTGTCTGTGGTGCCACAGGCACTATTTCTAAGTGAGATGACATCAGATATGTCATGTCACTTTGGCATGACAACTAAACTAATATTCTGAAGGAATATTAGTTTTACCTACCTATTTAAGTCGTGATAAGAATTCATGCTCTGAAAGACCATCAATCGTTATCTCCTATCAATATCTACTAAAAAAAATTTTTATTACTAACTACAGCTGTGCTAAGATATTTAATTACATGTCATTAAATTAAAAAAACCATATATCAGTAGTACAATTTGCGAACGTAAGCGTCGCCAGATGGCAGCTTAACTCAGCATCAGTACATGAAATTAATAAACACCATTAAAGACATCTGAAAACAAACAATTATACGGGGCCAAGCATCCAAGCTATCGAAGAGCTGGCGCCTATTAAAAGACAAGACATAATAGTTTAAAACAAAATTTCAACGATACGGCTCTACAGAAGGGACGGGCATGGTGCAGTCCAGACATCGGACTTCCTGTGCCTTCCACATCAAAGGCAGGATTGCATGCCAGTGTTCCTTCTGCTAACAGCAGCCGTCAGACTTCTTACATCAGTTTTTTTTCAACTCAGCAAATGCGCATGAAATAAAAACATAATTATACACATTAAATCAAATAAAGCTGCCCATAATAACATCATAAGAGCATGAATAAGCATCCAACCATATCGCCATCACATAACAAACGATATGAAATACGTGACTTGAGCACCATAGAAAACATCTGTCAGGCGTTATGTGAGATGAAACCCATACAGAGTTTCTTCCACACCTTACAGGCAAAGTGGAATTCTCATCATAAGACCAGAAGTAATGTTCCCATGGAGACAAGCCTGCATCTCACTTTCCTCTCCCTTTTCATGGCTATTCATGCTCGCTCATTGTGTTAGCGAACTGCAAAGACAAAATGAAAGTTAATATTATACATGACTATACACAATTATATACAACTTTATAACTAAGCTCTAGCATGAAATTTCTTTAACCTAATATTGGCAGTTAGCTCTGGGCGAAGGCAAAGAAAAGACGGCCTTCGTGACGCATACGGGGCTATATGAATTTAATGTATTGCCGTTTGGTTTGAAAACGAGTCAAGCCATGTTCCAGCGAGTGATGGACAAGGTGCTTGCAGGGTTGAAATACAAAAAGGTTGTTGTATATGTCGATAATATTTTGGTTTATGGTAAAACGTTTGAAGAATTTGTGTCGGCATTGGAAGAGGTTTTATCGCGGTTAAAATCGGCCAACTTAACCCTAAAACCGAGTAAATGCAAATTTGGGTACCAGAAAGTGACAGTTTTGGGACATGAGGTGTCAGCAAATGGAATTGGGCCCGATGTGAACAAGATAAAGGCAATGAGGCAGATACAAACCCCAAGGAACGTAAAGGAGGTTAGATCAGTGCTGGGTTTGTACTCTTATTACAGAAAATTTATCGAATAGTAGTATACTGTTGAAACTGCACAGTAGAAAAGTTTCTAAACTTATTTACATCAAATGAAGTGGGTTCACAAGGTGAATGTACTTTGATCTGTCTCATATGGGTGTCTCTACCATTTTGATGGTTGCTTAATACCGCTATTTGAATCATGAAATTTCTTTAACCTATTCCTATGAACAATAATACATTTTGTTACCGTACCGACTTTCCTGATCTTATAATTATTATTACAAAGCCTTGTAACAATTTCGAATGGTCCCTTGTATCTCCTAGCAAGTTTATTGCTTAATCCAGACTTGCGCTTCGGACAGTATAGCATTACGAAGTCCCCACTATCATAAGAGATATCTTTGGCCTTGATATCGTAGTAAAACTTCTGCTTCAGTTGGGCGCGCTGTATATTCCGGGCAACTTTTCTTCTTAATATCGACAATCTTGTTATTTTATCCGCTAGCGTATCTGAAACCCGGAGATTATTGATGCGCAACTCGATATCAGATTTATATAATGGTTCCTTACCATACACAATCAAATGCGGCTCCACACCTGTGCTAGCCTGTTTCGCGCTATTGTAGGCATAACATACCATAGGCAAATACGTACACCAGTCTCGTTGCTCCTCCGAGACATACTTTGAGATCATGCCCAATAATGTCCTGTTAAATCGTTCCACTAAACCAACTGTTTGCGGATGATATGTTGTCGCATGTGTGAGCGTCACATTAAAAAGACTTGCGGTCTCTCTAATGGTATTAGAAGTAAATACTGAGCCTTTGTCGGTTATCAGCTGTCGAACTCCTCCAAATCGGCACAATATTTCGGTAACCAAAAATTCATTGATGGTTTCCGCGGTGGCTCTGGGCACGGCTTTGCACACTGCATACTTCGAGAGGTATTCCACTGCGACTAAAATATACCTATTCTGTTTATTCGAAATCTGTAACGGCCCTACCACATCGACGCAAAACTTGTCGAATAAATCTGCAACATTTATCGGTATTAATGGTGCGATCACTTTGTTGACATTCCTCAGTTGACACTGTTGACACGACTTGACATATTCGTTTCCTTTTTTCTCTGCCTTGGACATGTAATATCTTTCATTAAACTTTTCATATGTCTTAAACAAACCAAAATGTCCTCCAGACACTGGCTCATCATGCAATTCTAGCATACATTCTGCAAACTTCTCCTGCGGCAATACTAAGAGCTTTCTCGTTTCTTGTCCAACATCCCTTTTCCTATACAATAAATTATCCTGCAAAAAATAATTTTGATAAACATTCGTATTGCTCTGTCGCATTTGATCCAAAATATGGCGGCAAAATGAATCAGTTCGTTGTGCCGTCCTCATACTATCGCTATTCAGCGCATATAAGACGAATCCGTCTTCTTGTGCGGGAATTCTCTCCATACACTCTGCACTCGGGTTCTCGATCAACGGATTTCTGCTCAAGAAGTCGGCTACGACATTATCCTTGCCACAGCAGTATACAATATCGAAGTCCCAGGACTGTATTGATAAAGCCCATCTGGCGAGTCTGCCGTTCATGTCACGCTTGCTTTTTAACCATATTAACGCTCTATGGTCAGTGACAACCTGAAATTTCATTCCCCACAAATAGTGCTTAAAATAATTTATCGCCCATATTAATCCTAGGCATTCTTTCTCTGTCACTGAATATCTTTGTTCAGCGGCACTTAATTTTCTTGAGGCGTATGCAACTGGCTTCATTTCACCTTCCTTGCCCTGACAAAGGCAACTTCCCAACGCCTTCTCGGAACTATCGACAAACACTCTCGTTATCGCATCCTTATCATTAGAGAAATATGCCAATACCGGTGCGGAACACATTTTCTCCTTCAATTTGTCAAACGCTCTCTGTTCTTCTTCTGCCCAAACAAACCTTTTATTTTTCTTTGTAAGGCTCGTTATCGGTAATGCGATCTCTGCAAAATTATCGATAAATTTTCTGTAATAAGAGTACAAACCCAGCACTGATCTAACCTCCTTTACGTTCCTTGGGGTTTGTATCTGCCTCATTGCCTTTATCTTGTTCACATCGGGCCCAATTCCATTTGCTGACACCTCATGTCCCAAAACTGTCACTTTCTGGTACCCAAATTTGCATTTACTCGGTTTTAGGGTTAAGTTGGCCGATTTTAACCGCGATAAAACCTCTTCCAATGCCGACACAAATTCTTCAAACGTTTTACCATAAACCAAAATATTATCGACATATACAACAACCTTTTTGTATTTCAACCCTGCAAGCACCTTGTCCATCACTCGCTGGAACATGGCTTGACTCGTTTTCAAACCAAACGGCAATACATTAAATTCATATAGCCCCGTATGCGTCACGAAGGCCGTCTTTTCTTTGCCTTCGCCCAGAGCTAACTGCCAATACCCTGAATTCATATCAAGGTCAGCAAAATATCTGGCTCCCTGTAAACAACCAAGCAAATCATCCGTCCTTGGAATCGGGTACGAATCCATCCTTATTTTTTTGTTTAGCGCTCTAAAATCGATACAAAATCTTGGTGGGCCCTCCGGCTTGTCCACCAACACAACGGGTGAAGCATAAGAACTTCTTGACTCCTGTATTATGCCATTTTCCAACATCTCCTGTACTTGCGCATCAATTATTTGCCTCTGTTTATTCGACACCCGATACGGTGCTTTATGAACTGGTTCATCATCCGTGGTATTCACTGAAATAAAAGTATCCTTATAACATCCCAATTCTCGGGTTGCAAAAGAAAAAGTGTCGCGGAACCCTTTCAATAAACCACCCAATTCTGTCTTTTGCTTGGCCGTCAATCCATCATTCACGTCAAAGACAACCGGTTTCTCGTCGTTAAGGTTTAACAAATAGTTTTCATTGCGCTGCACCCAATCTGTAAAATAAATATAATCAGTTTTCTTCAAAGAAGATTCATTATATACAAACTCATTAGGATCATGAGCACATATAGAAAAAAATGTTTTTTTCTCATTATGACGTGAGATGAAAGGCACCGAACTAATTTGTTTCAGTGTCAACTGACTCTTTACGAAATCGATTATTGCTTGGTTTTGTCGTAAAAAGTCTTGTCCCAGTATGATTATTTCGGCCGTATCGTGTATAATTAATACGCGTTGCCGATAATATACTGACGCAATTTGCATCCCTACCTCGGCAGAGGCATGCACATTGATTGCATAACCGCCTACCGCTCGCAAGGCCATAGGTCCGTGCGTTTGAGAATCCAAGGATAATTTATCCCACCGGGATCTGGAGATACAAGAGACACTCGCACCTGAATCAACGAGTGCTTCACAAATAATACCATTTATTACCACTGGAATAATCGGTACAGAAACATCCCTAGACTTATCTACAAGGATCGGGTTTGAATCCATGCCGCCTGTCGCATCCCGATCTACTAACGACGCGGCGTGAAGTTTGGGTGCTGCCTTGATGAAGAAGGAGTAACCTCTCGATAATCGGATCGATAACGTTCATTGGACGTCGCTGCGCCTTGCTGCCTTCGCGAACTTTCTTGTGGTGTCCAAGGGCGTGGGCGTGGACACGGACGAGGACGAAGATCGTGTGACTCGCGTGGTGCTTCTGGTTCAAAGTGCACTCTGCGTGGCGCTATTGTAGCTGGCGTCCCGAACGGTGTCGACTCATCGAATCGTGGTGTGTGCATCGGCTGATCACCGCGGTTCCTGATTTCTTCGAAGTTTACATCTGGATTAAAAACTGGCAATTCTACATTTCTTGCATATGTGTTGTCGCAATTAAATATGTCCTCCATTTGCATTATTGTTTTTCTAAGTTCCTCTTTAGATGCAAATAACTTCGATGCCAACAGCCACTGGTGATGCTGGTTCATAGATGTAATAAAATGCCTTATGAATCTTTCATCATCGATTTTAGCTTTAACAGCTAAGTTTTCTAAGGCGTAGAAATATTCAATCAGCGTTTCCTTGTTTTGCTGCCTTCTGTAGTAAAATTTTTGAGCAAAATCACCTCGGCAAGGAAATTGCAGTTTCAATTTTTCCACTAGCACTGCGTAGGTCGTGAATTCCTCAAAATTTGTCTTAAACCAGTGAAGGGCTGGTCCATCTAGATATGCGGCGATGGCATATTTTTTCTGCTCATCAGACCATCCTTTGATGATTCCAATGGCCTGGTACTGCATTAAAAAATCCTCCGTATCAGATAGCCCATTATATTTTCCAGTCGCCATTTTGCTATGCTATATGGGAAGGACACGCACAAAAATAAAATACTAATATGGGAACAGTTTAAAGCGAGAATAAGTTAATAAAGATATCACTCAGGTTCAGGTCAGGAGCACTCCACTTCTTGCTTGCGAGAAGATTCTTCGGTTCTCTTATTCTCGATACCCCGTACGGCTCCAACATGTAAGCCTGGGAGGCGCCTATTCCTAAGCGTAATACTTTACGCACTTTCAACTAAGCTACGTAGAATAAAAGTATACGTCTTGCAGTGTTAATATATTCTTTCATTTATTTTAACGTTTAAATATACATTAGTTCACATGTGAATGCCAACGCGGTCCGTTGGAGACTCTGGAGCGTCCCCCTGAAAACCACCGGCGGGCATTCCATATTTCGAAATCTTTTTTTATTCAAAAGATTTCGAGACATTTCGACATAACAAAATAGAAAAAAGAAAACAATGAAAGGAGTATGTACTGCCACATCCTTCTTTCATTACAGTACTTTTTATCCCGATAAACTGATACGGTTCCATAAGACTTGTTTCTGAACGAAACCTAATAAAAGAACAACTCATATTTCTGAGCAGATGAACGGACTGACATTTCAATATTTATCATTCACTCCAGTCACTCTCTCTTCTTCCAAATACTGTCTAACCTAGCAAACGTGCTCAGTAACCATTATTAAATTAAATCGAATAAACCACTGATAAGAAATATAAGAATACATATGGAGTAGCGGAAAACAGCTGGTAGTAAATAAACTCAAAAACGCGAATCGTTAAGGAGTATAAGGACCTTCATTTGACAACGTCAAGTCATGAGAAATTAACTAACGTCAAAAACAATAATTAGTCTTTGTGCGATAGGGTTCTACAATGATTCACAATTAAAATGGTTACCTGTTTTATTTTGACACAAAACGGACGCTATGTATTTTTGCCTCCAACAGTTAAATTGAAGCTAAAGCGATACTGTTTCAGATTGTTATATTTCAACATTTAGCAACTTTGTTTTCAATTGATTTTACACATTTCAAATCTTAAATATGTGGCACTTTCACCTCACAGCGATTGGTCATAAAGTCTCTGTTGCATTATAAACTGCTCGTTTCACCAGATGAGTCCGCGTCTGCGAGTTTTCACCAAGTCATCGGGTCCCATCCATCATCATGATTAATGTAGACGGCTTAAAAGTTAATAAAACGACCGACGCCGCATGTTAGGTCTTGGTTCTGTAGTCTATAGGTGAGCAGGTAGGTGATTCTCTTAAAGAAGCCACTTTCAGTTGGTCGACAGATAACAAAGATGGCCAGTTTAAATGGTCCCGGCACAGTATTAAACATTTTTGCGCGTTTTCAGCTTGGTCGCAGGTTTCGTCGTCTCGTAACCTTAGGGCGCCTTTCTACCAGAGCGTGCTATGCGTTATGCTACGTTGCTATAGATGCATTAGATATCCACCAATCATATTCATTGGTCCACATAGCAAGCACTGGTGGAAACTGGTAGCTTTCATATCCTCGCAGCATACCTGCATAGCTTATCTCTGGTGGAAAGGCACCCTTAAGGCGCGTACGGACTAGAGGCAGCCTCGGGCTAGGATCGCAGGGCTCGCTTTATTTCCTCAAATGCAAGCGCGGCTCAACCCGAGGTTGCCGCGGCGCGAGGCATCCGGAGTCGGGCTTGACTGTGCTCCGCGCTTCGACATAAAAGTGTCTCGCAAGTTTGGACGTGAATTGAGAAGTTTTTAACTGAGGCAAGGGATCATAGACATTGCCATAGAGCTAAAGTGATAGAAAAAAAATTGACGAAAACTTCATATAATTTTGATCAAAGCACACTTACAGTTAAATTACTTTAATCAATTAATTATATGTATCAAAATGGCGGACTGAAATGAATCAGGTGTTTAAAACGACTTGTTTCACGGCTTGGCCCGAGGCATGTGCCTCAGTCTGTGCTTTCAATTGTTTAACGGAGGCTGCGCGATAAACCGTGCGCATCTTTACGTGCGTACAAGCACTCAAGGCGACTTGAGTTAGCCGGTTAATATTCCTCTACGAATTGAAGAGTTGTACATGTAACAGCTCTCTATGCATGACGTCGCAAAAGAAATGTGCTTGCACGAAATATCCCTACCTAACCCATGGCTTCTTTAGCGTACAATTCCCGTTATTTGCCCTTTTCGTTATTTGTCCAATTCAATGTTATGGAAGCTTTGTAGATTATGTTTAGAACAAATTTTCTGTTTCATTATCTTCAATTAACAAACTTTGAGTAAGAATTGGGTGCGACCTGTAGATAGACATGACTGAACCTTGCACAATCCAGTTCATAAATATGTGTACACTTTAGTACCTTGTCTATTTAATGTCTAAACTAAACAAGGGTTCACTGAAGGTATCTCTCAAGGGTTAGCTGGAAGAGATCCCTTAAAGGGATAAGTTCGCCTTTGTATATCTTTTTATTTTTATTCATTGTATTGTTTTGGTTTTTCTCTTGTACAATAAAGTGTTAACATACATGCATACATAAACTGCCATATACACGGTGGGAACGAGTAACCCGCCAAATTTTAACCATCGACTCTAGAGCCTATTTGGAGTATAATTAATGTGGTGTAACATGAAGTCCAATAAAGCATGATTTTCGAGTTTTTTTTTTATCACAATTCCATAGTAAATTTAATTTCAACTTTGTCACCTTACCTAAATAATTATTTACTAAGAAATTGACTAAAATAATTTATGTTACTAGAAAGATTCATGTTATACTTATAACATGAATCTTTCTAGTAAATAATGTTTTATTAGGTTAAGGTGACAGAGTTCAAATTAAATTAACTATGGAATTGTTTTTTTAATTATAAAAATCTCGGAAATTATGATGTATTGGACTTCATGTTATACCACATTATATACTCCCAATAGGCTCTAGAATCGATGGTTAAAATTTGGCGGGTTACTCGTTCCCACCGTGTATAAATTTTCAGAGCGTTTAAAATGACAAGGTACTAAACAGTACACAAATTTATGAACTCGACTGTACCAAAACAGTTACTGGCCAGGGTTAAATCAACAAAAGCCACCATTACGTACATGGACGAACTTAACATCATTTCCACTAACCGCATCAATTCACAAACCGCGAATCAACATCCCAAATGAACGGTTACCCAAACTAGCTGCTAAAACATCAAATCCATTATTATTTCACTACTCGGCACACAGACAAAGCTTAAAGCCTTACTTACATACATAAAAAACAAATACCTCATCCGTATAATACATACATTCATGAATATTCTGCCACGGGGTCAACCAAACGCTTTCAAAACAGTTCTGTAGCAAAAAAAACTGATATCCTATTTAGGACCAATGTTTATACATAAGGAAAACAAGTTTGTCTGTCCGTTGACCCCGCTGCATTAAGGCTGATTACACACTGCTGCAAAACTTAAGAGATGTTAGAAATTGTGCATAAAACGGTGAATCACGTGTGAAATACGATGAGAAACAAGCCCTATAATTGAATGAAACAATAGTCTCTCTCCAAAGTCATCAAAGAATGGCATATCAAACACGGAGGTTTATCAACTACGCAAGTTCCTGCTTTTGTTTGTCGCTCATGGTCTATGAATGACATAGAAGTGCTAACGCATTAACCGCTGTCATTAACATTACTTATTGATGTACCCTTATGGTTTTATATTTTAGGGACATGAATAAAGTGTCCAATCTGCCACTTATCACCAAATGAACGCTTCCTATAACTTAAACAACGGCTCGATTTTTGCAAATCGATCATTCAATAATGACCGTGAAACGCTAAATCCGCAATTTTTATTATTCCGTTTTGGTTCTCAATACAAAATACTTTATTACAATTCATAATGTATACAGGTTGGAATACAGAATGTGTCTGTGTATATGAATTATGAACCCTATCCGGCACAGGAGCTAGAGAGGAGAAGTTATATAGGTACCTTTAGTTTGGGACTTGGTCAATTTGTGTGACACTATCCCGTGCGATTTATTATCTTCTTTTGAACACACGCTTTCTCAAAAATCGACCCGCAGGATACACTACTTTGGTTTAGCGTATCTTGCTTCGATATCGTAATCAAACTGTAAAGCTTCACTCGAAACACTGTCATAACGTCAGCAGCACGACTGCAATTTCGAAGCAAGATGGGCTGAAGCATAGTGGAATGAGGTGCCCGTGTGTAATCTCCCTGGCAACCCACGCCTCGACCGGACCAATCCTAAGCAGCCCTAATCAAACAAAGAACCCCGAAATAACCTGGTGACTGCATCCTTGTAAGTGCGAGGACCTTCGGGCAATGACACTGTGAAGTCTCTGTTCATATCCGACTTCAAAAAAAGAAGAAGGTTGAGAATAGGATTTTTTAAGACCGCTGGACCGATATGGAAAAATTTTTTTTGTTCGATTGGGTATACTTTCTAGTAGGTCCCATTTCAAGCACGCCAAGATCTGATGAATAATGATGATCTTGCAGAAATCGAGGGAACTCCTCAAATATTATAGGAAGAAATACGTGGACGACATAATATTATTATGATCACTAAAAGATAATGAAACATTTTGAAGACGGATATTTTTTGGGATATATATATATATATATATATTTCAGGTTGTGGAATCGGCTACCAGCGGGTATTAGGCAATCACAATTGGTAGATTCCCTGAAAGGCAAATTAAAAAAGTTCTGGCTTGACTCTATTTCCTAAATATTGTATCAACTATCCAAATGTTGATATATACACATGTGTAGTTTATGTAATTTTAAGTATGTTTATTGATGTTTAATTACATATCGTTCTATCTATTTATGTAAGTATTGGAATGTTTTAGTTTTGTTTTTATTCTATGGTTCTTTTTTTATGGTCTTTTTGGTTAGTTTTTGTTTTTTGGGTGCTCTAAATAAATTTGTACACCTGTTTACTCGATGCACATCCTTTCACTTCTCTCAATCTCTCAAGGGTTAGCTGGAAGAGATCCCTTAAAGGGATAAGTTCGCCTTTGTACATCTTTTTATTTTTATTCATTGTATTGTTTTGGTTTTTCTTTTGTACAATAAAGTGTTTACATACATGCATACATAAACTGCCATATACACGGTGGGAACGAGTAACCCGCCAAATTTTAACCATCGACTCTAGAGCCTATTTGGAGTATAATTAATGTGGTGTAACATGAAGTCCAATAAAGCATGATTTTCGAGTTTTTTTTTATCACAATTCCATAGTAAATTTAATTTCAACTTTGTCACCTTATTCACATATATATTAAGATTACTTGTTTCCCGCGACTCCGTCCGCGTAGAAGTCGTTTATCGCTACTCGCTGTAGTGGCCCTATTATGTCCTTTTTCGGGGTTTAAGCTATCTCCATATCATCGAAATCGGTTCAGCGGTTTAGCCGTGAAAGCGTAACAAACAGACAAGTAGTTGGCCTGCTACACCGTCCGCGTTGAAGTCGTTTATCGCCGCTCCCTAGGGAACTATACTATTTGCGGGATAAAAACTATCCGAAGTCCTTCCCCGGGGCTCAAACTATCTCCATACAAAATTTAACAAACAGACAGAGTTAATTTCACATTTATGATATTAGAAAAGATATAGGTGGATATATGTAGATGCGGTGAATAGGTACTTTTATTTACAACCTACAATGTTTAGAAGCAAACACTTAAAAAAACGCGGCTTTCGGCGGACCTGCTAAACATAACTGCTAACATACATATTTATAATTGCGACCCCTACTTTCAGAACGAATAACTCTTAAACCTAGTTACGAACCAACCCAGTTAAACTACCTTTCTATTATTAAAAACCGCGTCCAAATCGGTCCATCCGTTTGCTATGCCACTGACATACACAGACAGACACACAACCACACACACGCACGCGCGCAACCATGTCTTTATTTTCTTTATTCTTATTTTGATTTTGTTGTCTTAGTATTTATTGCAACTTTAATTTTAATTCTAAATGTGAACTTCACTCCTGGGATGCCCAATATACAGGCTACGCCTAGCTTGGTATCCAACGCTATATCTATTATTTTATCGAAATACCTTTCAACAAATATATCATAACGCAGAATTTTCATTTCATCGAGAGGGATTTTTCGCCGCATGTGTTTTTTTTGCAAGGCTAACCTAACTTGCATGTTAAGGCAAGGCCGAGCCGGTGGTGCGAGATTTTCCCTGCACCACATCACACTAATAATAAGAATAACATTAATATTATAAATGCGAAAGTTTTTGAGCGTGTATGTATATTTTTGTTACTGTTCCACGCCGAAACACCTGGAGCTGGACCGGTTTGAATGAAATTTGACACCTTTTGTTACCAAGTCGTTGACAAGAGAGTTAATTTTATTACCAGCTAACCTACCACTGTTGTATTCCGATTTTGTCAGTGTAATAACAAGCCTTGAGGTAAAACATCTAATGCCCGAATGGCAGTCACCCTTGTAAGCCAAACCGACTCCGTAAGGGCCCCGCTCTGCTCGGAAGGCGAAATCCTCAGAGCTGGTACCGCATTAGCATTCTAAATATCCAAATATGCCCCGTGTGGTTACCGGGTTAGAAAAGTGCCTCTCCATGTCTTCCGTGGATAAGGGCTTGTAGTACTGCTAGGCGATGGGCTTGCAACCTGTCACTAATACACTAGTTAATTTCTTGGCGTGGTTATGCAAAATATGGTTATAGAAATATAAACAAATCTTTTTAGAGTTGTTGGTATTTGTGAACCTCTGCGTACCCCACACTGATGCATCCAAATGATCATGGGCCTCAGAATCAACATACCATGAGTTATTTTCCTAACCTGTAAGCTGCCTTTTGTATGCCTTCTCCTACCATCGAAAAAATAATAAAACGTTGGTACAATCACAGAGACGAAAATATTTATTGATATAATTCACTAGTACATGCACGTGGCAAAGTTCCATAAATTACACCTAGTCTGGCATGTCGCTAACGCGGCAAAGTTGCCGCCGCAATCGCTCTCTTGTTTAGGAATTTTGCAAGTCAAATATGCAGCCAAGTCCCGCGTGCGAGTTAACTAACCCGTGACGGATTGCCGTGTGCGACGATCTTCTCATCCAGGCAGTTATAGTGCCTGTCAGCTAACGGTAGTAGTGGCACTTTTAGTGCCGTAATTATAAGGTATGATTCCGTCATTTGGAGAGAATGGATGAAAGAAGATTGAGAGAATGGATAAAAGAGTGTAAAAGCGAGTGTAAGGGTCGGAAGGGGCCGAGCTTAGGCGTACTTTAACGAATCAAATCGGGGAAATTCTGCAAAAGGTCCGAATCTTAAGTACCCGAAACCGACGTGCATGCATAACTCGATGTATGAATGTGAAAGAAGCGAAAGAGATTTGTCAGGATCGTAGCAGGTGGAAAGAAGTGGTCTCTGCCTAACCCTCTGAGAAACAGGCGTGATTTAATGTATGTAGGTATTGTAAGCCTGGTAGGCGCCTATTCCTAAGCGTAATACTTTACGCACTTTTAACTAAGCTACGTAGAATAAAAGTATACGTCTTGCAGTGTTTCTTTATTCTTTCATTTATCTTAACGTTTAAATATACATTAGTTCACATGTGAATGCCAACGCGGTCCGTTGGAGACTCTGGAGCGTTCCCCTGAAAACCACCGGCGGGCATTCCATATTTCGAAATCCTTTTTTATTCAAAAGATTTCGAGACATTTCGACATGACAAAATAGAAAAAAGAAAACAATGAAAGGAGTATGTACTGCTACATCCTTCTTTCATTACAGTATGTATTTATTAGGTATCTAATAAAAAACAAGTGATAGAAAATAGTCATGTGTGTTGTTTGTGTTGTTGTGGTTGTTGCGAGAGCGAGGAATTTCACAGTTTATCCATAGTTATATTGCAAAAGTCACTCTGCTTGTTTGTTATTAAAGCTTTTACAGCTAAACCGCTAAACCAATTTGGATGAGATTTGGTATGGATGATTTGGGAAAGACAAAGGGTACTTTTTATATAGGCAAATTATACAGTTCCCGCGAGGAATTAGTGATAAACGACTTACACCGCTTGGAATCGCGGGCAACAGCTAGTGTTCATTAATAACAAGACTAGAAATAGAAACAATGTGCAGAAAACTTACACTCATTTACAATGCAATGCAAACAATGAATTTATTATGAACTAGAGTCCAGTCAGCCTAGAACGAGAACGCTGAAGCTGGAGGTAAATTATTAAACGCTTTGTCTCGTTTGGAACTACTAGAAATTATCATGTAAACACCACCCATTCACTGATAGAAGCCTTTGAAAGACTAACCTCTCAATAGAATACCACACCAAAAGACTAACCATTCACTATAAGGGAAACCTTAACAGCTAAAGCACAGATAACTCTTAAAATAACGCTTTAAAAAGTAAAACCCTTATAAAACCCATTCGAAACTCCTTGAATGGGATAGCGGGTTTTAAAAGCAAATCAAACGGCTTTTAAGCGATACGGCTTTTCTAAGTAAAACCCTTATAAAAAACCATTCGAAACCCCGTGAATGGGATAGCGGGCCGGTCCCTGGTAAACACGTTAGGCGCCGGCGACTCGCCGAGCGTGTTCGAAATGCACACAATCGCTAGTTAACGACAGTGAATAAATACGTTAGCGCAATCATTGCCGAGAACTCCTTATAGAGTTCTTTTTGTACGAAAATAAGGGAGTACGGAACTCAACAATGTACCGAATTAACGATTAATCATTTATTCATCTCATTTCTAACCGCGGTTAGCCTTGTTTGTACGAAGCTAGAGGTCTCGAGTTCGATGCCTAATAAAAAAAATACTGTAAAACTGCGAGATATTTTTAACGGGATCCTATCAGTTCATAACCAACGTTTCACAAATGATTCATTTTACAAACATATCATTTCACAACCACTTTTACTTGCAGTTAAAAACAAAAAAGGGGGTTCGCAAATGAATAGGTTGCGAAACGATGCATTTGTCAAAGATTTGTCGGCGAAAAGGCAGAGAACCATTTTTAGCACTCAGGCCACCTGATGGTAATTGGAATATGAGACCCATAGACATTTGAATTCTCAAGACTATAATCGCAAGACTGGAATCCTAAGACCCCAACCTAACTTGTTATTTTAGTGAGGTTTCCACAGTAAGTTATCTATTGTAGTGTGCAAGAGTGCATCACAGACATGTTGACTCGACTGCATTATCAACAAGGGGGCCGAAATCTCTCGGTGCAGTTAGTAATATAGGATGCACTTGCACACTAGTACCAAGAACTAGTTCTAAGCGGATGTGCAAGGCGGAACACCGAATACTTTATTTATGAGACTACAGCTAGACGACAAAGGCGAGGGAACAATGGATGGGACAGCGAGCAGAACATGATAAATTTACCATTCAGTGTTATGTCAAACACTAATAATATCGATCAAAATGACCATTCTTTCCGCCTGTAGCGGCTTCGGTGAATTGCAAAATCATTAAAATTGATTCAAAGTTAAAGTGTGCAACCCCTAAACACCAACTATTTTAATTTTAATTTTGTATTAATATTTCAGAAAAGTCGGTCATATGCACAGATTTAGGTTAGCGTCTTCCCTGAGGACACGCCGTATATAAGTTAACGTTTGTAAAGCCTAATTTTCTGGCTAAGCCCATTCCCGCATGAACGGCGTCAGGGCTGCTTTAGACCTATCATAAAAAAAAAAAACTTATATGCACACAAGCTTTTAACTATTGACCACAGGAAAGACAACTTTTGTTTTTAAGAGTGTGTATGACCCAAGTAGGACCAAGATTTCGAGCAAAACACCCTAGTCTGTAGCTTAAACGGTTTGACGGACTTCATTCAACATTAGAGGTATCATTAGGTGGATTTTGGCTTTTCCAATATTCAAGTTCAACAAGTATATCGCTTTTACAATTATTTAGCTAAATAAGCTTGTTTTTCGCTTTTCAGATGATAGTTTTATTGAAGTCGGGTTCTTGTTATAAAAAATGTGGTTTTTTTTTAGTCAGATGTCGCTTGAACTTATTTCCTCAAGAACAAGCAGTTTGCCGAAAAGAAAATAAATTACATTAACGTCCTAAAACTTGCATACTGAAGTCATTGAACCCATAATACCATCTTAATTATACTAACATTTGTGGAACAACTGGTTTGAAACCATTTTCATATATTTTAAACACCAGAGTTCAGTGATCGTAAAACACCGAACTTTATAAATAAAAGCAGTCGACCTTGGTTACTATGTACTTGGCCAAAACGAAATCTTATCATAACGAAACAGAAAAGATAAACGTTATTTATTTGTACCAAAAATATTTAAATGTATGTATGTCTAATATTGGTGTGTAGGTCATTAACTCATTAAAGAATACATTTTCATGTATTCAACCTCATAACTTCAAACTGATTTCATCAAACAGTACTAGAAAACAAACCCAACGGACTCGTTAATGGAATTGTAAATTATGATCAAACCAGACACATTATATTATTTCAAGTTCAACAAAAGAAACAGGTTACTACTATACTGATTAATCTATCTATATCTTATACATGTATATTTAATTAACTCTCTGTCACTTGGTCACACCATATCTCTAGACTGGCTCGACCGATTTTTTTTTTTGTGTTCTTTATTCTTAGGACAAGGTTTGTGTGAAAAAAAAACCAAATACACCCGGGCAGCGCCGGGCACGGACAGCTAGTACTTAATATTTAACAGCATAAAGGCAATCCATCTCAGTTCCCAGGGGTTTTTTTTTTATTTTTATTTTTTTATGTTAAAGAGAAGGCACACGAGCACTCAGGCCACCTAATGGTAAGTGAAAACTGAGACCCATAGACATTTGAATTCTCAAGATTATAATCCTAAGACCTCAAATGCGCTGCCAACCCTGAGGACTAAGATGGAATGCCTCTATGCTAGTAATTTCACCGGTTGTCTTATCCCCACATCGGAACACAACAATGCGAACACTGTTGCTTGGCGGATGGTTAATGGATAAGATGGTGGTAGCGGGGTTCGCAACGGATTTAAAGTCCTGTCATTACATATGCCTCAGTTCCTCGCTTACCATTAAGCGATGTCTAGACTAGCAATAAAAATTGCAGAGGTTGACTGCTATGTATTAGAAAAAGACATCAAGATTTCTTGCTCTAGAGCTGAAGTTAAAGAATGACGGAAATCAACTTCTGCAAATTTTATTGCCACTCTAATTCGCGCTTTAGGTGGCCTGATCTCGTTCGCCTCCTTCGTGCTATAAAGAAACCTTTCAGTGCCCGTCTCCCAGATTTCCATTAAAAATAGACACGATGTCAACTTCATAACCCTGAATACTGTCTTTGTCCTCTAACGATGAGCGCGTTGGCCACAACGCTGAAAACAAAATCGCATCTGCATTAGATACGCTGAAGCATAATCAGGTCTTAATAATTAATAATAGGACCGTGAATGCAGTGGCGATTTTGTTAGATACGTTCTTCAGTGGTAAAGAAGGATGTGAAAATGCAAGGGCACTGAAACCCGCCAAAGTCCGGTCAGGTTTAATTGGATTTAGAGCGAAGTAGTTCAGCTGAAGGTTGTTTAATACTTAGATATTTAATAAGGGCAAGTACGTATTGGTTTAAATAATATGTATGGGTCTCAGATCCCATCAACTGGCCTGTGTGCACGTTTGCCTTCTCCATGTCATAAAAGAAAGTTGCATGTAAATGCAACATTATAAATATAATAGGAATATACTCAAAATTGAAATAATTTAATTGTTTCTTGTAAAAAATTGAAATAATTTAGTTATTTAGTTTGAGTTCTAAACGAATTAGTTTACACCGCCTGCCGTGAATTTGTGTCCTCAGTTATTTCTATTACAAGGTTGTCTGGAAGAGGTCGCTATTTAGCGGTAAGACCGCCTGTTGTATACCTATGATTTAAATGTACTGTTCCATGTTCTGTTTTTTTTTTTTTTGTTCAATAAAGATTATTTGTATTGTATCGTATTGTATACTTTAATGAAATCTTAATTCACGACCGAATGAAATCATAAAGGAAAAAGGAAACCATTTATTGAATAAAAGCAACCATGCGCGAACACAGTTTCAAGCGCGCGAGTAACATATAAAAATTGTATAAGTTATTTGTAACAAACGTGGCAACACAAAACTGCTAGACGACCTATCTCAATGTTATGTTCATTAAACTTTTTGAGCTTCGTACGACAATTCTGTTCAGACAGTAGGCTAATTTGACCTGTTTGTACAACCAAACCAATGGACTTCTAGGGGGCTGTGGAATTATGTCAAAGAGCATGAGTCAGTCGATTTGTTTGACTAAAACTGCATTCGTACGTAGGTAATTGTCGGGTTTTGGAATGCAATGACAATTGGATCGGTATTTATCCACGGAGTGTTATCCTTACATATACACAGCATATTTATCTTTATAGTGTAAAAAAGCCGCTTTACAAGTATTTCTGCCTGACGGTATATATGCTATTTTCTCCTAAACAACGCAACGAATAGTGTTGCGGTTTATACCGGCAGTTAAATAGAGATTTTATGTATTAATAGAGGACGCCCGCGATTTAATACGCGTGGAATTAGTTTCCCGTTCCCGTTAAAGATCTAACCCGTTAAAGGATGAATCTTCTTAAATCCTTTCTTAGTGCACTCCTAAACATCATCACCTATGTACGTGCCAAATTTAGAATCTCTAGACCCGGTGGTTTGGGCCGTGCGTTGATATGACAGTCACTCAGTCAGTTTGTTCTTTTATATATTTAGATAAATTCTGGTTTATGCACGGGTATTACAGCAAACTCCTTATTAATTTGTATTTGCCGTATTTACTCTCTTAGGATTATAAGCCTTAAGAATGCAAAACAGAAATGCCAACGACTCTAAAAAGACTTGTTGATAATTCTGTAACCGTATTTTGCACATTCAGGCTAAGAAGTTTACTAGTGTATTAATGACAGGTTGCAAGCCCATCGTCTAACTACTACAAGCCTCTATTCCCTTAGTCGCCTCTTACGACATCCACGGGTAGACAAGAAGTAGCCCTATTCTAACCCGCCAACCAAACAGGGACTTTCTCCTTGTCATAAATAAATAACTACACTTTGAAAGACCAGATTTTTAACTCAGACACAACAACGCAGCATTTATTTAACAAATAATCGTAATCTACAATGAGATCTCATCTATTTTTCAATTCACTACTTATTCCAGTTCATCGGATCGTCCTTTTCCAATAACTCTCCTTAAAGGATTTTTCTTCAGAAGCCTGGGATACAATTGGATGACCAAACAAAGAAAATATTTCTAGTCCAGTCTAGCTCATAACTGGGCTCTTCGGTAACTGATAATATATAATATATTTCCGACGTCTGGAACAATCTTTACATACCGTTTTATTGTAGGTACGAGTAAGTTTGAAGGATACCGTCTCTTGATCTATTATCTGACAAAAAATAACCTAGTCTGGATCTAGACAAACTGCATGGGTACTAGACAACAACAGATATAAGAAGGGCGGTGTGGGACGAGCATGAGTAAGCTCCCTTCCCGGCCGGCTTGTAGTGCTTTTCTCAAGAAGACATCATTGGTTCTTCAGATACAGGCCATCAAACAAATTTAAATGGAAAATTAGTAATTACCTGTTGTTTTTTGTGTTTGTAGTACTTAACGGCTTCGGCACCCTACACTGGACATGGTCGGACATGCTCTTGCCCGGTTTTACTTCGTTATTTTCTGCTTGTGCAATAAAGAGTTCACATACACAAAGCATGATCTCTGTAATGCCTAGCAAAAATACTATTTCGTTTGAGCTCGATTGCCTTGTCTTTTAACAATGATGAATTGGTTACCTACATTTAAGAAAGACATCCATGCATATTTGTACAAATAAAAAAAAATACTAACTACATTAATTAGTCAAGTAATTACAATTAAGGCCCTATTATTTAGTTATAATTTCTTACAATTATTTTTACTAACTTTCGCTAAACAGTTTCTCATGATTTACTAACAGAGCTAACCCTCAAATTTTGTTATTCCATTATATAATTAGCCATTATCTGCACACATAGTTAGGAGTGACAATCTAGATCTAAACTATACCACTGTATCGATACTCTGTTCCAATTTCGACTGTGACTTGTTTTGTGAGCCAAATAAATAAGTAAATGAGTCAATCAATGACCTAGGTAGGTAAAGTAGAAAATATTGCGTGTTATTATGTTATTAAAAAGGGTTTTAGAAGTGTCTCAGTAGCGTTTAGCGTTTAGCTGACCAGTTATCAGCCACAGGTGGTGAGAACCTCCGATTTAGACATGCAGATGTGTGAGCATGGAAACAGCTATCTAGCGCAGCGTTTAACAGCGGTCGCTGCACTCGTAAACTGGCTGGATACGTCCGAGGAGAGGGGCAAGATGAGCTGTTAATACTAGTCGATTTCCAGGCAGAATTTTACAGCCGTGTCCTTTTACACTGCCGAGAATTTAAAACCAGTTGACCTAGTACACCATCCATACTAATTCTTAGGTAATCTTACTTATATCTTATCTTAATCTTGCTAATATAAATGGGAAAGTTTGAATGTTTGTAGTTCAATCACGCCTGAACAGCTGATCGGATCTGGATGAAATTTGGAACATTCCGGAAAATTTTAAAGTTCCCGAGAGAATAGCGATAAACAACTTGTACGCGAACGGAGTCGAGCGCAAAATCTAGTAATATTATACAATGTTAAATTAACTTAACAAACATAAACGTACAAAACCTGAAAACATTGTTAACACGATATCTAAATTAAGGCCGGCTTTAATTATAGGTACATGAATATCCCCAAGAACATGTGCCCAACAGCACTTATTACTCGTGTAAGCAAGGCTTATGCCCGGTCAAGGTCAGCGCCGATCAATGAAGTTCAAGGTCACTTACATAGCACAAATAGGGGCGCGCAATCCCGCATTATGAAAAAAAACTTCAAAATATTTAAAGTCATCTTCGTTATTGTCATTTCTGAAGTTAACATGTATGTCGAGTTGTCATTGGCGACAATAACAACTGACTGAAGCCATATTGCTTAATGTCAAAATAATTACGAAGTAAGTGCCTAACGGGAGCTTTTCATCTAAAAATTCTAATATAAAACTTGCATCCCCACCAAAAAACGAATACTAGTTATCGTATAAAAACAAGAAAAAAAAATGCCATTTTTTTATGTGGTTGTAAAGTAGTGACACCTCAAGGTTTTTTCTCAAAATAGGCCATACATTGTCCTACTACTTGCTCACATATCAAAAATTTCCAGGCGGTACTTCCTACAAAAAATCAGCAGAATGTGTGGCGAAATAAATAAATAATGCGTTAAACATCTTGCATCACGATGAAATTAATTTGTCACTAGCATTTTACTCTTAAATACGACAAAACTCAAACATAATCGAAGAGTTTGAATACTACATTGAAAAACACTGATTGAATACACAACTTGGCCACACATTCTGCTGATTTTTTTTAGGAAGTACCCCTGGAAAATTTTGGTATTTAGGCAAGTCGTAGGCCAATGTATGGCCAATGTTGAGAAAAAAATCTAGAGGTGTCGCTACTTCACAACCAAATAAAAAAAGGTCTTTATTTTATTGGCTTTTTGGGTAGCTATGCAAATCTATCTAAAGAACATCATCCAGAAAATACAGACATTAAAAAAAAAACTTGAAAAAGTCAAAACCTACAAGTAGGATGTTCATACCCGGCTAAAATATTCTTCATTACAAGAGGTACTCAAAAAACCCCCGAGCTCATTTGATGTAAGGGCCGACTTACTATGGAAACCCGGCTACAGCCTTTGCATTATTAAACAACTTAACGGCTTAGCTACTCCACGGTTACTCCACATTTATTAATAAGCGCACTAGTATATGCAAAACCTATCGACGGCCAAGGTCAGAGCCAATCGATTAAAGCCACGCTCAATCTCTAACAAAAGCCTGCGCCTTTCCCAAATGCGAACGAGAAATTTCCCTCCACAGTGACTTAGCAAATCTCGAATATTTGAAATAGCTACTAGAAGCTTCTGGTGGATTATTTTATTTATATCGGAAAATTCGTACTACGAGTAATACCATGTTAATTTTAAGGAGATGTAGTAATTGTCATAAAATTGTAAAGGATGATACATAAAATTATTGTTATACTTACAGATAATGTAGGAAAATGTAAGTAATATAAATAACTCCTGTATAACAACCAAGTTTGCACGCCCAGCGGCAGAACACGGCAAGACCCTTTGTTAACGACACCAACTGTGTAATTACCAATGTTCAGCAAATAAATACTTTGATTTGATTTTGATATACGACTCCCTCTATAGATATTACTAGATAGATAGATAGATAAAACGTTTATTTGATGCTTCAATCACACACATACAATTGTCATATTAAGAGGAAAAGAACAATATCAAACTTACAAACTAGTAACAAACACAATCGCATGTGTGCGTCGCAGCAGTACAAAAAGGTCATGGCTCAGCGTATAGCAAACTAGTTGTTGCCCGCGACTCCGTCCGCGTAGAAGCCGTTTATCGCTATTCCCTCAGGAACCATACAATTTTTCGGGATAAAAATTACCCTATGTCCTTACCTTTATTTCTCCTTATAAGTATGTATATCATTGTCTAGTACCCATAGTACAAGCCTTGGGCTTAGTTTGGGACTAGGTCAACTTGTGAGAGCTTGTCCCCTGACATTTAGTTATTTATTTAGATAGATATAGGCTTTATTAGTTTTGAAGCAGGCCGGATGCTCCGAACCATTGAGAAATAAAGCTACGTCGACGAAGTCAAATAAATTTTTGAAACTGGGAAAAATGCTACCGGAAAAAACGCGTCGGGGGAAAACACGACGACACGTAAATACTTAATCAGGAAAAAATGCGGAATTTCTGCTACTAAGAAAAAACGGGTAATTAACACACTTGCTTCACTTGTAATTAACAATGTAACAATTTGACAAACGAACATCGTGTGTTCGAATCAAAATTTGTATGTTCATTTTAACCTACTTCGAAATGACTTGAAATTTAGCACACTTATGCAATCGCGATGATGAGCTGGAAGGCTAGCACAAATGGTCCGCGACTTGTTTGTCGCTCGGATCTCCTTTTCTATCTAGTCTGTAACGATAGAGACGCACTGAGCGACAAGAGAGATAATGCAACTAGTGCTAGCCATACTGGTATAATGATGGAGACGGAAGGGAACACCTTAAAATTCCGTTGTTAACTTTTCCAAACATCCATATGTCCGAATTTTCGCATTTTTCCGAAGCCTATGTTATGCTGGAGCTATTTTAAAAATTTAGAGAGCAGCGATATCTAAAAATAAAGTCTTCAATCAAAACATTGCACTCGGAATAATGGATTATTATTACTGTCATCGTTACTCATCGATTTTAGTTTCATCGAACCCAATTTTTTGCTGAAATCATGTTTATTTCAGTATATCTTGAACATTAATTACGTAGGTTAGGTTAAGTTAGACCTGTCACCAAAAAAAATAACTTATGCGGCGAGAAATGCTTTTTGACGTACGTCGTCAAAAAGTACGTACGTCGACAGGTGTTTCGATAAAATAATAGGTAGGTACCAACACATCTTCGGAATTATTAAGTGTACCCGTACGTAGGGACTCTCTCTGGTTCATAGTAGATCCATCGAGTTCAACCTCTTTAGACTTTTTAGTGATAATAGACAGTTTATTGTCATTGTTTTAAGCACAGTCAGCAATGAAGTATTTAAAAATGAATTTAATCAAATCTCTTTTTATTTATCTAACAAACCGTCTTACACGGGAGCCCTTTGTTTTCAATATTTTTTTATTCATGTCATTGTTTTTTTTTCATGGTAAAATGTGGCAGACGAGCAAGCGGGTCACCTGGTGGTAAGTGAGCACCGCGACCCATAATCTCCCTCAACACCAGAGGAATAGCAAGTGCGCTTCCGACCTTTGGAGCCAGGGCCAGTGGATCCAGTTTTTTGAGAAGTCCCTGGTTGTTGACACAACGAGCAGCTCTGCCCTGAATGCAGTCAAGTGGAAGGAGTTGAAGTTGGGGTGCTCCGGCCCAAATATGAAAGCAGTATTCCGAAACCGTTAACTTTTCAGAGTTTCTTAAATATCTATCTACTCGTATCTTAACTCTGATTTATAAAGATACTTTTTAACTTGCGATAATTATGACTACAACAACCAAGCCACAGATCATTGTTGTGTTCCGGAGACAACCGGTGAAATTACTAGCATAGAGGCATTCCACCTTAGTCCTCAGGGTTGGCAACGCATTTGAGGTCTTATGATTATATAGCCATAGCCATATTATCTTCGGCCGCCATTACTGTCAAGCAAATAAGAGCCATCGTAACGTTGACAACACGATAATACGTCAAAGTCAATATTGTTAGGGTGCTTTTTAGTGGTGGTAGGACCCTATGCTGGGTCCGTCCGGATCGCTACCACCATCTTATCCATTAACCACCCGCCAAGCAACAGTGTTCGCATTGTTGTGTCCCGGTGTGGGGATAAGACAACCGGTGAAATAACTAGCATAGAGAGATTCCATCTTGGTCCTCAGGGTTGGCAACGCATTTGAGGTCTTAGGATTGTAGTCTTGAGAATTGAAATGTCTATGGGTCTCAGATTCCACTTACCATCATCAGGCGGCCTGAGTGCTCATGTGCCTTCTCCTTAGAAAAAAAAGAAAAAAAGAAAGATGGCAGACAACGCAGACCCCGTGTTACACACTTGCTGCGTGTGTTTATGTCGCGCCGCCTGTACGGGTTAACAAACTTGGCGGCGCGACGAGGCCCAAAGTTCCTGTCGACAGGAAGTATTAATCACAGCTGATTGGACCACTGTTGGGCTTGACGGGGATATTATGAGTGTTATTAATGTCTCGCCTGCATATACATATCCATACTCTATAAGAGAGTTGGTTGTTTCTTACAAGACTGTGATTGTGTGGGTAACTCATCACTTTATCGAATGTATAATTTCTTAGAATTTCATTTCATCGAACGTTATTTTCTGCTGAAACCATAATGTTTTCAGGGTATCTCAAACATTCATTACGTAGGTTAGGTTAGATGTTTAAGATTATGTTTTCAACAGAAAATACCGTTTGATGAAATGAAATTCGGTGAAATGATACCGTCGATGAAAGGTGATTCGATGAAATGATAGCCACCCGATTGTGAGATGTAAAGAAGCCTCTATTCTACCATATTAAAACGATATTTCCTTTTGACGTGTTTTTGTATCGTTTTTAACTCGGACGCCATTATTGTCATGTAAACAAGAATTAGGTATTATAACGGGTTCACTATCGTTGGACCAAATTAAATTCGACATAATTTTATGTGCCATAACATAACATAATGAATCATATTCCATAACATAATGATCATTTAGCATATTTTCAGTCGACATAATTATTAGGTGCCTAATCGATACTTCTGCCAGACATTTCATTTTCCCTATTATCAAGTGTTATAAAACTGTATGCTTTAAATTTAAAACGCTGTAATAATTATTTGCCATAATAAATCGGTTCTGGCGTGTTATTATGGTATCTTGTATTAGGGAGGTTGAACACTATGATTAGGTACTCAAAAAAATATGGTATGTGATATTTAGGGAAAATGAACGTTATAGCCAGTCACCATTATGGCAAATGAAATGAGTACTAATAACATTATAAAAAATGAAGGTATCACATAACTTTGGCATTACGGAAGCATATCAAAAGCAATGTGGTTTTACCCCAGAAGAGGCCCAGATGTGGGTAAGTTAAAACATTATTTTGAAAACACGGTGACCTAGTTTGGAGAGACCCTGCCTCCGAAGCCAGCGGTCCTGGGTTCAAATCCCGGCAAGGGCAGATATTTGTGTGATGAGCGCGAATATTTGTTCCTGAGTCTTGGATGTTTTCTATGTATATAAGTATGTATTTCTCTATATAAGTGTATTTATCGTTGTCTAGTACCAATAGTACAAGCCTAGATCTTAGTTTGTGACTAGGTCAATTTTTGTGAGATTGTCCCCTGATATTTATTTATTTATTAAGTTCGTGTTATTACTACCAGCTTGCGGTAATAAAGCAATTATAGTTTACCGCCAAGCCGTAGTGTTCGCATTGTGTTTCGGTGTGGGGATAAGACAACCGGTGAAATTACTAGCATAGCGGCATTTAATCTCAATGAGAGTTGGCAACACACTTGGTCTTAGGATTGTAGTCTTGAAAATTGAAATATCAATGGGACTCAGATCCCACTGAGGAGGCTTGTGTGCTCGTGTGCCTTCTTCTTGACAGAATAATTAAATAATAGTTAGTTATTTTGGTTAACATTACGTTTCCCTTTAACCTCTTGTATATAGGCTTAACACCTGACAATGGAGTATCATACGTTTTTGCCGTGAACAAGAGTAGTAAGCGCGAAATTACCAAAATACCTACAGTTTTAAATTTTGCTTTTGTTCACTCCTTAAGATTGTCATTAAAATGTAACCTTCCAACTGAATACTAAAAAAGTGAAACACATATTTTGAAGTGTGTTTATATATCTCTGGAATTGAATAAAACTTTAAGTCTCAACGCTACATTCATGAAATACATGACTAATCTAGATGATCTTAAATCGTATCTCAGATGAGTTTTTATCAAAGGCAAAGAAAATGAAGAAGTTCTAAAGACTTAAAAGTTGGACACTCGCCGAGACTGAGCTTCATTTTAATTCAGATTAGAAAAAAATACCGTTATTTTGCAAACGTTTTCGCCTTAAACGAAATCAAAATTAGAACTTTCTAACTACTAGAGAACGCCCGCGCCTTTGTACGCGGAGAATGAGTTTCTCGCTACTCCCTTTATTTTTACCCGTTATAATTTTCAAAAAATCGTTCTTAGTGCACCGTGCACCCCTAGGACATGGAAGGAATATCCAATTGATCAATCAGTCAGCGAGACATTTTCTTCTTTTATATTTATAGACTAGCCGTTGCCTGCGACTCCTTTAGTCTAAAAAACTCACCACATATCACCAGGGGGAAGGGTGTTGAAAGAGTTAAATACAACACGATAGCGAAGTCGGTTTGGATACCTCGTGGTAAATTTGCAAACAAATACAGTTTCTTTTATAATAATAGCAAGGATTACTATAAATTCTACTTTTATTGCACTAAATAGGCTTGTAATGGTTATAATAGGGCATTAAGCTTGCATGCATGAAATCATTAAGCCGCATTAGCATGCATGCAATAAGGTCGAGATTAGCATAACCTAGAAGCGAACCAGGCGAAAATAGCCGCGGTCAAGCGTGATCGAATCCTAATTGGGTTACGCCTTGATCGAATATGTTACACTAATGTAGATTGTGCTGACGTAGGGATAACTATGATAAATGAGCAATTAGATACCAGGAGTCAATAAACTTGAGAAGAAAAGCCCAAATTTCACTTGGTGACGTCGGGTTAATTCAAGTATGTACCTAGTCAATAGAAAATATTATAATTTAAACTAATGAGGACCGCTAAGGAGTGGAATTCTCTGCCAGCTGACCTTTTTCCTGCAAACTATAACTTGGACCTTTTCAAGTCGATAATGAATAGGCACTATATAGGTAGGTAAGCATGCTACATCTTCGGCTTCATCATCACTTTACATCAGATAAGATAGATGGAAGAATGCTTACAAATCAAAATAAAAATTGATATTGTAATAGGACTTTTCCAGTTGTTTTCCATGCTTTGTCTGAATCGTTACCGCGATCTTATCCTTTAACCTGCCGCCAAGCAGCAGTGTTCGGAATCGGTGTGGAGACAAGACAACCGGTGAAATTACTAGCATAGAGGCATTCCATATCACTCCTTAGGTTTGGTAGTAATAGGATTACAGCCTTAAGATTTCTATGGGTCTCCAGATCAAGCCTCCTTGAAGGAAACCAGTTCTTCAAGCTGTTCTAATTTAATTTCTAAGTCACCCTATCACCAGGAGTTCAGAACCTGCTAGAGGCTGCTCCAAACTGGCCTAACGATCAAACAAAAGTTAAATCCAACTTACCATCTGGTGACCTCATTTGCCTTCTCAATGCCACAAAAAATATAAAGTTGACCCAATCATACGGAATGAACGCTTGAATTCACTTGTATTTTTTAGCAACGGATAAGAAAAAATATTCCCTTTTAAATTTAGTTTTATTATCGCTGGGTTTGCTATTCTTCTTGAAAATTGGCTTTTTAATTGAATGGTGGCCTTGGTGGTAAAGCATTTACTAGAAACATTGTCCCGCTAATATTATTAATGCTAAAGTTCGTGTGTCAGTTTGTTATTTCTTCACTTTATAGCGACTACGGATATGGGTGAAATTTGTAACGGATATAGCTTATAAGGATTAACACATAGGCTAGTTTTCAATCCAGAATTTCTCAAAAGTTCTTGAGGGAATAACTTTAATCGAAATCTGCGCGGATAAAGTCGCTAGTATTATAATTTATAATATACACGTTTTACAACATATTTAAAAAGTACCAAAGGACCTAGAAAAGACGCATTCTGAAGACGTTAGGACCCTGTGCAGGGTCCGTCCGGATGGCTACCACCATCTTATCCATTAACCAACGGCCAAGCAACAGTTTTCGCATTATCCCCACAAGATAACCGGTGAAATTACTTAGCACAGAGACATTCTATCTTAGTCCTCAGGGTTGGCAACGCATTAGGGGTCTTAGAATTGCAGTCATATGACTATAGTCTTGAGAATATAAATGTTTATGGGTCTCTGCTTCCACTTACCATCAGGAGGCCTGAGTGCTCGTGTACCTTCTCCTTATCATTAAAAGAACAATACGTAAGTTCAAGATAATGTACAGAGGCGCTATTCTCTGTAATGCCATTATTGCTTTCGACATGTCATCGTATTGTCAATGCTACGATAGGTCTTAAGTATTTACTTGACATTATAACGGCCCTCCCTCACTACACACGTTACACTAGCTAGTCGTTACCTATCTTATAATCTCTTCTTCATCGTTCCCTCAATGCTGAGGATCGCGACCACATGTTAGGGTTTTCCACTCAGCGCGGTCGTAAGCAGTGTGGATCCCTCGGTGCATGCTGCCGCCCACCGCCTTCTTCAATGGGTCAGACCATCTTATAGGTGTCATCTTCATCATCATCATCATCACCATCATCATCACCATCATCATCATCATGGTGGTATCATCTTGTAGGTGTATCTTATAATGCAACTTGTGTAAACGTATCACTAATATTCTTCCAATGAATGTATAATTTCGCCTGACAATCATAACTTGAACCGCGTGCGTAGGTATTATGTGGAGTTACGATCTTTAACAAAGTTCAAGCCACACGAACATGTAGGTACAGATTATACTCGCTGCTGAATAAAACTTGACTCTGTGGTCGTCGACGAAGTAACCGGCGAGTTATTTAAAAGAATAATCCAGGGGCTTGCGTCAAATAATAAATTAGCGGTTGGCGATCGGCCAGGGGACCGATGTTATCGTTCGCTTTAACCGTAGCGAAATAAAAGGAAACCGGTTTCGCAAAGTGATTATACAAAATATTTACATCGGTTCAGATCCAGCATCTAAATCAAAAGTAAAAAACCGGCCTAGTGCATGTCGGACCACGCTCAGTGAAGGATTCCGTAGCTGGGATGAACGTTCATGGTTGATTTTTTTTTTTTATTAAAATTTCAAAAACTACACAGCGTATCGTGTTCAAAACAATTTTGATTGGAAGTATTTCGTATGTTTTACTACTGTAATTTTTATTATAATGTTCTATTTAACAGTTCAAAAGCTACCCACCCGACAAGAATTAATACGACTTTAGAAGCGTATATCTCGCCAACTGTTCACTTACGTAAAAAAAGTCACTTAAAAACCTCCGTATCATTTTGGAAGCCCTATCTAAAAATACCCACACGCTGATGTAACTCAAAAAAAAATTTTTCGTGCCCTAGTTACATGTATGGAGTGCCACTCCTAAATATATTTTTTTTTTTCTATTTTACTACATTATTGTATAGCGGTTCATAGAATACATCTATCCTCCAAATTTCTTTTATATAGTGCCAATAGGCTCTGAGTAAAATGGCTGTGACATAGGGTAGACTGGGTACGGTTGTAACAATTTTCTTTTTATCGCTCATATCATTGCTATCATAGCTCTAAAAATGAAATAAAACGTTACAAATTGAAGATTACTCTTTTGGGCTTACGTTTCAATAAAATAAATAGCATATATGCAATTGTTTCTCGTCAGCGAGGCATTGATCAATTTGTGGTCCACTGTTACAACCGTCCCCATGCCAAGGTCGGTTGTAACAGTGATGGGGGGCGGTTGTAACATACTCAGAAAAAACAAAAACAAGTCATTTCAATAAGTTTTATTACAAAAAACAATCATATTTAACAAAATAAATACCGTACACCATTATCATTTAGTTTACGGTACATTTTTAAGACTATAGTACTTTAATACTTATTATATTAAGCAGTCTTAAAGAAAGTCTCACTAAGAATTAGTCTTTAGTTTTTAATATCACATAAAATCAAGATTAATAAACTAAACAGTAAAAAAAACAAAGGAAATACTAATACCAACAAAAAGATCAAAACTTGACATAATTGTTTTTAATCAGAATCATTGCAGTTATGGCACACGTAATTTCGTCCACCATCAGTGCAGTCTAAGTGAGACCATATAGGTAAATGACAGGCCCCTTGCCATTGCACCCATTTTTCCCCAGATCTACTATCTGAATAAGATTCTACACAGACGAGGCAGTAAAATTTCCTTTTTCTTTATTCTGCTCTCCAGTGTTTGGCCTTAACACTTTCTTCTTCACTTCTTTTTCTTTGAACCGTTTCTGTCTCTCTTCATATTCCTTTCGGATCGCTTCCTTTTCAGGTGTATCCGTGTAAATTGACCGGAACCATTCTTCTCCAGCCATTTGATTGTCGATCCAAGTAGCAGGAAACTTTGACTTATATTTAATGGCAAGTTCTAACGACAATTTTCTCACCTCTTTGGAAGATAGACCGAAATAAATGTCTGCACAACGCATGAGGTATTTAGCAAGAGTCTGCTCTTGTTCTTGTGTAAAAACTCTGTTGTGAGCTACATACCCCATGTTAACATTTTCTGTCTCTTTCGGCTGCATCATCTCTCCTACGAATGTATCTCATCAGAGTAACATAATTAAGATTATATTTCTGCTGCTTGCCGCAAAGACCTTCCACTTTTCACTTCATTGTGAGCGTGTTTAAAGCATTGTTCGTCGCTTTCACCTCTTGATGTCTTTCTAACACGTTTTCTGGGCATCTAAAACAAAAAAAAAATTATTACTCTTGTTACAACCGTACCCACAAAAATTGTTACAACCGTACCCAACCCCTTCTGCGCCAGTAAAACTGAACCACGTGCGAAACAAAATAACCTTCATTCAAAGTAACAATTGATTACACACCGTGAAAGTCTAGCAAATATGTAGAAAAATCTATGAATCGTAATATGCATTACTAATAAAGCTATTTTGAAAAGAAATCGACCAAAAATACTTACTTTTGATGCACAAAACACAATGTACCCTTCTGCATATCATGGTAATCATGTTCATACCTGCCCGCCGCGTCCCTTTCCCCTCCAACGCATCACTCTCCTGTAGATAGTTTAGGAAATATTCGAGTTGTTACAACCGTACCCTGTTACAACCGTACCCAGTCTACCCTACAGACGGACAATTTTTTTTTCTATTTTACTACATTATTGTATAGCGGTTCATAGAATACATCTATCCTCCAAATTTCATTTATATAGTGCCAATAGGCTCTGAGTAAAATGGCTGTGACATACAGACGGACAGACGGACGGACGGACGGACAGACGGACACACGGACAGACGGACATAACGAAATTATAAGGGTTCCGTTTTTGCCATTCGGCTCCGGAACCCTAAAAAGCCGACTGGCTAGTAGTATGACGCACCCTTATAATTCAAGTTAAGTCAACGAACACTCCTACGTCATCTACAAAACATAATTTAATAGACTCCGAAGGGAAAACTTTCATAATACCTATTTCGCATCGAAGCAAAGGTATATGTTCCTTACAAACCCTATCAATCTGTATCAAGTAGTGATCAACTCATGAATCTGAAGAAAATGAAGCGTACGTGTTTGAATACAAAAATAAAAACTATCATGGAGTCTTTGCCTAAGTCACCAGATCTGTATCTGTGTCACAATCTGCAAAAAAGTCAATCCATTATTGTCTGGAGCTCGACGTATCAGAAGAAACAATCTGCCACACTTAATAAATACAATTTAACACTGTAGAAACCCTTTCGAACCTCAAACAACCAATCACCAGTGTATTACCGCAAATTCCACCTATCCGACGCCTCGACCCTTCAGCCAATGCCAACGCATTTACAGAACAAATCCAATTTAAAAACCTAATACACAAACGTGAATGGAGAGAACGAAACGATTTCATTACGAGCCGCCTGCGCCTGATCAAGGGCCCTTGTTCGCAAATTGACGAGTTTAAATCATTTGGGATAGAATAATTCATTATACGGGTACGATTTTACGGGTCGGACAAGTCTGGAGAACTATCTAGACCTATTAAAAACCAATGTGGAGAGTGCTGGTTTGGTATTGCCTAGGGAATTTAAGTTGATGCTTTGTTGATGAAGCTATGTTAAGCTATTTGTTGATGAAGCTATTCTGTGCGATTTAGTTCTTCACTTAAGCTGTTAAGGTCACTCTTATCTTGCAGACAATCAGAACTATCTGTTCCTTCAACCTGCTGCCAAGCAGTAACATAACACATAACCGGTGAAATTACATAGGAGGCATTCCATCGTCCACACTCCACAGGGTTGACAACGTATTTTACTCATAGACACCTCGGTTAACCTGTTACGACTTACGACCAAGATCGAGACACACGTAAACCTACAGTTTTTACGTACCGACGGGTCATGTAAGGCTCACCAGGGAAACCAGAGACGAAGCTTCCGTCCCACGTAAAATTGCGGACACTTGTCCAAGCACTTGGTTGAGCCATGACGTAAGCTCACTTGTTTTATCCATAAGACGTAATTGCTCGATAGTTGCCCGGCGACCGCAAAGAACCGCAATCTTGAAACGAATAGTTAAATTACTGCTGGATTGCGGTTTTCAGCCTCGTTACCTTTTTTCCATTAAAGACGTCAATCTCATACACGCTTTCATACTTAAGCCGGAATTTCCATGGCGTAGAGAAGGCACACGAACACACAGGCCACCTGATAGTAGATGGGATCTGTGACCCATAGACATTTGCATTCTCAAAACTACAATTTTAAAACTGCAATCCTAAGACTGTGCAACGCACTGTTGCCAACCCTGAGGACTGAGATGGAATGCCTCTACGGTAAAAAAATCACCGGGTGTCTTATCCACACACGGCAATGGACGGATGGATCCTGCACAAGGTTCTACCATGCATTTCATGCATGTGCCGCTGTAGGAGTATTCAATCTACATACATTTTGATATAAAGCGAATTTATGAGGCGTGCTATGCACTAATTGCACGTGCACCTGTGTACGTGTGCATAGCGCGCCTCGAAATTAGCTCATTCAAGTGTAAACTTCATCACCATGCGGCACTTATTTCCAGATGGGGCCAAAATTGTCAGGATCGAGACTTCTTCTTACATCTAGTGGTTACAATTGGTAACCACTACCACTTCGGAATTCAAATTTCCAAAGAGACGAGAAGCGAATAATTACATTTACAACTGAACAGATTCAGCACATTGATAACTCATCTCATACCGCTCGGCAGTAACAAAACACAAAATGTTTGATATAAAATTATACAAAAACATTGGCAAGAGATCCAGAAAAGCGAACGAATGTGACGTTAACGAGTTTATTAGATCGGGCTGGTCTGTGTCACTGCCAAGGCCGGGGCCCTATCTCCGGTAGGCATCTAGTTGTCTCCAAAATATTGGAAAGGACTTGTGCCGTGTCATTTGATTTGGGAATGGAGTATTGTAGATGACTTATTTTTGTTGAATTCGTTTATAATAGACACGTAAAATGGTATTGCTGTTTACTTATCTATATATATATATATTGTTTATGTATCTTTTTAGGGTTCCGTAGTCAAACTAGGAACCCTTATAGTTTCACCATGTCCGTCCGTCCGTCCGTCCGCAGCCTAGCGCAGAGATTCTTAGTACTAGAAAGCTGTAATTTGGCATGGATATACATATTACTTACGCCAACAAAGTGAACAATAAAATTTAAAAAAATATTTTATTTTAGCGTACCTCACCTACACGTAACGTGGGACTGTATTATTTTTCTCGTCTACCCTATAGTGTGGGGTGTCGTTGGATAGGTCTTTCAAAAATATTACGGGTTTTACGATTAAGTAATCTGTTTATGAAATATTAAGCTTTATAGCGCTATTTTATGTTAGACTCAAGTGCCAAACCCCCCCCCCCCCAAGCCAAAACTACAAATCTTAAATGAAAGAGCATAAAACGAATTTGAAAGGAAAACTATCACGACTAAGTAGACATCATTGGTTCTTGAGATACCTACAGGCGAAGTGTTAATAGGTACCTATTATAATTATCTAAGACGGTACATACCAATTGACTTTAAATAGAAAAATAGTTATTACTTGTTGATTTTTATTTTTGTAGTACCTACCTCTCGGAACCCTAGACTATAATGGTCCGAGATGCATTGTCCGGTTTTTTTGAGATTATTCATTATTTTTAATCCAGTTGCCGCTAAATTTTCACGTAAAAACCCTATTATGAACATAAAGTATGTACAAAAGCAAACTTATCCCTTTACGGGATCACTTGCAGTTAACCTGCCATAAATAGAATGTTTTTTTTCATCCGAAAGGAGACCAGCGAGCTTATTAAGCATGGATGTGTTTATAGATGTGGATAAAACATCTGGCACTTTCTAACCAGTATGTTAGTGTGAGAGTGACGGATGCTTTGCCCATAGGCGACCAAAATACGGACCCTGTTGGCCAGATTTTGTTTTAACGGTCATATAATAGACCATTACAGACCCTTAGAAAATCAACAGAAAATTTAAAATTAAAATACTAACATGGTTTGAAATATTAATTCGATTACAAAAGCGAACCTTGAATTCCAACAGAGAATAATTAAGCGATCCCACGGGAGGCATATTTGGTTTCCGTTAATTAACACTGTTTGTCGCAGTACTTTTTAAGTGATTTGATTCGGAAATTAAGGTGATATAATAGATTATTAATGATAATGTACCTACGTGTGTAAGAGGCATGGATAAAGAAGGACAAAAAAGGAATCGGTCTTGAAATAGCAAAAAAAAATTAAAGTGTATATGTTTTTTCTTTTTATAAGGGAGTAGGTATACAACAAACAGTAACACACACACATATTGCACAATGTAGCTTAAAGTACTAATGGGAAACGTAGTAAATACGCAACCAACGATTAATACCCATATTGTAAAGTTTAGTCCCATTTCCATAAAGTTAGCACTAATAAAAAAACAATTTGATTCAATTGAGTAGGCACTAAAATAAAATAATCCTGAAAAGTGCTGTCAAGAAATAACTAGGTATTATTTATTATTTAATAATATTTTTTTATCAATTGGTACTGACGTTGAGTCACATCTACACTGCTAAGTAGGTACCTAATGAGTTATCTTATCAACCTAAGTTGCTATAATAGTAACAACAGGTGTTTTGTGATTTAACTTACATATTAGTTGAAGTACCAATCAAAGTTTAGATTCCTACCATGGTGCGAAACCCTCTGTGCGCGAATCTGACTGTCACTTGACTATTTTTTTTTTCATTTAGTTATGTATTAATTCTGTAATGAGTAAAGTATATTTCAATTTAATTAGTGAAGATAAAAATGTCTACACAGTCTTATATAGGTTCCAACTAGTGAAAGCCTATCTATAATCCTCACAAATTATATTCCATGAAATATTGACGTAGGTCACATCACAGCATACATCAAATACATCGCTGGCCGACTTTTGCATGATTTATGTGCGGCGACCGCTTCCGGCGAATTTTATAAGCTCTAGTCATAAACTAACCCAGCCACGTAACCTTACAACCTTTATGAGCAAAATGGTTAAAGGTGGTATAAATGTCACACTGAAAATGTATCGGTGTTGCTTACAGCTTAGGTAGTGACGTCTAGCTAAAATAAAAGAATTATTGTAATTAGGTACATATTTCTAAAAACTTTCGTTCATTCTTTTAAGTGTTCCGAAGTCAAAACATTTAGTATCTCATAGTTTCGTCATGTCTGTCTGTCCGTAGTGTCCGTCTGTCCGTAGTGTCCGTCTGTCCGTAGTGTCCGTCTGTCCGTAGTGTCCGTCTGTTCGTAGTGTCCGCCCGGCCGTAGTGTCCGCCTGGTCGTAGTATCCGTCTGTCAGTAGTGTCCGTCTGTTCGTAGTGTCCGCCTGTCCGTAGTGTCCGTCTGTTCGTAGTGTTAGTCTGTCCGTAGTATCCGTCTGATCGTAGTGTCTGACTGTCCTCGGTCTCACTGACGAGTATAGGGCTCTTCAGGCTCTTGGTACTAAGAAGCTGTAATTTGACATATTTATACATTTAAATTACGTCGACAAAGTTATGAAAAAAACATTGAAAACGAAAAGTACAAATATTTTGTACGTTATTGACATCGAGTGAGGTATCGTTGGATAGCTCTGAGAAATCTTGGACCTTTACAAATACAAATACTATTTTTTTTATATCTTAAGCGAAAGGACATATAAGTATATTATACCTGAATCAAATTTTAAAGAACACAACTTTCAAGATTAAGTAGAATTCATTGGTTGAAATACAGGCAACTCAAGTATTTCTACATATAAAAAATAATTTAAGACCAAATAACTTTAATTTTTTTTTTTACTGAAACTTGTGTTATGAACTTATGAGATAGATTTTTGTGTTTGTAATACTTCACGGCTTTGGAATCGTGTACTGAGCATGGCCCGACACGCTCTTGTCCGGGTTTTTCGTGTTTCAACAGGTACGTTCTGAGCCCACGCTGTTCGTTCGTCCATCCTTCTGTCCACCCGGCTATCCTATATACCTTTTAAACGGTAATTCGTAATCATTTCAATATCTTCATTATCGGTCCCGTGGTATGGAACCCTCGGTTCCATAATCCGACTAGCACTTGACTGGTTTTTATTTATGAATAAAGGGCAAATTGACACGTATCAGGTATCTATGAAAACTAAAGAATTTACGAATAAAATAAAATAAAGTATTTTAATTACGTTTTTTTAAATAAAATGCGAGTTAAATATAACGCCGCACAAAGCATTCGACACAGATTTAAATACAATAAAAAGTTAAATGCAAAGTGCTCCACGGGAGAACGAAAATAAAAAACCAACCGTCCCCGGCGAAGGGAAACCCATTACTGTACCTTTTAAGGGGGCACCGAGCTTTTTGCGCTCATTAACTTTAGGTATTTTATGCACTCTGTGTATGTGTGCGTATAGCACACCAGCAAGGAGCGAGCTGGAGCCACGCGCCGGCCGCGCGCCGCGCCTGACGAGCCGTGCGCCGATCCACTAGGCGCGGAGGTTGCTACCAATGTTTACAAAATAAAAAAACATAATCGATTCCGAATACTTTTATTAAAATATTGACTATAAGAAGTTAAAAACTTTTTTCAGTCTACATTTTTTTTAAAATAAAATTTGTTGTTTACTGTCGGTAGGTAAGGTAGGATTGAATTACTTGTATGAGGTACAGTCACATCACGAGATTGTTGAGCCACTCTAGAACCCACTCACAGATAGATAGATAATTTTTAATTAATGTCGTTTGTACATCTAAGGTGTATTTAGCTAGTGTTAAGTTATTTATAATATTTATTGGGCAAATTGTTCGGCTAAAGAGAATAAATCATAAGTAAAAGCCGTACATCTTCCAATCGGCCATCTTCCCTCTCCGAAGGTTACCGGGAGAACCCTTTCATAGAAAGTTGACGGTAAATTTTGACGTAAATAATTTCTTTTGCGTGACTTGACGCTGTCATTAGGACAGAGTTCTATGGTGGCTCAACAACCCCGTGATTTAATGTGACTGTATATTGAAATGAAATAAAACCTAATTACCTTTATTGACAATATTCTAAGCACAAAATAAAGTGAACTCAATACCTAATGTAAAGTAATAAGAACGGCTGAGTAGGGCAAAAATCCCAGTCATGGACCCTTTCTTCAAGATATTATTTTTAACTGACTTCAAAGAAAAGGAAGTTCTCAGTTTGACCTGTATGTATGTATGTATGTTTTTCCGCGATTATCTCACGTTTGGCTGAACCGTTTTTAATGCGGTTTTCAGAAAAGTATTTGTTTCACATAGGAGAAGGTTTTGGTATTTTAACCGTCTTTAAAAAAAAGGATCTTAGTTTGTACGAATGTTTATCCATGATTACTTCCGCAAAAACTTCAATGTCTGATTCTGATCACTATAAAGTATAAAATTAAATTGATGTTTTAAAAAACTAAAAACTTAAAGCTGCTGTATCAATCACATATTTAGAAGTTCCTACTTAATGTTTGTATGTATATAATGTAATGAATAATGTACGCAGGTATCTTTAGAAAAAAATATTAGGACATAAGAAACAACAATAATCAATATCGGATTTTACTTCACGGCATTATTTTGTCTGTGTGAGTAAGCAATGTCATTGTGTATTTCTCCATCCACTGAAAGACAAGAAATTTGGTCCATTGGCATCCTGTAATAAAACAGAACGTTTTGATTTAACTATAATTTATTTATTAACAGAATTAGTTTTTGGATGAAATTTTGTAATCCTCATTCTATAAAAATAATTCGTATTTGGGACTTACAATTCCATTGTGTGGTAAATTTTATAATCGATGTCAACCAATTCATTTACTCTGTAAATTGAAAAAATATAAAGATAATGTGAAAATTCATACTAAATTTATTAAAATGTTTTCCTATACACCTCTTACTATTTTTACGCATACCTCACCGGTTCATTAGGTACCTAACTCTTCGCTTTGTAGCGAAGTGCCAACAACTGGAACATTAACCCTATAAATAAAAAAATATGAATAATTTTGCAATTTTACTCATTTGTTGAAATATAGTTGTTAGGTACTGAGTATACTTACGGAGTATTCTCTTTGTATTCAGATTTCTGGAGATGTCTTGCTATTAGAAATATTGAAACCATCCCAAGAAGTAACAATATTATATAATTAATTATAGTAAAAAAAACCTCGGGTCGTTCTAAGAAGCCTGTTTTGCCTGTAAATGTGTTTTTTTAGCTAAACTATTTTCATATCTTGGTAAATATTCACCATAGAAGTGTATTTTTTATATACCTACTAATTAAAAGAACTTCGCGTGTTGTTTAAAATTACTTGTGTAAATAAACCAATTTTGGCCCAAAACATCAAGACTACAACTAAACGATTACAAAGTGTTAGTAATACAAATCGATACATCTCGAAAATCAGTCTATGTTGCTATCGATTTATTTTCTCCTCCCTTAGCGTGGCATTTTGACAACTGTCAAATCAGGTTTCTTAGAACTACTCCACTATCAGTAGGTTTACGATTTTAACTAACTTCATTTCTTCACGCAAGCGTTTAGCATTGTGTTTTTGCCCACCCCTTCTCTTCCTTTTTTGGTTGTGTTTGTTCCCCATTTAAAATAAAGTGAATAATCACAAAAATCGCGATAAACGCAACCAACCAAAAAGCGACACAGCCTCCACCTCCGACGGCCGAAGCCTGACTAATGCGGACATGGGGGAAACGAGACGGCTCTGGCTAAAATGGACGAAACGCGTGCGAATTTAGGTATTTCCTTCATATTAGTAAAATAAAAACACATTTTCAAATCTAAAGTGTAGAATATATAGAAGACGTGTAGTTTTGTTGTAAATCCAAAACTGATGATCTTCCGTGAAGTAATTACGCCGTACTAAGTGTTTATTTTGTTATGTAGAGGTATCTTTGGATGTTTTTTCTATCGAGGGAAGTACAAGTAATCGTGTTTCTAAAGTATATGATATATAGAGTGATTCCTTAAATATCTTACATATGAATTGCATAACTAAAGCTTCAGTAAAAACAATGCAGCAGGCGATCAAACGAACGCATTTTTTTCGTAATTACGTATCGTTGCCTCGGCGCACTCTTAATAAAGCAACCAGACCGCGACGCTGGCAAAAACGCTAGAATCCAAATATATAAAACGTTTTTAAACTAACGCAGTTACATCTACATCCCTTGTTGATTAGACAGCTCACTAATGGATGGTTACACCTAAATTCTTAAGATTTTATTTATAACGTCACCGTGACACAGTTTTATGGTGGTTCAGGAAACCATTTTGCAGATTGTACTAACCAAGAAATTTCTAAGCCATTTTCTTTTATTTAAGCCGTGTTCAAATGAGAATTGGTGAAATCAGAAATGGCAGCTAGCGGCTCAATAAATCTTGAATCCGACAACTGACAAAATAAACAGTCACCGCGGACTAAAACGTAATCAATAAAAAACAACAAAACCTGTATCTCAAGAAAGCGCTTTCCTCCGGAGCTTTCAACGCAAGAAAAGGATTTACGACCAACTTAAGCTACTTGTTAATATATAACATAGACAAGCACACCTAAGCCATAAGCTATTCAGCATAAAGTCTAGACTTAAAACTTTCTCGGCGCTATTTTCACAAGTAACTGCAGAGTTAGCGGGAACCATTAACATGTGCTAAAAATACTGCCGGGCGTCACGACAGGCGGCCTTCGGCTTTTTATAATTCCTGTCGGCATGCACTCGTGTGGTGCAAGCCCGCTGGGGATACGTTCTGGACGAAACAGTAACTCGGTGACATGAAAAAGGAGGCAAAGACAACACAGGGACATAATCCTAAATAGATTTAAAACCCCACGTAATGGCTATCCCCACTTTTAGAGAGTAGTAGACAATCAAACCTATGTACAGATTTCCCAGTATCTTTATAGCGATTGTTTGGCTACCGCTATCACCCTTGCACTGTCAACTGACGGTATATTTTTCACTCCTGCTTCATAGAAAAACGAAGATTGCCGATATCTATTAAGAAACTCTTAGTACTTTAGCTAAGAACCATCCCGATAAAATCGCGTCACCGGCATTAAAATCAGTCCACAGAGAGACAGAGGGGACACAGAATTTATGATAGTATATGACTATGGATCATAGAACAAACTTATCATGGTCACTAAATAAACAGCACAGCCTGAGAAAGATAACCAAAAGCAATAGGATTTTCATGAATGGAAAATTCCCATAAATATTTTGTGTTATGTAGATACAAATCAGCAATATCTCTCAAGTGCGTCTGAAAAGAAAGCGTTGGTATATAAACCATTCCGGCATTATTGATTGCGCCGTTTTATCGGAACTTGGAGCGTCGCCAGCCGTGAGTTAGGTCTGTGAACTCCTGGGGTCTGCGCACTCTGCCAGGAGTTGCAAGCACCCACGCGTGGGATTGCGCTTCCGGATATAGACACCTGTTCGACAGTGATAACTCTATGGATGGAGCCCGAATGATAGGTAAAGAGTCGTTTGAAAGTGAGATCTTCTCCTTTTGTAGAAGTTTAGTGATGGCACCCAAATGATAGGCATTAAGCCGTTAAATAGTGCCACTTCAGCTGCCCCCGTGGCATATGTCCTGTGATGATGTCCAAATATTAGTTAGAGAGCTCAAAGCCTGGTCAACTATAAAACCTCCATCTGTGGCAGACGTTATTTGAAAAAATAAACTTATAGATAGAGCTGTTTAACTGTAAGATCCTCTACCTAGCGGATATTCTCTATTGGATACTTAATTATAGGCAGAGAGCTGTTCCACTATAAGTCTTCCTCAAATAACAAGCAGATCTTATCGACAATCTTTGTCGATAAGATCTGCTTGTCTGCTCCCGAAAGGTAGACTTGTGGAAAGTTTTATGTGAGGTCGATCACATCTATAATATTTTGACAGATTTCGATGGGGTTGGTCACTTTACAATGAAGTTTGCAATGGCAAATGGCATGCTAAATTGGGACATCATAAATCATTTTACTTCGATTAATAAACAGATAAGATACTGAAGGAAAAGTTACTTTTGGATTACATTTTTATGATGGATATTGCTTCGGTTGTAGCATGGAAATGAACAGCCCTTGAGCGTGTTGAAATATTAAATAATATAAAAAAAATACTCTCATTACCGTTTGGTTCGTAAATCTCGGGATTACTTACCTGTAAACAAGAAAATACACGATAAGTAATCATTACTCGTAATCTAAGAACCAGCAAAACACAACGTGAAACATATATGAAAGAGTGTGTTTTGAGGATCTAGGGTGAATAGGAAAAACTTCAAGACAGGCCGGACACTTTAGGCCATCTATTATTAAACATCCACTACACAATTATTTTATTATATTTTAAGAGAAAACCGGGGAAATAAACGTATGTTTAAGTTTAAATATAACATGCAGCTGTAGCGAAAACGTCGCGAATGTTATTCAGGACACATTCAGCGCCGACGACACACCCAGCGTATTCAAAATACATACAAAAGCCAGTTAGAGGCAGTGAATGCGTTAACGTTGCAGACGTTTGATATGCTACATTTAACTTTAACAAATATAAAGCGAGGTTACAGCGCCGTGGCTAAAGACACAAAAATAATTTCCTTTTCTTCGTTGCTAGTAGATTAGGGTTTAAATTTGAATTGTGATTTTTCGTGCTTTGGAAGCTTTTAAACAGCATTAAAACTTCGATTAGAGCGTTTTAGAGGAAGCTCTATCATATAATAAACTACATTATTAAAATTTATTACAAATCTTACATTTTACAGGAATATCATGACAGTTCAGACATTAACTGTAACGTAGACAAAAACACCGAAATCATCAATCAAACTACATAAGATAAGAATCCAGTAAAAATTTCTTGTTATTAAAAGAACGCGTACATCTATTCGTTAGTCTCCCTGTCTGTACGGGGTTAAAAAGTCAATCGTGATCTCCTCCATTAATGTTCCAAACTTCAAACAGGCACAGAAGGTATTTATATATCTGATATAGTTTTTTATTCGTTTCACCAAGAGCAATTACTAAACCCTGTTTTCAATTTGAACCGAAACATTTACAAGCTCTCGGAAAAGCGCTCGCAGTGCAGAACGGAACGCTCGGCTGAAAAATTCTGTAAAAACGTTCGAAAGCATTTCAATTGTTTGCAGTTCTGTACGAGTGCAGTGCAGCTAGCCAATTATAAAAACGTGCTTGTGTCTCTGTAATCTGTAATAAATGACGTAAGCGTTTCTTTTTACAAGCATTTTATTAACTTGCAATGTTTGTATGTGTATTACGTACTTATGTTCGGGTCAAGTCTTGCAAGGAAGTTTTAAACCACTTCCACACCAACAGAGCAGTATATTTTGTATACCTAAGTACCTTCGAAGACTATACAATAATATGGCATTATCGAGCTGGTCTAACGATAGTCTGATGGTGGTGAAAGGACCTCCCCTATGCTTAAAGTAGACCTACCGTGTTTGGACTCATTAGGTTGGCCAACAAAAACTTGTGCCAAAAATAAATTATTTGACAGAAGCTTTTAGGAAATGGACATCTTTTATTTCGCTACAACAAGTTTATTTATTCACATTGCAGTAAATGCGAGCGGCATTAGGTCGGCCCGTGTGGCAAACCTTTGTCCTATGACCAGTACTGGGACGTCTTTTACCTCCACTACGACTATGGTGATGATTATATGTATTTTCAAATACATTATAATCATCACCAGTAATTTCAGTTGACATACATACATACATAAATCACGCCTGTTTCCCAGAGGGGTAGGCAGAGACCACTTCTTTCCACCTGCTACGATCCTGACAAAGCTCTTTCGCTTCCTCCACATTCATTCATTTTTCCAGTATTTCCCCGATTTGATTAAAAAAAATACGCCTAGGGCGCCCCCTTCCGACCCTTCCACTCACTTTAGCACTGTAAATTTCTTTCGTCAATCTTTTTTCATCCATCCTTTCCAAATGACCGAACCATCGAAGCATGCCCTTTTCAATTTTAGACACTACATCTTCTTTCAGACCACACTTCTCTCTGATGTTTTCATTCCTTACTCTATCACACAGTTTCACACCACACATACTACGCAAAGAGCGCATTTCTACTGCATTTATGCGACTTTCATGCTTATCCTGCCACACCCAACATTCACTACCATACATCAGAGTAGGGGCCAACACTCCATTGTGAACAGCCAGTCGGGCTTTTTGTGAAACGCCCCTTCTGCTAACAAAGGAGTGCAGGGCTCCATTTATCTGATTTCCTGCATTCACCCTCCTCTCAATATCCTTCTCACACTTACCATCTCTTGTAAACTCACTCACTTGTTCTACTAGTTCACCATTTATATTTATCACGCACTCAGTAATCTCTTCGTCCTTTTCTATCACCAAAACCTTGGTCTTAGCAACGTTTACTTTCATACCCTTTTGTTTAAATCCCTCATTCATCACTGTCACCATCTCCTGCAACTCAAGTGCCGATGGAGCAAGTATAACTTGATCATCACGCCTTCACGATTTAATGCATAATCCGATCGATGTCAAATTTGTGACGAAGATAGTTTATAGCCCGGAGAAGGACATAGGAGTACTTTCTTTGCGGAAAATAGAGCAGTTCCCGATGGAGAAGCGAAAAACTACTGATACGCGGACGAAACAAGCAGAAGCTAACTTTTGCCTGCGACTCCGTCCGCGTAGAAGTCGTTTATCTCTGCTCCCTTGGGAACGTACAATTTTCCGGCATAAAAACAATGCCCGTCCCCGGGACTATATCTCCATACCGAATTTCATCTTAATCGATTCAGCATTTCGCATTCAAAATATTAGTCAATTTTGGATTATTATGACTCCGTGCCAAATTCCACATTAATTGCCGCCTTGAACCGTGAAGCCGGGACAATCGCTTTTGGTTTTATAACGTAACTAAGACTACCTAGTTGAACTATAGTCAAGAGCAATGAAACGGGTCACTTAGTACCATGCATACATACATAGCATCACGCCTTCATTCCCAGAGTGGGGTAGGCAGAGCTACAGAAATACCAACAATCTAAAAAGACTTGTTGATAATTCTGTAACCACATTTTGCACAATCAGGCCAAGAAGTTTACTAGTTAGTGTATTAGTGACAGGTTGCAAGCCCATCGCCTAAAAATACTACAAGCCCTTATTCCCTTAGTCGCCTCTTACGACATCCACGGGAAGACATGGAGTGGCACTATTATAACCCGGCAACCACAAGGGATTGTAAAACCGGTTTTAGTCAAATCATTACAGCTAAAAAAATAATACATATAATCGAATTAGAGGTATCGTTGTCATTCCGTTTTTGTTTTTATCGCTATGTTTATACACTATTTACAATATTAAATACCTGTGTTCAATATCGCTATTCATTGCGCCTGATAAGCAGGGCTCGGATTTTTCATAGCACGGTAAGATGAAAGAAAATTATGGAGTCAATATAAACTTTATTTGACATTCATATTCAAACTCATACTCATTCATATTCCTAGTCCCTTTTTTCATATTTATCATGCTGTTACTATTCTATTTAATTACGTACCTAGTTTTACAGAATACATTGTTTGCGAAAGACCTTTATCAAACTGGCCGCTCTATCAATATTTATTTATTTACCTTGTCGCGATTTTGGAAAACTAATCCCTGACATCCCTGTAGCTACATGCTCTATGAATATCACAAACTAGGAGCTTAATTAACTTACTTATTATTTTTATTATTTGGCTAATTACCTATGTAATAAACGTGGCTTGGCATTGATTTTTTTTATTTATAATGTAATCTTTTGGTGTTATTAATGAATGAGTATGAGTACGAATATGACTAAAATTTTAATCTTAATATCGACTCCATAGTTTTCTGTCACCTTAACGTGCGATGAAAAATCCGAGCCGTGCTGATAAGTAAGATGTCAGTTTGACATTATTACTAAAGCATACCAAATAGGTGTAATGTACGTCACGCGATAACATTATTTTGCATGGCTGGTTAACTACTTATGTCAATTTATTTATTCGCGTTTCTGTATATTTCGCTTTATATAAATAAGTTTAACCGAAAACATTTACAGAAACTAATAAATGAGTATATTGACACTGACATGTATTACCGGTAAAAGTTTTAGGGGTAGAGTACCAAATAGATATATTGTTGTCAATTGGCTTAACCGATAATATACTTGAATACCGGTATTGATTATAACGCTAATCAGAGCTTTAGCGACATTTTTTTTTTATGTTAATGAGAAGGCACACTAGCACGGTAAGTGGAATCTGAGACCCATAGATATTTGAATTCTCAAGGCTATAATCCTAAAACCTCAAATGCGTTGCCACCCCTGAAGACTAAGATCGAATGCCTCTATGCTAGTAATTGCACCGGTTGTCTTATCCCCACACCGGAACACAGCAATGCGAACACTGTTGCTTGGCGGTAAATAGCGAAATGCAATTATAACCGGTTATACCTCATTTAAAACCGGTAGTCAGAATACCGGTAACGATCTCTGCTTAGTTCAGAATTTCCATAGAATGCTCCTGAGTGTCAAATCAAAATCAAAATCAAAATGTTTATTCAGTAAATAGGCCCCCATGGGGCTCTTTTACACGTCGGTAATATGAAGTGAATTTACTAGCGCTGTAATAAAACAATCAGGCATCCATGAGCTCCGAGCCGTGACCGCCTGGCCGCCGGGCCTAGATTTAGCCGCCCCACTGGCTCGACCCACTTGCTGAAAATACGCGGCCGACGATTGGCAGCCGTCGATTCGGAAATGCTAAACGACATCGAGGAAGTTTTCGGGGCGTATCGAAGCGATCGTGTAACCGATCGATATGTAAATCATATAACAAAAAAAAAAGTAAAATTATTATGTTTTTATTCAAATAATTGTATTTTACTGTTCATAATGTTGTACATGGCCAACCCGGTTGTGGTTGCCGGGTTAGAATAGTGCCACTCCTATCTTCCCGTACCGTACTGAGGGAATGAGGGCTTGTAGTACTGTTAGGCGATGGGCTTGCAACCTGTCACTAATACACTGGTAAACATACTGGCCTGACTGTGCAAAATGTGGTTACAGAATTATCAACAAGTCTTTTTAGATTGTTGGTATTCTGTTGCTCTGCCTACCCCACTCTGGGAATAAAGGCGTGACGTTGTGTATGTATGTAATGTTGTACATCGCTCAACTAAATTCGGATACGGTCACGGATACGGTAATAGTAGGGTAAATCGTTAATAACTAGCCACATGAAATTTAGTTACTAGTCAGTATTATAAACTGACGCCGTTAGTAAACATAATTTAACAGTAAGTACTCCGGGATTTAGGTATTCTAATTTAATCACAGAAACATCAGCATATCTTTTGCTATAGGTACATATAATTGCAAAGTGGGGTGGCCAGTTATTGTCGATTTACCCGAGGTATTTAACAGATCTTATTTATTTCATATAAAAATAATCAATCTACTATTAGCTATTGAGAAATACATATTCACATTTATTGTGTTTACTGATTTACTATACTTACTCAGTTGAAATTTGCAAAATCACTGCGAATACCGTGGTGGACCGCCATTATAAAAAAAAAGAAGAAATACACAATGTCCCAATCATCATACCAGCTCACGGTACCATGTTCATCCGAACAAAACATACGAAGTCCATCTCAGTTGACGAGCTTATATGTAAGCTCCGTATGCGGCGTAATTGCAGCGCGTCAGCAGCGATTCAGTCGCGATGCAGTAGCGATACAGTAGCTAAGCAATGATAAAATCGGAATGCCGCGACGCAGAAGATTCTAAACTTGCGCGCCTGCGCCACTTTGTCTCGTTGCACACGCGCATGAGTTGATTGAACACACTTTACACTTTTGACAAATCTTTCGGCTGGCCCCTAGGATTCAGGCTTGCCTAGTGTGGAGACTAGTAGGTATTCCTCCGGTCCTTGTACTTATAGTCTGGGTTTGCCAATTTTTTTCTGGGGAGTTATAGTATTTTCCAGAAAGAAACGTCATAAATATAGTAAATTAATGAAATAAGCCTTAATATAGGGAAATACTATGCCTAGTTATATTTATTTATTTATTTAATCTTTATTGCACAAAAGAATACACTTAGAATGCAAAAGGCGAACTTAATGCCGTAAGGCATTCTCTACCAGTTGACCTTTGGGCAAAGCAGAGATTGTAGTTGCGGTGCAACTTAAGGTGTAACTAATACACATACACTTACATATCAATAAGCTATTATAATTTAAATATTTAATATAAATGTATAATATATATGAGGATAAGCAAAAAATAATCCAGATAAAGCAATCATAATATCAAGATGATGACAATTCCACCTGCTATGAAATTCGCGGACTTTCTTCTTAAAGGAATACTTGTTTGGAGCTTGCTTGATATTAAGGGGAAGGTCGTTCCAAAGTAACTTCTAAAATAAATAATTAAATTAAAATAATATACATTAAAGGGGGCTCCCGTACAACAAACGTGATATTTTTGCCGTTTGTTTTTTCTCATTATTAATACAGACACAGTGATTACAGACAGACACCGGGACAGGTGAAACTAAATAAAAATGTTGTATAGACGGATTGATCCCAACTCTACAGATTTCCTATTCTACGGATTTCCAATTTTACTGATTTTCAATTCTACAGATTCCCAATTCTACGGATTCCCAATTTTTTTTTTTTTAATTTATTTAGTAACAAACAGTCTTACAAAAATTATATTACAACTAAGCTTACGCTTTGATCTTTTAAAAATTCTAGAGATTCCCAATTCTACGGATTTCCGATTCTACAGATTCCCAATTCTACAGATTCCCAGCTCTACAGATTCCCAATTCTACAGATTCTCAGCTCTACAGAATCCTAATTCTACAGAATCCCAGCTCTACAGATTCCCAGGTTTACAGATTCCCAATTCTACAGATTCCCAATGCTACGGATTCCCAATTCTACAAATTCCCAGGTCTACATATTCCCAATTCTACAGATTCCCAATTCTACGGATTCCCAATTCTACAGATTCCCAGGTCTACAGATTCCCAATTCTACAAATTCTCAGGTCTACAGATTCCCAATTCAACAGATTCTCAGCTCTACAGATTACCAATCCTACAGATTCTCATTGTTACGGATTCCCAATTCTACTAATTCTTATGTTTACAGATTCCCATTTAGACAGATTTTAATTTCAAGATATCACATTTTTACTGATTTCTATTCCCCTTTGTTTCATCTAACTGTCTGTTATAGAGTCGACGGACGGTCTGGGTTATTTTGGCCCTTTCGGGCCTGATGTAGAAATGCACCTGACCTAACCTACCTACCTTATTTATGTACGTTGAGTACATTAACGGGTCATGAATAACTTAAAGTCGTAACTTAAAACTAATTAACTAAATGCAAGCAAAACTTCTAATTAAAACAAGAAAACGCTTAAAAAATCTTTTAGTCGCATTTATTATACGAAACGAGGAAGGTATTTAGACGAGCAGTAAGGTTTCATAATTAATAGACTAGACGCGAGTCCATGTGAGTTTCATTCGAAAAAATCACCGCTAGGTTCCATTTGTTAGAGATATAACCATTAAAGTATTTTTCTAGACGCCTAAATGAGTTCGAAACAACTTAAAGAAAACTAACAGAATTGGTGAGGTGTTAGGTACGCGTTTTCTAAAGGCCCTTATGGATTTATTTATATCCATAAATATTCCACTAGCTAAACTTAACATAGTACTAATAATGACCAAAACCAACACCAACCAACCTAACATAAACAAGCCAATATAAAAACTTTTAACTGGATCTCTAAACCTAGTCTCGATTACAAGTCACAACCTTGTTAACGCACGACTTATAAATGTTAAGGTAAATATGTACACTTTTTAGGGTTCCGTGGCCAACGGTACCTATGACTATGTCTCCGCTGTGCGTCTGTTCATCTGTCTGTATCTTATGAACCGTAATAGACCGTAACATCGCGCCTTCATTCCCAGAGTGGGGTCGGCAGAGCTAAATAAATACCAACAGACTTGTTGGTAATTCTGTAACGACATTTTGCACAATCAGGCTAAGATGTTGATTATTTTGCGGGTGGTAGGACCTTGTGCAAGATCCGTCCGGATCGCTACCACCATAATATCCACCTAAAGCCAAACAGCAGTTTTCGCATTGTTGTGTTCCGGTTTGGGGATAAGACAGCCGGTGAAATAACTAGCATAGAGGCATTCCATCTTAGTCCTCAGGGTTGGCAACGCATTTGCAGTCTTAGGATTGCAGTCTTGTGAATGCGAATGTCTATGGGTCACAGTTCCCACTTAACATCAGATGGCCTGTGTGTTTGTTTGCCTTCTCAATGCCATAAAAAAACCAATGTATTAGTGACAGGTTGCAAACCCAACGCCTAAGAGTACTACAAGCCCTTATTCCGTTGGTCGCCTCTTAAGACATCCACGGGAAGACATGGAGTGGCACTATTCTAACCCGGCAACCACACATAATAGACAGACAGATTGTTTTTTTATAGTCTATAATGCCGCTATCATCCTCCTGCTCTTGTTCCACACTAGGTGGGGTCGTGACAGTTTTCTTCTTCCACTCTCCTCTATCCGCTGTTTACCCTAGTCGATGCTGGGCCCCTAGTTGCCTTACCCGCCTTATGGGCAATCCAGCCCTGGTGACAGGTGTAACCTAACCTAATGATAACCTATGTAATTAATGTTTAAGTTATCCTGAAAACACGTTTTAACTAAATGATACAATCGATGAAAATGATGGGCAAGCCTGTCGTCATACACATCTCATGCTTCACACAACCCATCCAAACCATTTCCGGTGCTCGTCTGCCGTATATCTCATCTACATTCTACATTATATTGCCTCTACAAGATATAATAAAAAATAAATTAAGGGGGCTGCACTGCTATACTAAACGTTCCCAAGACGTCAAAAATATCTATACACCTTTATGCCACTGGCAATCAGGTTCATGTATATTTGACGTGATGGCTGTATAGATATTAATGCCCTTGACTGTAAAGAGTGGTACGGAACCCTTCATGTGCGGGTGACGCGCACATTGACCGGTTTTTACCTATAGAAAGCAACGCACTATGGGTGCGAAACTACAAGAGGACCAGCTGGCATCACCGGAAATACGAATTATGTAATAGAAAGGGAAGCACAAAGTAAGCGCGTTCGTCATACCTTAACGCTAAAATTGTTCTATGCACTTTTACACATCCAATCTCTATCAACGCTTTTCAAGAGGAGACCACTCAGAGCCGCAAGAAACTCAACAATCAGAAGTAGGGGCAGTAGATAGTTTAAGGAAAATCACCAGAGTATTGAGTTTCTTTCGACGCCTCTTTTCAACAGTACTCTTCTCATAGAAAGGTATTTTCATTTTATTTTCCACTACTCACCTTGTTTTAATAGCAGCAACCCAATATGCTTTACAATTATAATCAGCGCCGCAGTTTAATTGTGTCAGAATGCTGAGAGGGTTCCTATTCAACTCAAGTCTTTTTTTTTCTTCTGTGTGCGTTGAATAAATATTTTCTATTATATTCTATTTTATGTTAATAAGTACCAAAAGTAACTTCTTGACACGATCACAATGAATCTACATCTACGAGCGCACGCGCAGATGACGTCCGATACTCTTGATCTTGATCGACAGCGTCGTAAACATGACGTGAACATTAACGAATTACAAAAGAGTTTTGAGGAGGCCTTGTGATTATCACAAATCATTACGAAAACGTCAGCAAAGAATTAGCTGCGCACGAGTGGCCAAGTATAACATATTTGTTCAGGACGGAGATCACAGTCCATCTGGTGATATGAGGGCTTCTAGGAGCCTTGGGCGAATGCCCTTATGAGAATTCATAAGTGATAGGTAGGTCTTTTGTGCAGGGTCAATCCGGATCGCTACCACCATCTTATCTACTGCCAAACAGCAGTGTTCGTAACCCTTGAAATGATTACGCTTAGGGAATCCAACTTAGTCCTCGGGTGGCAGCGTGTTTGCTGTATTAGGATTGCAGTCTTGGGATTGCAAACAGGTGGCCTAAACCCCGAAAGTCTAAAATGGAATGCTAGCGAGTGATTTCACGCTGAACATCAGATATTTATTGATATTACATAGATACATACATAACGTCACGCCTTTATTCCCAGAGTGGGGTAGGCAGAGCAACAGAATACCAACAACTCTAAACTTGTTGATAATTCTGTAACCACATTTTGCATAGTCAGGCTAAGATGTTTACCAGTGTATTAGTGACAGGTTGCAAGCCCATCGCCTAACAGTACTACAAGCCTTCATTCCCTTAGTCGCCTCTTACGACATCCACGGGAAGACATGGAGTGGCACTATTCTAACCCGGCAACCACACGGAATAATTGATATTACTGTCAGTTTAAACTAAACAAAAAGAAATAACATGGATCGAGAAAATATGCACCTAATTTATATTAAAGGCGAATGTTAAGGCAAAATAAATTGGAATCTAAACACACGTAGAAGCAATATTTCTTACGTCCAAGGTTAGAACACCCTCACGGTTTTCTGTCTAACGCGGATACAAACAAACCGACCGAGTGAGTGAGACAACGCATCCATTTGAAAACATCTTCAGGTACTCCCTGAGAGCAATAAATGTAACAAAGATTTAGCATCCTGGTTTAACTTTTATTAAGAATAACTATTGTTTTTTAAAAGCAACCGGGAACTTATTCCACATTTTCTTTTCCCGTATTGCTATCGTATTATCAATGTTATGATAGCTATTATTAATTCTACAGTAAAGGCGGTCGGATTTAAAACAATACGATAACAATAGGTGCATAAACAATTTAGAATTAGGCTCCTGACTGTTTGCGTGGGATAGTCGTCATTATTCCTGTTGTTGTCTCGTCCGAAGATGATGAAGAAATTAACTGAGTAGTACATTTTCTGGTTACTTGAGGGCGTCACATATGTTTAAATTTAGCAGAAAAAACAAGTTCCCGAACGGTCCCGACTGTGATGGGTGATTTTGGGGTCATGATGCAGAATGGCCAAAAGTGAATAAGATGGTCATACTGAACAACTTTTCCGATGGGACCTACCACGAAATCGCCAAAAAAAAACAGCTCTTCCATACATTAACAGTGAATTAATTGAGAGTTAATGTATGGAACAGCTGGCCCATCGGAAAGGTTGTTCAGTATGACCATCTTATTCACTTTTGGCCATTCCGGATCATGACCCCAAAATCACCCAGTATAATACTATAGGAAAGAATACCAAAATTAACATTTATCGTTGTTTAAGGCCGCTTTCTGACTTGTCGGTATGCGTGCAGTAAAAAGTACAGGCGGCGTAAACGCTGCGCATTGATTGGTAGATGCCGCTGGTTGCCTAGCAACCCTTGCCGATTCCGTGTTTTACTGCAAGCATACCGACAAGTCAGGAAGCGGCCTAAAGGTAAGCGTCGACAGTTCCGCAACGCACGCATCTTACGCTTTGGATTAAAAGAATTCTACATAGTATTCTATGTCTTAAACTCATGCAACTGCCTCCAATGACCCGAACCGGACGCCTTACGCCTTATAATGAAGAGGACTGTAAAGCAATAAATTTCAACTTAAATTCAAACGTTGTCCGATTTATACGACTTTGGAATATTTTGTAGATATCATGAAAAAATAGGTCTGTACGTTTTCCTTTCCAAAAAAATATTTATTGGAGAGAACAAAAAAAACAAAGGCGGAAACGTACAGACCTAGATTTGTATAATACATACATGCATAACATCACATCTTTATTCCCAGTGGGGTAGGCAGAGCTACAGAAATACCAACAACTTTGAAACACTACTTGTTCATAATTCTGTAACCACATTTTGCACTATAAGGCCAAAAAGTTAACATTTTCATAATAATATATGTAGGTACAAAATATATATAATTCGTGGAAATCCGATTAGATTTAGGGGTTGAGAAACTTTATCGCCCGGAGCTAAATTTGTATGGATTATTTTTGACAGCTACGCGCCTCCAGCATCGCTTACCAATTCTCTTAATCCGTCTGATGCGTAGCGTGCGTCCTTTGCGGACTTGTGGACCCTTACCTTAAAGACGGGTCAGTATTGAGTTTATTAAGAACGTTTAAATATACACACTCAATACTGAAAAACAACGCGTCTTTACTCTTGCACATCTATATGTCTCCGACCTTCTTACGAGCGGCATTGATGAAAAAATCGCGACACTCACTGGCGCAAGGCCTCGAAAACATCGCGAATTAAAATAGACGGGTTAGAGCTTCATGCGGTTACGTGATGAGGAAATCTACATTCATTCAAATAGTGTTGAGCTGGTATTTTCACAAATGAGATATAAAAAAACAAACGATTTTCACAAATTTTATTCAAAAGAAAAAGCAATTTAACCAATTTCGTAAATTTTTAATACGTTTATTTGATAATGACGTACTTTATGGATAAACGCATCATAATACTTATAATTTGCAAATATGTAATAAATTAAGTGTTTATAATAAGATCTAATGACGAAACGCCGGTAAAAACAGCTGTTGTTAACCCCTCCACTCAGTTATCGATGAATAAATAACTTGTTCATTAAAACGTTTTTAAAATATTATACTTAAAGAAAAGTTACTTAGTTAGGTAACCTACTCGGATTTCACCAAATGGTTTTCGAATTTCCATATCTTCTAAAATCCAGATGAATCCCAATTAGCACCGATCTAAACATGTTTCGATTGCTTTTCGGCTGTCTGGCAAGGGTCTTTCCCTGCCAGACAGCCGAAGAGCCTTAATTTTTATACATCGCCGCGCATAAGAACCTTAATTTTAAGTCAGCATAAGAGCCTTAATTTTTATACATCGCCGCTTAAAGATTGACGAGAAACTGGAGCATCATGATTTATTTAATTTAATAATAAAATATATCAAAAAACCTCAGATTTCCGGTAATCTGCATATGGAACAGTGATCAACAAAGGGTGCCACCACTTCACCACCTTCATTCCCAGAGTGGGTTTGGCACAGTTACAGAAACACTAACAACTGTAAAAAGACTTGTTTATAATTCTGTAACCACATTTTGCAAAATTGGGCCAAGAAGTTTACTAGTGTATTAGTGACAGGTTGCAAGCCCATCGCCTAACAGTATTACAAGCCTTTATTCCCTTAGTCGCCTCTTACGACATCCACGGGAAGATATGGATTAGCACTATTCTATTCTAACCCGGCAACCAAGGGGGGGGACAATAAAATAAATAAATAATAATGGACATATCACACAAATTCACATACTATGGGTACTAAACAACAATAATTTTACTTATATATAGAGCATTATTCACAAAAATAGAAAACCTACAAGATTCAGCAATAGACACTCGAACTCATCACACAAACATCTGCCCCCAACGGGATTTGATCCCGGGACTAGCTTCGTAGGCAGGGCCACTGCCAACTAAGCTACGTGTCGTCAATAAAAAAGATGAATAACTATCGCTCAACGTAATTTATTTATCTGTATCGACTCCGATACCGGGGCACCCTTATCGTCTTCACCTTGATAATAAAATCGGAAATGTTGTCAACAAACAAATTTGGCGACGTACGGAAAACCAGGTTTAACAACTTCAGGAAACTGCCATCCTGTTAGGATGCGGGGTATCAAAAAGTTTGGAGAGACAAACACCGTTTATATATAGGTCACATCTAAGTAGGTACCTATCTGACAAACATTCTGCCACGCAAACGACAACGTTGATTAATGATTATGATCTAAAAGCGCTATCAATATTTCAAAATAATATTATAATACTTAAGTATGTTGAAATATTTACAAACGTTACAACAACTATTTCACTTGCACAGATCCCTTTCCAAGCCTTGTATATAGATCTAGATAATTAATAATCATCGGTCGAAAGACGTCCTCCGCTGGACATGGGTCTCCCCCAAGGATCGCAATAAATATAACAAGTAAAAATAACTACAGAACGCCCGCGGCGAAAGATATATCGTCTATATAGAATACATCGTCGATGTAGAAGTGTTTGTCAATCAGAACCGTTTGGTTTTCAGGAATAAAAAAAAGCTAAAAATTACTTCTTTTAAAATTGTAGGCACCTAATAGGTTAGTCCAAATGAAGTCGGCTTTTTTGCTGAAAATATTGTGGTTGCCGACAAAAATGTAACATTTTTATTTTGTATTCCATGATAATCAATGTCATCAGAAGCAGAATCCGCTATCGGTAGAACAAAAAACACCATGGTTACTAATTCGCAATTGTTCAAAGTTACAATTTAACTTTTTGTATTGTTTCGATGTGCGGGTCTAATTTTTGTCTGACAATTATTATGGTAAAGAAAAAGTATCGACATAGCTATATTTAAAAAATATTTATACCTACCCTATAACTATTTATTTATACTACGACTATGTTTGTTATCATGTAAAAAAATAAACTAACATATTAATAATGTTTCACACACGCTAAAACTTGCCCCATTCTCAAGAGTCGCCGTGGTTTTTTTTCGCCAGTCTGTATGGCAAGGTCAACAGACTCGGACGTGTATTTTTAATTGATAGCAGATTTCCCGATACACGCATATATTTGTCTGACGTAAGACGACTCCCACTTGGAACGTGGGTGGGGACGCAGATTAATAGTAATAAATGTCACGCGTACAGTGTACAAAGAAAACGAAGTACAGTCGAAGTGATTAATATAGGTACGCGTTCTCAAGACACCAAAATATCTACATGCCCCTATGCCACTGATAATAAGGTCGAAGTAGCTATACATATATTTGTTACGATGGCTGTATATATGTATATATTAGTGCCCTTGACCGTACCTACTATTACTAAAACTATAGGTACAAGATGAAGGATCAAAAATCGTTTATTCTCAGAATAGAGAACATGTATGAAAATGTAAAAAGAAACATATAAAACGCAATACCCTAATCAAAATCTTGTTAAAATTTTAAAACTTATTTTAATGTGTAGATTGTTTTTTTCGGCATCCTTATTTTATTTATAATATTTTAATTCAACGATATTGGCTTAAAAATAGTAATTTACAAAATAGTTGCAAATTTCTTTATAAGGTTCTTGTATTTTAAACATGGAACAACAGCTGTGACGTTATTCGTCGATTTTGTACAAGAGTGTTTTTGCAGGGGGTCTGAAACTATGACTTTTTAAAACTTCATATCTTAAAATTACACGACAATTATTTCTCGTATACAGTATTCCTCTCATTCATAGGACTTTCCAGAGAGCATAAGAAGACAAATTATGCATCTTCCCTTTTGTGTATGCTTGTACCTGTGTACAAGCATACACAAAATGGTAATACAATGTGGTTTTCTTAAACAATGAACAATTATACCTATAAGGTTACTTTGTCTATATTTATAATTAAAAAATACACAGTATTCAACAAGCTTATAACTAACCGCGCATAATAAATTATGCCTAAAATTAACGCTCAAGTTTGTTTAATATCAGTACTTAATAACAAATTGAACAGTGTTATTTCCATTAACCAAGTGTTCACAAGTTGCAAACATTTAAGTATCTTCAATATAATAACAAAATATTTAATGAAAACACGCTGTTTTAATCATGCTCGAAGTTGCAGAAACAGAACCACCCTTGACGATTAACTTGGCATAATCAACATCGAGTAAAAAGTTCCCAACACACATCCATCCGTCTACACCCCCCCCCCCCCTCCCCCCCTCTTTACACGCAGACAGCCTGCAGGCGTGACAAGACAAATGCACGCAGTTTGTCGACGGGACAAAGGGCAAACAGGGCAGAATGGGGACAAAGGCGTGTCCAATTTCCGAAAGGGGTTTTAAAAAGTTTCAGTGAGAATCCTGGAATCTACGAGTTGAAGTTTTTCATGTCTAACATTTCATCGTAACATGGCTCCGTGAATGTGTTAGTAATGCGTGTCAGTACCGGTTATGAGGACGGTATTTGTCATGTTACGATGTGACCCATCACGATCGCATAATCTGTCCACATTTCGCGTTAAAGTCCTATTCATTTGCCATGCAGTCCGATCCGATGGAGCCCTATAGTGTGGACCTACCTTAATGTGCCCGTAAGACAAAACCTAACAAAAATAATACAATTCGACAAAAAGCTTAACTTGACAAATTGTAAACTTACTAAATAAGTATTGTTGGATAGGGGGCAGAATGATATGAAAATCTAAAATTCTAAACGAAGTTATCTAATAGTGATTATTAATAGCTATCCACAATCTTAGTTTTTCTATGAAGTCAGTTGAAAGTGCAAATATGATAGCGATAGTTTGTTGTTTTTTCGCGACAAAAAAAAACAATAGACTTAACATTTACGCATAAATATAGTTTAATTTAGAAGCTTATCAATGTTTCTTCTACCTCGAAAAACCAATATTCAGAAAGCCGTCTACAAAATAATACAAACAATATTGACAAGACATCTATTTAATTCAAGCAATTTTATTATGCTCTACAACCTATTAAATAAAGGCTTTTCATAGAAACTTCTATATTAGATACTGAAAAGCCAAATATAACGTAGGTAAATTTTGCATAACCTCCCGAGTCACCAGGTTTGTCGCTTGCGGACCAATACCAAATATAAAAGGCACCTTATAGTTAATACGACAACGTTACAATTACAATGTCACTTAAATAGGTATTGGTGTCTTACGAGGTTACTGGATATACATTAGATCGATTACGTGGTATTACTTATCAATTTAACTATGTAAACTACTTTTAATTCTTGCAAATTAATACTTTCTATTAAGCATAAACCACAAGAACTCTAAAAAGTACTTTCAAAATCTTTAAGAACACTTCTAGGCTTTGTTACACTTATTTAAGGTTAGAATCGCACGCACCTTGAGCAGTACCGGCACTCTCATACTTAGATTTAAGCTTCGCTGCAGTCGCACGCGCATCTGATCTGACCAGGTCGGTCGGTTTCGGCGTGGTCGTCGTGGTCCTGAACGACAGCGTTGTCGAGATGGACGACGAGATCGACGACGAGATAGACGACGAGAACGAGGAACCGAGGCCAAGGCCGAGGCCTAACGAGGTGCGGTAGCGGCGGCGGTACATGACTTCACGCGACGGAAACACGTGAGAGACTGAAGCTGAAAGATCTGCGTAGGCGCACCCGGAAAAGCGGCCGCGATTTATTATAGTACATGAAAGCTAGGCTCGGGAGAAAGTGGGGAAAGGCGAGCTTGTATAGCCGTTTAAAAAAAAAAGTGAGGCTTTACATTATGTATTTAATTAATAATATTAAATATATATCACCGGACAATGTCACACAAACTGACCTACACTAGGCATCCAAAAATCACACCTTTTGAAATTTTCAAAACGGGCCTTTCAGTCATACCTTACCTTAGATGAAATATGGATTATATCTGCTTCATGTCAATATTTTAAAAGGTGCGATTTTCTTGACACCGAGTTTAGTTCCAAGCTAAGCTCTTGGCTTGTACTATAGGTGACTGGACCACGTTAAATTTACTTATATAGAGAAATATACTTAAATACATAGAAAACATCCAAGACTCGGGAATAAATACTCGTGGTCATCACACAAATACAGATGCCCTTACCAGGTTTTGAACCCGGGCGGGACTGCTGGCTTCGAAGGCAGGGTACTACTACCAACTAGGCCAACGTTTCGTCGTGACGTCGTTTGTAGAGATCGAGTAATTTTTTAAAGAAAAAAATATAAAATTTTGTAATTTTTTTTAATTAGAGGATTTTAATACGCCTAGAGTTCGCTATTGCTTATTTCCTTCCCACCGAGCGATCGAAATATCCCATTGTCCGAAGTCAAACCACGAACCTTTATTGTTTCGTCATGTCCGTTTGTCTGTCTGGGTCATACACTCTTAAAAACAAAAGTTGTCTTTCCTATGGTCAATAGTTAAAAGCTTGTGTGCATATACGTTTTGTTTTTATATGATAGGTCTAAAGCAGTCCTGACGCCGTTTATGCGGGAATGGGCTTAGCCAGAAAATTAGGCCTAAAAAAACGTTAACTTCCGGCGTGTCCACAGGAAAGACGCTACACTAAATCTGTGTATGACCGGTCTGTCTGTCAGTATGTCATACTTACTTCTTCTTAGAAACTATTAAAGTTACAAAACTGAAATTTTGTACAGGTCTAGATGTTTATTATGCGCAATACTTTCAATGATTAACGCAGTTAAAACATTTTTTTAGGATACCACCCGTACATGGATAGCCAGGGTAACAATTATAATATTATATTTAAATCATCGTGTGACATATTGTTGGATAACTAATAATTAATCATGGTGTGTATGTCACTATTAATTTTATGATTTGAGTGACCGTTTAGAATACATTTAATTTTAAAATTGCCATTTTCGCTAGAGTTACGTGTCCCCATCCCCTACAGCCAAAACTTAAAGTAAGAATTAAAAGGAAAACTATCACCACTAAGTAGACTTGATTTCACCTACTAAAAATCATCATCAAATAACTTTACTCAGATAATTAAAGTTATTTGATGTCTTTGTCTGTGGTCAGTTTCCTTCCTGTTTATTTTGTACATAATGTTCATGAACAATTTGTTCTCCTTTGTTAATTCCCATTAATTTATTTTGAAATATGTTTTATTTATCAATTTCGTATTTTTATTTCACTTCCCTTAAGTGTATGTGTGTATGTAAACTCTTTATTGCACAAAAAATATAAATATTACAATTATAAATTATAATACTAAATTAATGTACAAAGGCGAACTTATCCCTAAATGGGATCTCTTCCAGCTAACCCTGAAGCAAATGAGTAAGGACAATGCATGGGGTTGGACACATACAAGTTTGCACAAAAAGTAAAAAGAAATGATAATACTTATAAATAAATAAATAAATTGTAAACAAATTAGCAAGTACACAAACTAATATAAACGTACATGTATAATACACACATATATACATATATACATACATATACATATATACATACATATACATATATACCTACATAAATATATAAATAACAACTCTTATCATTATAGGAACCTGACTTCACGACTCATTCAGCCACAAAGTTTTTAAATTCCTCTTTAGAGAGACTACAGAAGGGGACTGCCTTAAGGACAACGGAAGTTCATTCCACAGTTGGACACCACGGACTGTGAAGGATTTGGCATAGAAACGCCAAAGAAAGTGTCTGTGTAGTCCGCTGTCTCATCGTTCGTGTGTCACTTTGGCGCCACTGAAAATCAGCGTCGCGGTTGATGCCGTGACACAGTGCTGGGTGGTGTAATTTTCGACATCACAGGACCACTCATGGCAACACTATGCTATAATTGTTTTCTTTTCAATTTGTTCCTTTTTTTTGTTTATTGTGTATTTTGTTGCCATTTTTTTTTTTTTTTTATTTGAACTTTTTTTTATATTTCTATTATTTTATAATTGTCGTTTTTCGAGATAGCTTTTTGTGTTTGTAGTAGGTACTTGACGGCGTCGAATCGGAACCTTACAGAAGCATGGTCCAACACGCTCGTGCCCGGTATTAATCCACCGCCCTTAAAAATGTCAAGTCTGCCTTAGAGAGCTTTTACCGTCTGCCAATCAGTCAGTTACGGAAACCCATCTTTTAAGTAAATTATCCTATGTCATCATAACAACACGACTTCAATCCCAGGTAGGCAGAGCCAGAAACACAAACACGTCCAAAAAGACCCGTTGATAACTCTGTAACCACATTTTGCACAAGTAGGCTGAGATGTTTACCAGTGTATTAGTGACAGGTTGCAAGCCCATCGCCTAACAGTACTACACGCCTTTATTCCTTTAGTCGCGTCTTACGACATCCACGGGAAGACATGGAGTGGCACTATTCTAACCCGGCAACCACACGGGTTATCGGGTTACGGGTATCCTATGTATAGACAGAAAATAGATTAATAATAATAACCGTTATTTCAACGACTAGCAGAGGCACTCCATCTTAGTCTTTAGGGTTGGTAGTGCAGTCTGAATACTGGCATGTGTGATGCTCAACTAAATCAGGGTTGGCAACGCATTTGAGGTCTTAGGATTATAGTCTTGACAATTCAAATTCAAATGTCTAGGGTCTCAGATTCCACTTACCATCAGGGGGCCTGAGTGCTCGTGTGCCTTCTCCTTAACATTAATAAAACAGCGGCCAAGTGCGAGTCGGACTCGCCCATGAAGGGTTCCGTAGCAGCAAGTAACATAATATAAAAGTTCGTTGTAGCTTTGATCAATATGACGTATAAAAAAAAAACTACTTACTAGATCTCGTTCAAACCAATTTTCGGTGGAAGTTTGCATGGTAATGTACATCATATTTTTTTTTTAGTTCTATCATTCTCTTATTTTAGAAGTTACGGAGGGTGACACACACATTTCAACACTTTGGAAGTGTCTCTCGCGCAAACTGTTCAGTTTAGAAAAAAATGATGTTAGTAACCTCAATATCATTTTTGAAGACGTATCCATCGATACCCCAACGTATGGGTTTGATGAAAAAAAAATTTTGAGTTTCAGTTCTAAGTATGGGGAACCCCCAAAATTTATGGTTTTTTTTCTATTTTTGTGTGTAAATCTTAATGCGGTTCACAGAATACATCTACTTACCAAGTTTCAACAGTGTAGTTCTTATAGTTTCGGAAAAAAAGTGACTGTGACATACGGACGGACAGACAGACAGACATGACGAATCTATAAGGGTTCCGTTTTTTGCCATTTGGCTACGGAACTCTAAAAAGACTTCTACGCGGAGGGAGTCGCGCGCAAAACTAGTAACACATAGGTATTCTGTAAAAATAAACATTGACTATCTATTACGGTTCAAAAGAAGATTTTTGAAGGTAGGACAGGCGCAGGCACGGACAGCGTACATACCTAAAAATCAATCGATCGATGATTGATCGATTGGTGTGATAGCGCTCAAAGCCTACGCTGTCCGCCTATCTTACGTTTAAAGACTTGTATCTTGTAAATTTGGCACCGAATCCTTTGGGTACGGAACCCTAAAAAGAAACAAAACAGTTTAAATTGTAACAGGTTCCGCACATTTTCTTGTTTTTTTTTATATAAAACTTGTTTGTTTCAGCATCTGGGTCGCTCCTGCGGTAAATCTGTCGCGCGGCCTGCGCACACGCCGCTCTACGCGCTGATGGAAAAATTGCCGGTGTTCAATTGACGCTGACGAGAATCGGCGTGATGCGCGGGAGCTTGTTAAGCAGGGCATAAGCTCGGCCAAAAAGAGGGGAGCCCATGGTTTCCATATTTTTTTTTGGTCATCATGTCTTTGTTTACACAATTATTTAAAGTCATAATTATTAACATAAGTGTAGATAAAGCGAGGTTAGATTCGATTTACAAAAATCCTGAAAGAGTAAGGGTACAATTATTTTTTTTGATTAACGATTTATATGACTTAAAACACATTAGGTGCCTGTAACGATAAATAATTACAGCGGTCCACATAAACCCCAAAAAGAGTTTGAATAGAACAACAATTTGTCTGAAGCGGCTATATTCACTACCTAACAGACTAAGTCGTTGATAAAAGTCATCCTGGATCAATTTACTAGGTAAACATAGCAAGATTTTTATAAATTAAAAAGTTTGTTTTTCAGTTTTGCATTTGCAGTTAAACGTGTCAATCAATCAATGGGAAATTTGGTATAGAGATACCAAGTTTCTTCTTTAGCCCAGAGATGGAGATAGGGAACGTTTATTGCGGAAAACTGAACAATTCCCAAGGGAATGCGAGGATCACCTAATAGAAACCTATTTACTGTTAAATATTTCTAACCTAGGCAGACTATTTATCGCTACCAAAGCAAATCTTACATTTATTCAGAGTAGATTTACTTTTCACTGTAGCCATGTCTGTGTCTAACACGACTTTTGTATGTCGAAGTCATAATATGTTTACACTTTAGTACTTTGTCAATTTCATTCACCGAGACAATTTCATAGATAATGTATGAAATTGTCTCAGTGATTTAAAGTGACAAGGTACTGAAGTGTAAACATATCTATGACTTGGACTGTTCAAAATTAAAAACAAAGTCAATTGTTCTACAAGACTGAAAAGCAAAAGCGTATTCAAAAAACCATTTTTACCCAAAAACAAGATATGTAATTATTATGATTCTGCTATCTAGAAACACTTTGGTATTACTGGTTATAACCCAGCAAAATTAAAAAAAAAACTGGTTATATGAGAAAAAAACCTGACAGGCCAACAATAAACGTAAATTCTAATGAATTATTAGCTCTTTAAAAAGACAGCACTAAACAGGTTTATAAATCCATTAAAAATCTAAAGAATTTTGACATTTTAGATCTTTTACACACAGCTAGAGGGGCTTTATTTAATAATTACAAGCAAAACATCACGGGACAATCACACATAAATTAAGTATTAGGCTCGCACTAGACAACAGTAAACATCCAAGATTCTGGGAAAATAAATCTCATCACACATGCACACTTTGTAGGCATGGTAGGGATGCGGGGACCTGGTTGGTAGGGACCAACCAGGTCCCCGCATCATCATTTCAAGAACTTACAGAACTCTTCATTAAGATACCTTTTTGATTTGATTATTATGTACATACATACATACATAAAGTCACACCTTCATTTCCAGAATGGGGTAGGCCGAGCTACAGAATTACCAACCCTAAAAACTTGTTGATAATTCTGTAACCACATTTTGCACAATCAGGCTAAGATGTTTACCAGTGTATTAGTGACAGGTTGCAAGCCCATCGCCTAACAGTACTACAAGCCCTTATTCCCTTACTCGCCTCTTATGACATCCACGGGAACATATGGAGTGGCACTATTCTAACCCGGCAACCACACGGAATATTATTAAAAATTAATAAAAAGTGTAAAGCAAAAGATATGCTATTATTTCTGCGAGAAAAATAGAATACCTAGATCCAGAAATATTATGTTAAAAGATTAAAATAATCATTATATTAAAGCAATGTATCACTGTATGTTACAGAATATCATATTTGCAAAGCATACATACATACACACATACATAATATCACACCATCATTCCCAGAGTGGGGTAGGCAAAGTTACAGAAATACCAACAACTCTAATTCTGTAACCACACTTTGGAAAACAACATGTTATTTTCAAAACACAATATTCACAAAACATGATATTTGCAAAAAGTGGAGTTGGGTTACAGAATTGTAGGTAGAGTCAGGTTATGTTACTTTTACAACAGGCCCAGAGCGCAAAACCATCCAGAAATACAAGCTCCATCGACACTGTCTGATTGATGTCTTGCTAATTATGATGTTTTGTGAATATCATGTTTTGCCAAAATCACATTTTGTAAATAATAATATTTTGTGAATATCATTTTCTGCAAATATGACATAAACATACCTAATACATCATAAATGTTAATGAGTTTGTAACCATGTGTTTTGTTTAAATATATTTATTCTATTCTATTGTATTGATAAGTAGTATGATAATCCACTTTGTTTCAATGCAAACCCTATACCACCAATAATATAATAAAAAACATTCTGATAAAAATAAATGTAATTTAAATTATGTTTTTTTTTATCAGTATGCATGTTTGTATACATTGTTAACAGTATAATGGTAATAATGTTGCATTAAACAATCAACTGTAACCACATGTCACTTGTAACTTCTTGTCACATCATTCAGAAAAAGTGCTGTGTGGAACCACTCTATTTGGATTAGTATTTAATTAAGAAATGAATGAAAAGATCATATCAGGTGTAAACAAATAAACAAGTTTTAATTTATGGCTGACCCACAGTAAACACACTGGAATAAATTTAGAACCTAAAAAGGTTTAACATTAACAAAGAACAAAGAGCTGGTTGAGGCAGGTCAAGCATTTCAAGTGAGATTTAAAATTTAGTTTCACCTTCAAGTGTCAGAACAAAGAACACTGTAGATTTAACCAATTTTTAAGAGGTACTTTAGACCATTATTATCTATAATATTATAATTATCTCTTAACATAATTTAATTTAATTTATTTTAATTTAATTCTCATTTACTCCTCTGGTGCTGCAGGTGTCTATGGGTGACAATATTCGCTTACCATCAGGCGATCTGTCTGCTCGTTTACCTCATATTCCATAAAAAAAAAAATATTGTTGGTGAAACTGCAACACTGCATAACTAGCAAATTGGACAAGTTGCAAAATACACCTTAACTAATAAGTCAATAAATTGCAATTTACAGAATTGGTTAGTTGCCTGGTATTGCAGTTTCACAGTGAATATCAAAAAAGTAATTTTGTATTTTAAAAATAGAAGCCATCTCATAACAGCTTGTTTTGTTATTGGGCATCAGACCTGGCTGTTGTTGTTGGCTTGGATGGTAGCATTAGTATACTTTTGCTATTATTTACAAAATAATGTAAATATTGTGATATTTACTATGAATTTGAACAATATTGTATTAATCAAGCTGACAAACAGTTTCACATTGCGCAGCATAGGTAAGTAAAAGGCTGGCAGTGGACTTACCATTAATAGACCAGATATGTGAAGGCAAGGAGTGCGCTGCGTAGACGCGGCCGAGGGCCAGAGACGCGGCGGGGCCCGGGCCAGCCTCCTCGTTGGAGCTGGAGTCCGTGTCCGGGCTGGCCGCCGTCGACGCCTCATAGCTCGCCGAATTCGGCGGGATCGCGATCGCCTCGTGCGACGCGTGCAAGTCGGGCACCGAGGACAGCGAGCGCGCCCGCTGCCGGTCCGAAGACACCTGGATCCCAGGAATCGCCCGCAGCAAACTAAACCCCGCCCCACTTGACACCACCTCGCTACTAGAGCTCGTCGAGAATGTCCTCGCCCTCGGACTCTGCCCCCCGTTAGCCGTGCTCGCCTTTGCACCCATTGCTGCACTGAATGTTACGCAAAAACACCTGTCACACAACACCCGAGGCTTTCTCACGAGCACTCGCGGACCGCTACGCCCGCGGCGGCGGTACACATCGTATGCGGCGCTCTACGGGCGGCCGATTGCGCGGAAAACGACACTTTTTGCGGGAAACAGCGGGCCCTCACGAAGTAAACAGCGATGCATGTGCGGTAGCTCCTGCTTTCCTGCAAAATTTTGACAGTTCTGCCCAATCCGCCACACACCACAGATGCGGTATGTGATTACACGAAATCGTTAATGCGTAGTTGGCAGTAATACCATAATCGGAAACTTAGCGACAAATTAAGTATTTCTCATATAAAATCATTGATACCAACATTGGTGAGACGTAGTGATTGGACTTCGTGGTCTATGGTGGGTTAGTTATGGTTATCTATGGGAAATAGTATATGTCACGTCAACCTGTATGTGTCAACTTCCCAATTTTCCCATGGAATACGAGAATAATATTAGAACAATTTGTGAGTTTAGCGGTGTTCCGTGCAGATATTTTTAAGAGAAGTTGAAAACTGATTAACATTTCAACATGAGCTCTGCAACTGTAAGTATATTAGTGTACAAAACGTATGGATAGGCAGTTTTATTGGCGAGTTTGATCATAGCTAGGTACCTATTACTCATAACTCATAAAATGTTTCATTTATTTACATATGTTGCGACTTCCATTAATTAATAGCTTGTCTGATTTGCTCATTTCATCATCTAGTGTCCTAATTATTTCGTTAGAAAGCTTGCAAGCAATTAATATTTTACTTTTGACATTTAAAATTAAACCCATAATCAGATCTCGAAAACATTTAACCTCCATTATCATAAAATAAAATATAGTTTTACATTTACAAATCAAAACATTAAAACAGCATGAAACTTTTTTCGATAGTCTAAATAAATAAGTACTGTAACTTTTGTTTAAGTTGAGACCATGGAACAGTCCATTCAGCCACATTTTTAGAATGAGTTTGTATGCCTTTATTACTTTCATTAGTGCTTTGCACGGCTTAGCCTGTAGTTGTGATGCTATTACAGCCAGGTGTGCCTCAGGTGCCGCTGCTCGATGACGACACCATCGCCTTCGGTGAAGAAGACAATGAAGGGAAAAGATTTATGTTAGTATAAAATTTTGTACTTGTAAATTTAAGGGCTGTATTAATAAACTGTTTCTCAGTGAAATGTTTATCTCAAGACATGCTAAAATAGAAATCAAGTCATATAAAACTGTCATTTCGTATTCATCTGGACTAGTTCAAATTAAATTATGTTTATATAAGACCATTTTTTTCATAAATGAAGTAAAAATAAGTTTATCGAAGTTTAATTTGACAATGCACATTTATAACTAATGTAATCTAATGTAATAATCTCTCCATGGCTGACCTACTCCTATGAGTAGAGTACTCCTATGAGTACTCATGCCTTTTTTATTTTCACAATCTATGTAATCAGTATTGGAAGGAAAATGAAAAGAAATGCATGAATTTGAGTAGATTAGATTTTTGTTGCAGGGTGTACAGTTGTCTTCTGCTTATCAAAAATAAACTAACTAATCCTAATTTTGTGGGTCTATGTTAACTATAGTACAGATCCTGGTGGTACGTTCCAACTCCACTCTCAGCTTGACTCCTAAATATAATTGACTTTGAGTTTTACTTACTTGTTAGAGATTTTAGCTTATTAATCAAAAACAATCCTTTTTTTTTGTATTTTTAAGTATTAAGAACTGAAATTATAAACCTACTCATTCAATGACAAAAATAGAAATAAAATAAAAATCAGGGGACAATCTCACACAAATTGACCTAGTCCCAAACGAAGCTCTAGGCTTGTACTATGGGTACTAGACAACGATAAACATACTTATATAGAGAAATACATACTTAAATACATAGAAAACATCCAAGACTCAGGGACAAATATTCTCGCTCATCACACAAATATCGGCCCTTACCGGGATTTGAACCCAGGACAGCTGGCTTCAGAGGCAGGGTCACTCCCAACTAGGCCAACTTGTCGTGTCGTGTCGTGTAGAAGTAGTAAAATTCACTCCTTCTATTAATAAATGGTAGATTTTCGACACGATTTGAGGTATTTTGCTATGTCTAGATAAGTGCACATAAAAGTCTATACATAAAAAATATTCTTGCTCGTGTTTTCTGATAATCATAACACTCCTATTTCAGAGATAATTTAGGCGGTATAAAGTTTTGAGATAAATGACCAATTTGAAACTTCAATAGTAAATATTTATTCATTTATTTATTTAATCTTTATTGCACAAAAAAAGAATACACTTAATATGGAAAAGGTGAACAGAAAAAGTGAATAAAAAAAAAAGCAAAAAAAAAGCTAAAAAAAGCAAAAGAAGGCGGTAAATAAATGAAATTCAATAAAAATTCAATGCTTAGGATTGGATTGGATTGGATTTATTTATTTCATTTTGAAAATTAGGATATGTCTTAGACAGACAGCGGCAATTAAATTGCCGTCTTGTAACTCGTAAAGGTATTACAACAAGAAAAGTTTTATCTTTCTCAAAAATCACAATGTGAATGTGAACAACTTGATACAAAAATGTCACAACATTAAAACATCAAATTTTCAAAATACCTTCAATTTAGTACTTATGGAAAAATTAAAAAACGTAACACTAATATATGCTGTGGTTTATCACTACATAGTATAAAACAAAGTCGCTTTTTCTGTCCCTATATCCCTATGTATGCTTAAATCTTTAAAACTACGCAACGCATTTTGATGTGATTTTTTTTAATAGATAGTGTGATTGAATAGGAAGGTTTATATGTATAATACTTTAATCCGGAGCGAAGCGAGGGCGGGTCGCTAGTTTGTAAATAAAATTAAATATTTTGTTAGGTAGGTAGTACAGAAGTCAGAGCCCCCATATTGTTAGTCCCATTAATATACCCAGTTAAAATGTTAGGTATTATGAAATAGTGCCATTTTTATCTTTGGGCCTGAATGTAGGTAATTATGAAACTAATGCAGCTTCACCTTCAATCTTAATAATAGTTTGGTATTAGGAGGAATTTGGTATTGTCCTTTATAACAACTATAAATTTTGGATATCAGATGTAATGTGTGAACGCCATTATGACATTTTATTATATTGAAAATGAATCTATATGAGATTTTAGTCATTTTGAAACGTAAGACAATTAGAGGTTCAGTCAAAGTAATGTAATAGATGTTATGATTACTTATGATTTTTGGTTGTAGCGAACGAGTAACCAAATTATACATCTACTTGGCAAACTCAATTTTTTTTTAATCTTCGTTTACAGTCACCCATACATAGTTTTCTTTCACCTGATCTTCCGCTGCGCCGCTATTGTGGTGTACGTGTTGTGCGGATGGTTCTCCGACTCCTTCATTGCCAGCTTTGTGCTGGTGATCCTGCTGCTTTCTGCCGACTTCTGGAGTGTTAAGAATATTACCGGTACGTACTATTGTAAACGGGTACGTATCATAATATATAAGGTTCAAAATACATAATGGTTCATAATTACACATCGGCGTGTTTTCAGATAAGACAAAATAGCAAATGAATACCTAAAAATAAGTAGAAAAGTCGCTTTCATTACTGAGGCTGCATCCAAAAGGTAATCAAAAACTAGTAATAGTTTTATTAAAAAAACAGGATTTCTTACAATAAAAAATATTAATAACGTATTACAAAATAAAGAAGTTAAAAACGCTGCAACATTACGGAAGAATGCTTTATTTACCCATCACGTCAGTCGAAGTCGAAAGATAATTTTCTTACACCAAGTGGATTTTCTCAAATAGAAGACGTAGGATATCTTCTAAGAAGTTAGAACAAAACATTAATTGTCTATAACGAATGTCATATACGTACATGTATTAAATTATTGAAAAGGTTTTTTTTAATTGGTTTCTTTTGCTCGATTTGTACAGAAAAACATTGTTACATCACTAGTCTGTCAGAAACGTCAAATGCTACCTAAATGCCACGAGTCGCCGATGTTTATTCATAATACCTACACAATGGTCATCATAATATTCAGGGTAATTGTTTAATAGGTGCACAAATTTTAATATTTGCTTCGCTATTGTTAATCAATAACACATGTTGTGTTATTTTTACTCTAGCTTAAAAAAATGTTAGAGATATTGCCGAATCAATGATTCCACTAACTTAACGATATTCATGGAGCCTCTAATGCAGTGGTGCGAGGAGAGGGGAGTGTTGTTAAGTAAGTTAATAAATGAAGTTTCAAATATAGAATATCAGTAGGAGAGGGGCTTGTTGTCTTATAAGCTGTACATGAAATTTCAAATTTCGAATATCAATACAGTGTATCGCATACCTACAGCTTGACAACCCATGTCATCATTTCTAGTGTGACTTTGTGTCCACACGAGAAGGTAAAAGAGAGATAATTTGCAACAAAAAAATGTTTTTTTAAACGCGTTTTACTGTCGTAAGTAATTTATTATATAAACGATACAAAATCATACGTTGAAATTTGTGCACTGATAAAAAAATTACCCTGTATAGCGCTTATTTTTCTGAAACCGTAAACTTTTCAAGATTGTTATAAAACAAACCTACCCTAACCTAATGCGTTCTACATAACAACCTTTTAAAAATTCCGGAAAAAATTCCAGTTTCAGAAATAAAACTATTTAATATTATGACCCTTATGTATTATGAACCATTATGTATTTTGAACTATGTATATTTGGATACGATCCCATTGTAAACACAGAGAGCAAAGGCAATACGGAGCAGTGCAATCACATACTAAAATGCCTCTGCCACTCCTTTCTCAGTGATGGGTACGGTATACAGATGATGTGAATAATAACACAACATCGTATTTTGTTGGTTAGTATCCTGAAGCTGACTGAGAAAGAGGATAAATACGAATATTCACAACTCAACCGATGCCGTACGCTATTTAACTACATTTGAACATATTTAATGGGGGGCAATTAAAATTACAGAATTTCCTTTGAGAGGATCTTCCGGTAACCTTTGGGGAGGGAAGATGGCCGATTGAAAGATGTCCGACTTTTGCTTTTGATTTATTCTGTTTGCTGTTTTACTCTATTCACTTGACATTGGGGAAATCACTGCGTGGACCGCCATTAATGAAAAAGAAGAAGAAGAATTTCCTTTGATAACTCCTATCATTTGCTTGGTGTATTTAAAATGCTTTTTCAAGGTTTTTAATTAATGGAAGCCGTTGGCTGGTTCCAGGGCGGCTCCTCGTGGGCCTGCGGTGGTGGAACTACGTGGACGACGACGGCAAGTCGCACTGGGTATTCGAGTCCAAACAGGTGCCGGTAATTTTTTTTTATTGCCCTTTTTGTTTAGTTTATTTACTTAACCCCCGATTCAACCAGAGCGATGTTATAACGATGTGTCTGTCAGTGGCATTGTGGCTCCCAAACGGGGGAACCAGTTAAAACCGGTATCAGATATTGAAAATAATTTTCGTTGAAAGTGTTCATACCCCACAATCATCAAGTGTTCAGTATTTACTTAAACAATAATAAAATAATATCTTGTAAATATAAGAGCATTTTTGTAAAACAATTATCGAAAAATATTATTATATTAAAATGATTTTTGCTGAAAAGAAATCTACTTCTGGAAATATTTAATTTTGTTATTACGGCTTACACGTGACACCTATACATCTTATGGTTTAGGAGTAAAATTCCTGTGACATACAGACGGACGGAGATGACAAAACTATAAGGGATCTATTTTTGACGTTTTGGCTATGAAACCCTAAAAAGTTACACGAGAAATAGCTTTTTTGCAAAGGAAATTTTGAGAAATGATGCATTTAACAAACAGCAGAGACAAATACTTCGAACTTCAATCATCAAATCAAAATAATATTTACTGCCTTAAAACATATTATAAAAGAAACACACAAGAGTAGATAAAATTACACGAAGGACTTAATTATAACACCAAAATATTTGAAACCCTGACATACATTCATCACCATACATCGTTATCGTGGGAGCAAAAACAAATCTGTTATAGAGCACATTTATCAGAATGTCTGTTTAGTAAAAAAGGTACATTATGCCTACGCATTCTAAACCTCTAAGAAGTTATTCATAACTTGCACGAATTTTTCTCTGGAAAAAGTATAGTTGGTCAACGAAAGCCAATAAATGTGTTGAAAAAATTAACTGTTTTTTTTTAGCTTCATTGCGTATATTTGTTTTGGTTGTGGCTGTTTGCTTCAAATCTTGCAATTGATTTTGCACACGTTTTGAGACCCCGTGACCATGCAGTATTACGATATTTTAACCTTCGATCTTTACATCCTGATGCTGTAGATGGTGCTACTTAGCTTAATCTGTTTGTTCTAGATTATTCATAAAAGGCATTAAAACCCGTTTTTCGCTTTTTCAATTGATGATGATGACATCCCGAAAAGGGCACTCAAGGCTCCATGTGTCTTTGAGCAAAGTGTGGCATAACGTTAAGGAATCAATATTAAAAATACCTCAAACCGGAATAAGGAATCACGTGATAAGTTTTGTATATTTTCTCCATACTAAGAAAATAGTTTGATTCGATTTAGGTATTCTCAAAGCAACGGAGATATATAAAAAAAAATACCCCTATACAATAGAGGAATGCGATAGTAGTATGCGTACCCCCTAAATCTAATCCGATTTCCACGATTTTTGAATCATCATCATCATTATCAGCCGCAAGACGTCCACTGCTGGACAAAGGCCTTCCCCAGGGTTTTCCACAACGATCGGTCCTCTGCTGCTGTCATCCAGCGGTTTCCCGCGACCTTTATCAGATCGTCGGTCCACCTTGTGGAAGGTCTGCCAACACTTCGTCTCCCGGTTCGCGGTCGCCACTCTAGAACCTTTCCGCTCCAACGGCCATAAGTTTTTTTGTTTTTTTTTTTTATGTTAAGGGGAAGGCACACGAGCACTCAGGCCACCTGATGGTAAGTGGAATCTGAGACCCATAGACATTTGAATTCTCAAGACTATTATAATCCCAAGACCTCAAATGCGTTGCCAACCCTGAGGACTAAGATGGAATGCCTCTATGCTAGTAATTTCACCGGTTGTCTTATCCCCACACCGGAACACAACAATGCGAACACTGTTGTTGTTGTTGTAGTTCTACGAGTTCGTCTCAAATACCACAGTGCCTCAAGACAAAAGTCTTTGATCAGTGTGTGTTGCCAGTGTTTCTCATAGTTTTTCATAATATCTATAACATATTCAAAAATCGGACAACATTTAAGGGGAGAAAAAAGTTATCGCATTTTGTATGGATTTTTTTAGCTTCACTGTCCTCTTTAAAGGCCGTACACGAAATTTTGCCGGTTTGGCTTCTTTTTGTGATTTTACAGTTAAAATACTGCTTTTCTATAAGTTTTAATGCTAATCGTAAAATATCCTTTCAGTTATGATCGAATAAATGAGTTACGAATGAATGAGCTGCTTTTTTAGTTTTATCGAGTTTTATAATGCGAGATTTAGGTTATTATAAAACGTTTTCTATTGATATGTTTTTATATTTTTTTAAGGTGAATGGATTGATTTTGAACTGAATTTTATTACTGTTGTTTTAGTTTTATGAATGAGAGTTTTAAGTACTCTTAATCAAAAATAATGTTTTGCCCATTTTCTATAAAACTTTACCAAGTTATAACATTTTTTACACAATAAAATTATATGAAGGTGGTAAAAAGTAATTCATACATTTTTTAAACGACTTTTACAGCAATAAATTGTAATTTTTTATGCCATTTAGACGTCAAAACGATTCGTGAATATGCGATATTCTAAACCTCTTACAGCAAAATTCACAAAACAGGCCCGGTTTCAGCTAGATTAATCAAAATCACTACATAGTATAAAACAAAGTCGCTTTTTCTGTCCCTATATCCCTATGTATGCTTAAATCTTTAAAACTACGCAACGTATTTTGATGCGGTTTTTTTCAATAGATAGAGTGATTGAAGAGAAAGGTTTATATGTATATTACATTAATCCGGAGCGAAGCGAGGGCGGGTCGCTAGTAAAATAATAAAAACGAAAAAGTAGCTCATACATTCGTTTAAAATCGAAATTATCTTTCGTGTTGCGCATTAAAGTTTGTAGATGCAAAGTATTTCAACAGTAAAATCAGGTAAATCAGAGAAATCGGCAAAATATCGTATACGGCCTCTTAACTGAATAACCTGAAATGAAAAATTGGCAATCCCATCGCACAAAATCCGTTTCATGTTCCAGAACCGCGTGAACCGGAACGAAAGCCGCCTGTTCTGGCTGGGGCTGATCCTGTGCCCCCTCATCTGGTCTGGGTTCTTCCTGCTCTGTCTCTTCACTCTCAAATTCAAGTGGATGGTAAAAATGACAAAAACCACACACAAGACAACATTAATATTAGTTTTTAGCAAATATACTGAGCAAGAGCATGTCGGACCATGCTAAGTGTAGTTCCGAAGTAATTACTTTAAACACAAAAACTATGTCAAACAACAACAAGTACTAGTATGAACTATTTTTCTATTTATATTTGGTGCCGTCTTACGGCCGAACCCTATATTCAAACCGCGGACAGATATCCTTACTTCGGATTAAAAATTGACACATTTTGTGTGGGCAAATGTCAAATTTCAACCCGAAGTAAGCCTTATCTATTCGCGGTTTGAATGTAGGGTTCGGCCGTTAGATGATTTTAGTTGGTATAAACACTTTAGCCGCCCGTATCTCAGGAACCAATCATCTACATAGTTGTGATAGTTCTCCTTCAAATCTTAAAATTGATAATAACATATACGAAATTACTTTTTAAGAACTATCCAATGGCACCTCACTCTATGTCTTAAAGTAAAAAGTATAAATATAACTTTTCTTGTAGGTATGGATAGTAAGTAAGATATATACATAACTACTGAATTCTAAAGACATACATATTGTTATTCCGTGAAAAATATTTATTTAATGATAAGTTTGTATGTTTGAGTTACCTACTCATTGTAATATGATGTTTTAATTATTGAATGCCTGAACAAAAGCGGTCCTGGTGGTAAATGCGGGCTTGAAGGCCATTTTCAACCTGAAGACTGCTACTTTGTCAAGCCTAAAGACAAAGATGGAATGGGTTATTCGCAGTAGTTCCTTTTTTTCCGAGTGCTTCCCATTTGTTCCATGGTACTGTGACGTCATCGTACGAAACAGAAATTTTTGTCCCAAACTGTTCTATAGAACTACGTTTCACCCGAGCTTACTTGTCAGTGACGCAATACAACAAAACAAGATACACCTTTCCCATTTTGTTCCATCATGAAAAACTACTTAGAAATGTTTGTTTACGATTCTAGAACAAATAAAAAAATACTATTCCCATATATTCTACAGAACAACATGCGAATCTCCCTTATCATTTTGTTCCAGGGCATATCAGTTCCATAGAACTAATGATAAACTTGAAGCCTAAATGTTCCATGAAACAATTAGCACATTAATTTCTCATTCTGTTCTACGACGTCACAGTACTCTACCACACACACACACACACACACAGGACAGTCTACAGGACTCTATCTTCCCACCCACTGATCGACGAAAATGCTATCTGCTTCGTCTTGTCTGTCGCGGTTGCGGGAGATTCTAAATTTTCTATGCCCGTGCTATTTTGCCGTGTTGTAGCTGGATGTTTTTATGCGAGCGATTTCATCAATACAATCGCGCGATTAAATCTATACAAACACGTTTGTAAGACATGGCATGCATCGCTGCTAAAAGTCCCCATGTGTACAGTCGAGTACAAAGATGTGTATACGCCTGAAAGTTGCACAATTACGTATCCGTTTAAATTTGTAGCCATATTTGGTTACTTTAATGTATACCCAAATAAGGTGACAGTACCGAGTTTACGCCAAATGTTCCAAATTTATGTACACACTAACAAGTAAACAATAATGTGCACGTATTGTTGCAGATTTATATGACTGCAGATACTATTAAAATGTATGTATACATGACATAAATAATATTTTTTCCGTGTAAAGATGACGCGTTATAACAATTGTCGCTAGGTTACGGTTTCAAGACCTGCAATTGGATGACTTTGGGTGAAGTCACACGTTTTCGGGTTAGCCAACTGTTAATATTACATTTAATTATTTTGCCGTCTATTATACGAAGGCGTGTGACTTTTCTTGTCTGGATATACAAGTATAACCGACTAAACCCGAAGACCAAGCCTGCCAACCTGACAAAAGAGTGATAACACCCAATGCCAACCAATAACAAGTCTAGAAACAGTAACCTAGTGACAATTGTTATAAAGTAACATATCAGCGGCGGGATCGCGATGGATGCGGAAGGCACAAGACCGGTCTAAGTGGAGAGCCTTGGGGGAGGCCTATGTCCAGCAGTGGACGTCTTTCGGCTGATATGATGATGATGATGATGAACATATCAGCGGGAAAATCATGATTGGTCATACGACATCGGGAAACCTCGGAATCCACGACTTTATCCGAACGTTGTTTGCGAGTCTAATAATCTAATTAACTACCAATGTTTTGTCAGATTATTTCTGACAGCTGATTTGATGGAAATACCGACAAAGCTATAAATACATATTTTTGTCTTTCTGTTACACGGATGAGACATGTCATCATTCGTTATCAGTTGTTCATGACGATGTCACACGAGTATGCCCGATTTGCATTACACGGCTAAACATAGACAATATATATGATAGAGAAGGCTATAGGTTCATATATGTATTCGAAAAATAAATTTGATTGACATGTATACATAAAATTGTAACGGTATCTGTACATAAATATGGAACATTGCGCGCAAACTCGGTCATCATATCAGCCGAAAGACGTCCACTGCTGGACATAGGCCTCCCCCAAGGCTCTCCATTCAGACCGGTCCTGTGCTTTTCGCATCCACCGCGTTCCCGCGATTTTTACAAGGTCGTCGCTCCATCTTGTTGGAGGCCTACCTACAGCTCGTCTCCCGGTCCGTGGACGCCACTCAAGAACCTTCTGACTCCATCGGTCATCAGTCCTGCGAGCAATGTGCCCCGCCCACTGCCACTTAAGTTTAGCTATTCTTCGGGCTATGTCGGTAACCTTAGTTCTACTGCGGATATCATCATTTCTGATTCTATCACGCAGAGAAACCCCGAGCATAGCTCTCTTCATAGCCCTCTGAGTGACTTTGAGCTTCCTTATAAGGCCCATTGTTAGCGCCCACGTCTCAGATCCGTAAGTCATCACTGGCAACACACACTGGTCAAAGACTTTTGACTTCAAACACTGCGGTAATTTGGACGAAAAGATGCTGCGAAGCTTCCCGAACGCTGCCCAGCCGAGTCGGATTCGACGAGTGACCTCTTTCTCAAAGTTGGACTTACCTAACTGGACCGTTTGTCCCAGGTAAACATAGTCGTCAACACCTTCGAGCGCAGAGCCTCCGACCATCACGGGAGTTGTCGCGACATGGACATTGGACATGACTTTCGTCTTGTCCATGTTCATTCTCAGGCCAACTTGGTCGGAAACTCTACTGAGGTCAGCGAGCATTGCACTGAGTTCCTCCATGGTCTCAGCCATGACTACGATATCGTCAGCAAATCGAAGGTGAGTGATGTACTCGCCATTGATGTTGATGCCTCGTCCTTTCCAGTCCAGAACCTTAAAAGCATCTTCCAATGCAGCGGTGAACAGCTTCGGAGAGATCACATCTCCTTGTCTGACTCCCCGCTGCAGAGGAATAGGCTTCGTGCTCTGGTCCTGTAGTCGGACGGACATAGTGGCGTTTTCGTACAGACACTTCATAACTTCGATATATCGGTAGTCAACTTGGCACCGCTGGAGAGACTGCAGCACAGCCCAGGTCTCGATCGAATCGAAGGCTTTCTCGTAGTCCACAAATGCAAGGCAAAGGGGGAGGTTATACTCTTCGGTCTTCTGTATAACCTGCCGCAACGCATGTATGTGGTCTACGGTACTATAGCCTTTTCGGAAACCGGCTTGTTCAGGAGGCTGGAAATCGTCAAACCTGCGCGCGAGACGATTTGTGATGACCCTCGAAAACAACTTGTAAACATGGCTCAGAAGTGAGATGGGTCTATAATTCTTCAGCAAGGTTTTATCACCTTTCTTGAAGAAGAGAACCACCACACCTCTGTTTCATGCTTTCGGCGTTCTCCCTTCGTGGAGAACGGAACTGAACAGCGTCTGGAGACCCCTAAGGATGGGTTTACCACCCGCCTTCAGGAGTTCAGCTGTAATTCCATCCTCACCTGGGGCTTTGCCATTCTTAAGCTGTTTGAGGGCCATACTAATCTCGTATAGGCTGACGTCGGGGAGATCTTCGGTATAGTGTCGGGTTAATCTAGCCCTCGGGTCTTTAGCTAGATTTTCGACGGGTGTTCGGTTTGTCGTGTACAGCTGTCCATAAAACTTCTCAACTTCCGCCAATAGCTCAGGTTTGGATGAAATGACTCTGCCGTCGTCGGTCTTCAGCTTCGCAAACTCGGTACTGTCATCTTATTTGGGTATACATTGAAGTAACCAAATATGGCTATAAATTTAAATGGATGCATAATTTTGTAACTTTCAGGCGTATCTTTGTACATATTATTAGTCAACAAACTACAACATGGTTTTTTGTCGTTATAAGTATTTATCTTGCTTAGGCCCTGTTGTTTGATCAGTAGCTAAACTAACTAATTGTTAAAAATCGTAACTAATGGTTAAATCTCAAGGAAATGTGTCCAATTTTCGATTCTTTTTTCGAATTTTAACCAATAATTCAGTTAACTACTGATCAAACAACTCGCCCTTACTGTTAGTTAGCTTACCCAAATTAAGCTAAGAAAACAGACGAATACGATCTTTTTCTCGCACTTAAAACCAGCTGAAATGTGAATTTATTAATCGATATTTTTTTCAGCTCCTGGTTGCCATCGCCCTAACCCTTACGGGCGCGAATCTCTACGGCTACATAAAGTGCAAATTCGGGGCCAAGGAGAACCTACAGTCAGCCACCACAGACTTCGTGCGGAAACAGATTCTACAGAACGCGACATCGTTCATGTTCGCGCAGCCCTCGCCGCCTACGAACCCCGGCACCGGCATCGTGTAAACTAGGCTTTATTTTAGTACCAAATTATTTTTTGAGAAATATGTTAAGTTTTTGTATCTGTGGCATCGATACAGCTGGGGCTATACTTTGAAATCCGTATTTCGAATAAATCAAACTCCGTATATTGGTATCACTTTTGCTATCGATGCGTAACTAATTTGCAAAAATGACGGGTCGATCCGAGTTAAAAATTACGAATTTCAAAGTAGAGCCGCTGTTCGAGCAATGGGTACGCTGAACGTTTGAGGTTGTTTGGTGTACTATTTAAGGGATTATTTAAATGTGTAATATCCTGAATTCCTGATATGAATTTAAATAACAATAATCCCAACCATACAAGTAAAATCACATGGTAGGGATTTTACAAAAATGTACCCAGATAGTCTATACAGATTTATGGGCAGAAATCATTGGTAAAATATAATTATGCCTTTGTAAATATAACTTCTTTTAAGTATTTTTTGTATAAGTAAATTTATTTAGGAACATAATGTTTATGTCACTGCTGGTGTATTTAATATTTTAAAATATTTGTAACAGTAGTTCCACTTGTATCTTGTCATCATTCCGTTTTGTTGTTTTGTAAAGTTAGTGAACATGGCTGTAATATTAATTAAAACTATATCAAAACAACCGTCTTTTTTCGTTCTCTTTCGTTCTATATCAAAGCAACAGTGTTCGCATTGTTGTGTTCCGGTGTGGGGATAAGACAACCGGTGAAATTACTAGCATAGAGGCATTCCATCTTAGTCCTCAGGGTTGGCAACGCATTTGAGGTCTTGGGATTATAGTCTTGAGAATTCAAATGTCTATGGATCTCAGATTCCACTTACCATCAGGTGGCCTGAGTGCTAGTGTGCATTCTCCTTAACATAAAAAAAAAAAAAAAAAAAAAAAAAAAAAAAGCAAATCTATAAAACATTAATGGTGAAGAAATGGTTGGAAAGTAGAGATGGGCCGAATACGGACTTTGTTGAATACGAATATTTGGCCGAACATTCGGTTCAGCTCTTACCGAACCGAATGTTCGGTAGCACCGAATCGCTGGAAACAGGTTTTGACAGGATCGCTTTAATAAAATTTACTTAATTTGAACAACTCTGGTTTTTCTTCGGTTTTTTTTGCAAAATAATAGTATTTATATTTTGACGCATATTTATCTATTTTTAGTAGTCGCTTAGAATGCTGAAATAGGATGTCAATCCAACGAATTACGAATCAAACTACGCTCGTTAAATAAATAAATAAATATTCGGCAATGTAACCGAACTATTCGGTCGAATACGAACATTGAAAAGCTGGCCGAATATGCCGAATACCGAATATTTACTGGAAATTCGGCCCATCTCTATTGGAAAGCCTTGGAAACAGCATTCAAAGAGTATAAAGGGAAAGGGCAGCCAGCTTCCTCCAAGGGTACAATCAGCATCACTGTTAACTGACCACTAGTGAGCCTTTTGACGACACGCTAGCCTAGTTGGTAGTGACCCTGCCTTCTAAGCTAGGCGTCCTGGGTTCAAATCCTGGTAAGGGCAGATATTTGTGTGATGAGCACGAGTATTTATTCCTGAGTCTTGGATGTTTTCTATGTATTTAAGTATATATTTCACTATATAAGAAAGTTTATCGTTGTCTAGTACCCTTAGTACAAGCCTAGAGCTTAGTTTGGGACTAGGTCAATTTGTTCGACATTGTCCTGTGATATTATTTTATTTATTTATTGTAAGCTAACAAGAGTCACAAATGGTCAGTTGACTGTTGCTAATGGAATATACATAAAATCATGCTACAGATTAACCACGTTTGGATTTTCGCGGATCTGCTATACTAATACGTTAATGATGGATGTATTGAATGTCTAACCTTTTGAATACCATTTGCGGCTAGACACCATAGCTAAAGCCAACCTTCCTCAAAGACACTTGGGCCTATTTTACGCTGTCAACCATGACGGCTATAGCCAAGTCGGTTCGTAGGCCAGAGGGCTTATTGTCTAACGCACTCGCAATCACGATCGTTTTCATTTTGAAAATCGAACGCTCGTCTGCATACAATATGAAAACAATTGCTCCACTTTGAAGCCGGTTGCGATTGCGAGTGCGTTAGACAATAGCCCCTCTGGTTCTAGGTTTACGAAGCAAGTGGAGCTGGGTTTTTCCTCCGGACCAAAAAGAGCATTTATTATTTAACCTCTTACCTTGTAACCGTTTTTTTTAAATTTCGTGAGTTCATGCGGGGTCACCACCTCGCATGAATTTACATATAAATTGAATTACATCACACCTGATGGAACTGATGGAGATACTTTATAACGATGCGATGGCATTAATGATCTTTTCTGTACGCTTAGCACAAGTTGTATATTTTCTCGCTTGTCGCTCAATGCGTCTCTAACGTTGGAGACTAGATGGAAAAGGAGATCGGAGCGACGAACAAGTCGCGGACCACTTGTGCTAGCCCTCCTAGGTAATCGAGTCCCTGTTGTCTAGCTATCTATAGAGCTGACCATAACTAATATCTTGAAATGAAACTCCGTAGGGTTCAATTAATTTTGTACGTTCATTTATCCTCAATTCCATAGAGTAAAATTGGTAGAGGTTTGCTCGACAGCTTGGCATTAGTTATAGCAGGTCCTCTACTTGATCCATTCCATTGGAAAATCACCAAACCTATTCTGGATAGAGATGCTGTGCTGGTGTCTAATGGTGGGCATCACGACTTTTGCGTCACTTATATTTCATTTCCGGTACGCGTTACCAAGGTGAAAGTATACCTAAGAGCTTTTAAAATTGCTGGATCCGTTCATGTTGTAGCTAGAGAAGAATCGGGTACAAATAACTGCTGAAACGTTTAAAGACTTCTTTGGCACTGGGGGCAAAATTCATAACGAGGGGCGACTCCAATGCTAAGCACATCTTTTGGGGTTTCCGTTGTACGAGTACCTATAATGCATACATATCTACAAATAGATACTAAAAACTGGTCATGTGTTAAGAACAACATACTGGTAACATTCAAATTGAAATATAATTATTTTGATATGGGTATAAATCTCAATCAATGTGCCGATAGTGCTCAATGCCTTTATTGACTGGTGAATCAACGTATTGACCTGGTAATCCGCGTAATCTTCCTGATCTACTAGACTTCTTTGTGACCAAAGGATTGGGTTATCTACTCACAGTCCTCCCAGATCACACACCTACTGTTACCTATTTCAACTCTAAGCACCAGTCCTCCAAGTTTAAAGTCTTTAATTAGCAAAAGAACTGACTAGCAAAGTTTTAAGAGCTCACTGTCTCTCTCAGGAATCTGGACGAGTTGACGAAGCAAGACGTGGCCAACCTTATCCAGGTGGCTGCTTGTTCTAATACACCGTTTCAAGAGAGCACAAATTTCACAAGTTAAATGATTCACAAACCAGGTAAACCAGAGCGCGAAGCTTCGTACTGACGCCCAATTAGTCTGGCAACTGTACTTTCTAAACTATTGGATTAGTGGGTATTCCTCAAGAGACAATGTATACAACACCCATCCCATCAAGAGGTTCGGCTTACGCAAATCACCATTAAACAAGTCGACCATTATATTGTACCTACTGTAAGTCAAAGCTATGAACGTAAAAAGTTCTGTTCAGTAGCATTCCGCATGTCCAGCAGGCCTTTGACTGTGTAGACACAAAAGGGTTGCTCGTAAATTTGAAGAAACACCTACCTCACTCAATGTTTCTCCCTCATCGCATCATCTTTTTTCAGAGCGGTCCTTCCAGCTTAAACAGGGAGAAGCAAGATCAAACCTATGTAAATACTCGTAGTATTGAGGCTGGCGTACCCCAAGGCTCGGTGCTTGGCCCGTACTATATAACTCATTATTTACATCAGACTAACCAGTTTGCAACGATGTTACTGCCGCCACATAAGTAGCTTTCGATGACAATGCAACAATTTCTAGCGCTAAACTCCAGTGATATCTGGATACAACACACTATTGGCCTAGCACAAGTGGTGAATACGCGCGAGTCCATCCAAATCGAACCTATCACACTTGCACTGCGGAGGGATAGCTGTCTACCCGTAACATTTGGAGACATCTTACTATTTAGTGACTGCGTGACGTACTTAGGGTGCGATTTTTGAATCTTACTGAAGAAAAATTAGTAATTTTAACATTAATGCTTGCAGCGATATAATCTACGAACGGGGCGCTCTTTTGAATTTGACATCATAAAGACGACATATTATTATCATGACACCAAATTCAAATGGTGACCCGCTCGTAGATAAAACCGCTGCATAAATGGATTTTAAAGTTATTCATTTTTTCGTCAGTGAGATTAAAAAATCGCAACCCTGGGGCCCGTTTTACGAAGCTACAAGTTGCAAATTACAAGCGAAACTCTCTTTCCAGCAAAAGGAATTTCGTGGAATGCGCCTCTGGGCTTCCACCTGTAAAGGAAACTTGCGTAGAAACACCACATAAAACAAGAGATCAAGTTAGTATAAGTACATACAAAGCTCGCAACCCAGTACTGACTAATGGGGATTTATCCCTGTCAGTGGACAACAAGCTTCACATATGTAACTCAAATCTTAATACCCACCTGGACATTATGGGATCCAGCTGGGGGCGTCGCGAGTACCTACATCAAACTTCCTATTCCTGCACTTGTAACTGTGACACAGTTCTATGGTGGGTCAGAATTCCATTTTATACCATAAAAAATAACAATGAAGGAAATTAATGACATTTGTAAAGTTTTATATTTGGTACCCTAAGAATTAAGGTGGAATATGTCTAGATATCATTTAAAGTACAATATTTTCAACAAAATATATTTTGGTAAGTAAAAAGCCACCCGTAGTTAAACAATGAGACTTCCTTTACTTTTCGTCATTTAGGTACACGGAACTCTAAAAACGTATAAGCGTATAAGTACGTATAAGCATATTATTATAATGAAAAAAAGAATCATATGGTCGGATTGAGAACCTCCACCTTTTTTGAAGTCGTTTAAAAAAATGGATAAAAAATATGAAAAAAACTTCAAAACCGTTCCAAGAACTAAATTACGATCAGAAAAGTCCCTCTCAAAAATATGCTCCAGGTGAGGCTCGAACTCACAACCCCGGCATGTCTCACACGAACACTGTCTTATAAGTACCGTGCGCTAACCAATTGCGCCACTGGAGCTATAATGGGAGTTGCCGAAATACCCAGTCGCTTTCGCCTCGCCTTTCAGGTCAAATGACGTCCTCTTTCGCGACAGAAAACGTCAAACACAGTGTGTTTTCCTACTATGTGCTATGAGCGATACACATTTTGTTTTGACAGAATGTGGACCAATCAGAGACGACTTTGTAAAACGTATCTAGTTTTCTGATTGGATGTTGACACGTCAACACAATTCTGTGTCGAAAGAAGTTGCGTATTGTGATTGAAAAATCATTTCATATTTCGTATGCACGAAATTATAAGTATACTCTTTTTATTTGAATACACTAATATAAATGTGTAATATTTCAAGTAGTTTTCGCATTAAAGTGTTTTGATTTTACAACATTGGTGAATGCAATAAAATTAAAACAAAAATACAATTTCAAAATGGAAACGTCACTCGGATTGTGTGTTGTGATAGCATGAATAATGTTTTACGTGCAAACATTCGCGTTTTAAAACATTTCTTCGATGTTAAAACACTGCCGGCGGCTTTTATAGCATACGCGTGATGTTTGTGTATGTAGTCAATGACAAATCAGTATGAATTGGTTTGATACGTCGGGGCTGACGAGTCTCGCGAAAACTGCGCTAAAGGAGGCTCAGAAGACGCTAGACAAGGCACTGGACATCCAGGATGAGAGTGGAGAGGAAGAGGATGGGGCAGCCTCCGGTTCTCAGGATAATTCGTTGCGAGAAAGCGATGAGACGCCTCCGAAAGAGAGCTCTGACTTCTTTTCGTCCTGGGGCCTTACTGTAAGTGCTGAAAGCCCTGAACAAAGTACGGAGTCCCTAGTCGTCACCGAGAGCCCCTCCAAAGCCACCTCGCAAACTCTGTGGGGCTCATTTGCTGGTTCCTTTTTTGAACACCCAAAGAATGAAACCGATACAGCTATAGTCCAACCACCCAAAGCTATATCTATGAATGTTATCAACGATTCCAAATATGGTAGTGCCACTGACCTATTTTCGAAAAGCCAGCTTGTTATGTCAGATGAAGCAGAGTTTGATGTTAAAAAGGTGAAAGATGAAGTTAAAGGTGATGAGAGGCGCAATTCATCACGATCCAACAGATTATCTTTAGTGTCTAGTCTTAACAGCTCCGAGTCTGTTGAAGTATTATCCCAAAGTCTTAAAACGACTCCTGACTCGGAAGCAGCATCAGTCCACTCTATATCACACAGTAGTAGTGTTGGCCAAAAATTAAATTCAGAATCTGTTGAAATTTTACCCGATAGTCTGGTGAGCCCTAGCTCCATAGAATGTTTGGGCTTTGATAGCTACTCGAGTGATAAAAACAGCAGTACATCCTCAAACCTATCACCCGGTGAGTTGAGTGAAAAGAAATCTACCCCTGTGAATAAAACTGAAAAAGCAGAAACTGGTGATAGCGTGAGCTTAGTAGCTGATGATGATGAAGATACCATGTCTTATAACTCTATCTCAGAATGCACAGCACCCACTGTGCTAGACACAGATGATAAGCCTGTTAGTCCATTCCCAAAAAGAGAAGGAAAGAAGTTCATAGAAAAAGAATTTATTCACTTAGACCCTCCAATGTTGCCGCAAAAGATGCAGATAAGTGAGAACTCGTCTAATGATGGGTCTTGGTCTGACCGGACATTGAATGCTGACAATGACAGTGTGATTCTTGATATTAACACTGAAGAACCAAAAAAAGAAATTGAAGTTGAAGATGCACTGATGGAGAAGCTTAGTGACACATCCTCCTTTTACAGTGTAAATGTCTCGAGTGAGATGTTAAGGTCTGAAAGCTCAGCATTTGTAAACGTAGAGAAACAGCAATGTAATCAATCTGAAAAGTCTGAATCAAAAGAGAGCATAAAAGAAAGAACATCACCAACCAGTTCTGAAAGCAAAAGCGACTTAGTCAAAATAGGATCAGATAGGACTTCTGGTCACACATCTGGTGATGAATTAGAAACAACAACATCTTCAGATATAGAAATTATTCCAAGCCCAAATGGAGATAGTCATGGCTTTCGCAATAGCCCTGCAAAATACAACTTTAAACAGTCTAAATTTGATGGGACAACATCTCCTAACTTAGTGGATTTGGTTTTAGGGAAATCTTTAGCGACTAAAATTCGTGGGCACAATAGGGAACTATCAGAGGCTTCTGTACAAAGTAACACAAGTGATGATAGCCAGGGTTCTGAGAATGATAGGTTAATGAGACGGCTGTGTGAGATGGCAGAGATTTTAGAGGCGAGAGAGAATAGACTGATGGAAGTGAGCCGGAGTAATGCAGAGCTGGCAGAGAGTAATACTGACCTAAAGTCTCAGTTAGAGATGGTTATGGCCAAGCATGGGGCGCACGAGGGGGGGGACATCAACACGATCACGGAGGATTACACACAGAGGATGTCAGCACTCGAGAAGAAGTTTCAACAGGCCATTAGAGAAAAGGTTGGTCAGGATTTTTATGTTGCATGTAACCTACTCCAGAGATTAAGGCTGCCATTCAACTAGGCACACAGTTTGCAGCTTACAGTCTGCTCTTCCATATTACAATATGAACAACCAATATGTATTGGCAACCTGTACACAGGTTGCAAATTGGCGTTTGGCAAAATGTATTATATGGGAGGTTAAACAGGACGCCGCAAATCGTCGCATTAGCACAGAATAAGTAATATAAGGACTCGTCTTTTTGCCCACAATAGGTACATGGATTATATTTTCAAAATGGCAGATTATTTAGGTACAAAGTGAGGTTTAACAATAATGTAATAATGCATAAGTTAAATAAATACCTACTAAAATAGCACAAAGTAAATTCGATGTTTTAAGCCGGACATGCATCCTGTTTCAGTCCGCTTTTGTTGCGTTTCATACCTACGTGCTGCTAAACAGTATTTAACGTTAATTTGTGTCACCACCTAACTTTCAACTGTTTTAAAATTTTGTTGACTCCGACAAATCTACTTTGGCCGACATTGAAGACCGTTTGTCTTCCAGGATCAATTGAGGAAGCAGTTAGACGGTATCAAGAGTGACTCCTCCCGCAAGAACTCTTCGGAACTTGAGAGCACGCTCAAAGACAAGGATGAAATCATCGCGCAGCTGCAAGAGGAGGGAGAGAAGCTGGCGCGCCAGCAGTTGCAGCATTCCAACATTATCAAGAAGCTGAGGGCCAAGGAGAAGGACAACGAGCAGGTCATCAAGGGGCTTAGGTGAGTGATGGCATTAAGCAGGTCATTAAGGGTCTCAGGTGAATGACGCCATTGAGCAGGTCATTAAGGCTCTCAGGTGAGTGATGGCATTCAGCAGGTCATTAACGGTCTCAGGTGAGTGATGGCATTGAGCAGGTCATTAAGGGTCTCAGGTGAGAGATGGCATTCAGCAGGTCATTAACGGTCTCAGGTGAGTGATGGCATTGAGCAGGTCATTAAGGGTCTCAGGTGAGAGATGGTATTGAGTAGGTCAAGGGTCTCAGGTGGGTGATGGCATTGAGCAGGTCATTAACGGTCTCAGGTGAGTGATGGCATTGAGCAGGTCATTAAGGGTCTCAGGTGAGAGATGGTATTGAGTAGGTCAAGGGTCTCAGGTGGGTGATGGCATTGAGCAGGTCATTAACGGTCTCAGGTGAGTGATGGCATTGAGCAGGTCATTAAGGGTCTCAGGTGAGAGATGGTATTGAGTAGGTCAAGGGTCTCAGGTGGGTGATGGCATTGAGCAGGTCATTAACGGTCTCAGGTGAGTGATGGCATTGAGCAGATCATGAAGGGTCTCAGGTGAGTGATGGCATTGAGCAGGTCAAGGGTCTCAGGTGGGTGATGGCATTGAGCAGGTCATTAAGGGTCTCAGGTGAGAGATGGCATTGAGCAGATCATGAAGGGTCTCAGGTGAGTGATGGCATTGAGCAGGTCAAGGGTCTCAGGTGAGTGAGGGCATTGAGCAGGTTATTAAGGGTCTCAGGTGAGAGATGGCATTTGTGTTACGAGCAGTTGCTACTGCAAATACAACTGGGTTCGAATATTGCGAATACCGCTGTGGACTTACTCGCTTTGTAGTCAACTGTACTGACCACCCATAGACTTTAATACATTACGATAAAGTTAATGTTCGTTTGTTAATATACAGTTAACAGTGTCTTTGATTGTACCACCCTATGTTTGTAGGATTGAATTAATAATGATTTTCCGGTCGACATAACACAATAAGTACTTATTCGCCGTGTTATTCGAGAACATTCCCGTCGTGTCATCAGAGTCATGTGACATTTAATGTGCTTACTCGTATTACACGACAGTCACGGAGAAATAAGATTAAACACCGACTTAAACACCGCAACTTGTGCTTATCACTAATGGGCGGGAAACGTATGCAAATTATGACAAAATCATGTCAAACGATATAGTTCGTAATTTGTATATGACTACTATTGGTTTAAAAAAAAACATAATTGCAAAATAGTTATATAATCTGATTGTAGTATATATATATCTAGTATATAAAATTCTCGTGTCACGGTGTACGTTATTGAACTCCTCCGAAACGGCTGGACCGATTTTAATACAATTTTGTGTGTATATCGGGTAGGTCTGAGAATCGGCCAACAGGTAAACATGTAAAAAAAAGTTGCAGCGGGCGAAGCCGCTGGCGGGTCGCTAGTATATATATTATATATATTATACTATTATTATTATGTATACATATTATGAAAGAACAAGAAACTCAATAGCCAGTAATTTTTTTTTACATTGCCTATGACGATGATAGAACTTTACCTAGCATTAAGTATATAAAACAATTAATAAAATTTACCGTGTGGTTGCCGGGTTAGAATAGTGCCACTCCATGTCTTCCCATGGATGTCGTAAGAGGCGACTAAGGGAATAAAGGCTTGTAGTACTGTTTATTTATTTATTTATTTTATTTATGTAAAAAGTTAGGCGATGGGCTTGCAACCTGTCACTAATAGGTACACTGGTAAACATCTTGGCCTGATTATGCAATAATATGTGGTATACAGAATTATCAACAAGCCTTTTTAGAGTTGTTGGTATTTCTGTAGCTCTGCCTACCCCACTCTGGGAATACAGGCGTGATTTTATGTATGTATGTTATGTAATAAAATTTAAAAATATATATATCATGCGTAGTTAAGCTAGAAAAACGTTTTAAATATAGACTAGCCTTTTGTTTCGTATAGTTCGCGGCGTTTTTCTTCCAAGACCCCACACAGTACCTGTGTAGGAAACAGACGGACAGTCGAAAAAATACTCATAGGCAAGGAATACCAAAGCCCAAATAATAAAACAAATAAATAAAATAAAAATATTTATTGAAAAGAACAAGTACAGACGAAACAATATTCAGATGGTCCCACACTAGGCTATGCCTGTCACGTGGCAACCAGATTCGGTTTACAAAATAATTAAAAATAGTCGGCAAGATATTACAAACAGGAGAGTTGTGAATTCTACAATACAATTTGTTTATAATACCTACTAGGACGACAGAAATTAAATATATGCAGTGACGGTGGACTGAAAAGTAGTGTTTCTGTGTGAGTAAGTGGGAGTATGTAAGTGTGTGTACGTGTGTGTGTGTGTGCATGTGTGTATGATAGCGTCATATCAACGAATTAATAAATTTTTACGTCTGACAAGTTACGCAATGGATTTTAGCATATTTTCAGTGTCGTAATAGTTGAGACCCTGTGGTTATTTTAGAATTTGCCTCACGAGAAGCTTCATCCAGACTTATATTTAAAAAAAATACAGTGTGTTCTGTTTAGTTTCTAGGCGTATTACTAGCTGATCAATATTTTTTATGTCGTATGTTTTTAGGGATAAAATCGCAGAGCAAACTTCAGAGTTGGATCGGTTGAAGCGATCTATTGCAAGCAAGGAAGAAGTTGAAGTGTCGCAGATCGAGGCCGTGTACCGTCTCACCACCGCCAACAAGAAGTTGGAGACGGAGCTAGTCGAGGTAACCCGAAACTCATTCTCATACTCATTTATTCATAATATTACCGCACTATATACCGCATTTGTTTATTTAAGGATCATCAACCGGATACAAATTGTTATTTATTGTTCTAAACCATTTAACCTCTCAACTGTTAGCAATGTATCATACAAATGCTAACAGTTGAGAGGTTAAATGGATTAGAACTAATTGATTTCCAACTTGATTTACAACTTTTTCTTCCCCCCTGTGGTTGCCGGGTTAGAATAGTGCCACTCCATGTCTTCCCGTGGACGTCGTAAGAGGCGACTAAGGAAATAAGGGCTTGTAGTACTGTTAGGGGATGGGCTTGCAACCTATCTCTAATACACCAGTAAATTTCTTCGTAAACTCATTAAATCATTTATTGCTAGCAAGTTCATTGCAATTATTTTGGTGTTACTCTTGACGCTAAGTTATCGTTTAACGAACATGTAGATAATATTACTGCTAAAGCATATAAAAAATTGGGTATGATTTTACGTTTAAGCAAACCTTTTAGAAACATATTCACGCTAAAAGTTTTATATTATTCTTTCGTCCGTAGTATTCTGGAATTTGGTAGTGTTGTGTGGAGCCCTTGTTATGACATTCACAAGTCCCGAATCGAAAGGATTCAGAAAATATTTTGTAAGTCTTTAGATTATAGAACCGGTCTCTATAATTTTGACTATCTCTCGTCTGCGGCCCGTCACAAACTTCCGCTCCTTGAAAAAAGAAGACTGTATCTCGATACTATATTCTTATTTAAAATTATTATAATCACATTGACTCGAGCACATTATTAGAACACATTTCATTCAGAGTTCCTCGTCTCCTCTCACGTTCCAAACCTATATTTAGTATCCCTCCTTGTGGCACTATTTATGCACAAAATTCGTTTTTTAGGCGCTCTTGCACCCTTTATAACAAATCGCTTAATGAAGTTGATATTTTTGCTAATAGTATGTCGTCCTTTAAAAATAAAATTCGGCAAATTTTATATTCTCCATAATGGTAGCTTAAAAATTGTTTTGTATATTATGTTGAACACTTATGTAGAACACTAGTAAAGATAGTAATATAGGAAACTATAGGCCTTATTTAAGTAATTTTATTTAATGTAATTTTAATTTAAATGGCTGTTTGTTTTCTGAATAAATAAAAAAAAAAATAAAAAAATATAATGGTGGTTAGTAAGTGGTTAGTAGTAGGTACTTGAGGATTAGGCTCGTAAAACACACTTTCCCGAAATGTGCACTTTCTGCAAAGGTGCACTTTCCGGAAAATGTACTCTCCCAAAATGTACACTTTTCCAAAACGCACGCTTTCCCGAAAAGTGCACTTTTTCATCAAGTCCACTTTTTTAAAACGCACGCTTTCTCGAAATGTGCACTTTTTCAAATAGTGCACTTTACCAAAACGCCCGCTTTCCCGAAATGTACACTGTCCCATTTTCTCATGTATATAGTAACAAGTATCCAAAGTAGCCAAATATTTCAACGGAACGTTTATAGTTTCGGTCTTTCTGTCCGTCCGTCTGTGTGTCCGTCTGTTTGCATTTGCACTATTTCATAGAAACCCTTAGTAATATAAAACAGGGACACCCCTACCCCTAAAGTGTACTTTCTGGGAAAATATACCTTCTGCGAAAGTGCACATTCTGGTAAACTGCACCTATTGACAAAGTGTACATATCGGGAAGTGCACTTTTAGAGAAAGTGTACCTTCCGAGAAGACCCTTCTAAAGAAGTGCACCTTTAGAGAAAGTGCATATTTCGGGAAAGTGTGTTTTACGAGCCTAACCCGTACTTGACACCCTGTCAGGGCACTGCAATATATTATTAACTAATATCTAAGCTTACTAAATTTAATTACGCACCAGTTCTTGGCCAGTGGAAATGCGCTCTTTGCGTAGTATGTGTGGTGTGAAACTGTTTGATAGAGTAAGGAATGAAACCATCAGAGAGAAGGGTGGACTGAAAGAAGATGTAGTGACTAAAATTGAAAAGGGCATGCTTCGATGGTTCGGTCATTTGGAAACGATGGATGAAAAAATATTGACGAAAGAAATGAACAGTGCGATAGTGAGTGTTAGGGTCGGAAGGGGCCGCCTTAGGCGTACTTTTTTGAATCAAACAGGGGAAATACTGGAAAAGAGCCGAATCTTAAGTACCCGAAACAGACGTGCATGCATGACTCGATGTATGAATGTTGAAGAAGCGAAAGAGATTTATCAGGATCGTAGCAGGTGGAAAGAAGTGGGCTCTGCCTAAGTATGTATGTATGTAATTCTTGGCCTGATTGTGCAAAATGTGGTTACAGAATTATAAACAAGGCTTTTTTAGAGTTGTTGTTATTTCTGTACCTTTGCCTACCTTAATCTGGGAATGAAGGCGTGATGTTATGTATGTATGTGTAATTTTCAACTAAAGTATCAGCTATAGTGGCCACATATGCTGCCACGCCCACACAAGAATCAAAAGCGATGGCTTTATGTGCTTCCGCGCGAAGAACGTGAGATGGAGATAGTTTGCGCGCGCCTTCATGGCAGCGTCAAGTTCAAATAGTTGCTGTTTATTTGAATACTACAACAATTATAAAAAAAAAATGGTTTACCAGCATTAGGAAGTGATGAGTACTCAACAATTGAATCGAAAATGATCGGTAAAGATAGGGTTTTCGGAGATTCAACCAAGAAATGTGTCATATTTGAATACAGATACAGATACAGATACAGATCTTTATTGGTAAAAGTACATTTTACAAGTCATAATTTGCAATTACAATTAACTTAAATTAAATTAGGTACACAAGTAACACATTAGGGTGCCAGATCCTTCTGAGTGTGCAAAAACTCGTCAATTGAGTAACATGCCTGTTCCATAAGCAATGATTTAAACTTGCTCTTAAATATACTATTGCTGGTTGAGTTTTTTATATTAGTCGGGAGCACGTTGTATAGGGTGGGCCCCATGATGCTGAGTGACCTACGCGACTTAGCCAGCCGGCGGCTCGGAATGATCAGCAGAGGTCGCCTTTTGGAATAATAAAACTAAAGAGGATTTAGTTTCTATATAATACAAAAAAAAAAAAAAAAAAAAAAAAATGAAAAAAAATAGTTTAATGTGTTTTATAAATGAATTGAAATTATTTGACCATCGATTTTCTTATTTCTTATGGTTAACGTTATCTGGAAGTGTTATCCTTCGTCGTAATTGGCATAGACTTGCGATAAGCGATTGAGATCAATTGACGGCTCAGGCCTAAAATATGTGTTTTCCTAAAATGTATTTTTCCCAAAATGTCTGTTTTCCATAATGTCAGCACATCTTTAGCATAATACCAGCCTCTCAAAATGTCAGTTTCTTATAATGTCTGTCTCCAAGAATGTCAGTTTTCATATAATGTTCGCTTTTCAGAAAGTGTTTATTCTCAAAATGTCCGCAACCTCAAAACATCTGCCTTCTTACAATTTTTGCTTTCCAGAAAAGTCTTATTGCCAAAATGTCTGCAATCATGAACGCCACATTTACAATCTTTTCCTTTTTCATTTTTTACAACAGTAAAGGGGCCATTTTAAATAATAATATGAATAATACTGCACAGTAATTATAGATGTTTATCAAAGAGTATGTATGCCAAGAAATGAACTCTTTCAATTTAATGTTCTAAATTGAAAGGGTTAATTTCTTGGCATATTTACTCTACGATTTGAAATAAAGCAGACATTATAGGAAATCAAACATAATAAGACGATAGCCTACATACAAAAGTGAACATAACGGAAAAGCAAAACATATGGTAATGCTAACATTATAGGAATGTAAACATTATGAACATAAGGCTTCCTGAGATTGTACACATTTTAAATACCAGTCATTTTGAGAAAGTTGACAAAATAGAAGTGCTAACAATGAGAACGCAGACGTTTTGACAATTGTACATTTTAGGAAAACGCATATTTTGTGCCTGAGCCCAATTGACACACATTATAAATGTTGTCGCATCATCGGCCACCGTTCTTCCTATACGTACATACTTATAGATATGATTATATATACTAACCAGTCTCAATAAACTTTACCTGAGAGAAGACGCGATTTTAATAGCACAATCACCTGCATTGTAAATTGAACCTTATTCCCGTAGAAACATGGTCCTACGACCCAGGATAATTGACAGTGACTTATTTAAATTTAATTATTTTGTTCAATGTAGTTGATGTAATTTGAGTGAAAACATATCAAATCGGACTAAAAGGTGAATATAGTGATGAACAATAGTGGGACATAAGTGAACAGTGGCATTCGACGTAAAGTAGCAACATAAACATTTTGGACTAAAGATTATTTAATTGAAATTGGGATTCGCGCATAAGTGAAATATTATATCGAATTAACTATTAATCGTGTGGACTGACTTGTTATGCAGCGTTAAATAGGGGCGTTCATTGTAACGGGATATTCTTGGTGTTTAGTGCGTAATCGCGCTTACCCTACACGTAAAGATAATATTCGCCGTCGAATCTTCTAGAAGTTAAGCTTACGTGATCGAGTATATTAATAAGAAAAAAAAAAAAAAAACACAACCTTTGTTACGAGTATTAATACATCATGGAGACAATTGAGAATCGTTTAATTATTCAAGAAGATACGTTAAATCACGTCAAGAAAGCGTATATGAACTATAAGAAGTCACCAAAGGAAAGAATTACTACTGATTACGTAAAGGGAAGATTGGAAACGTTGGAAACCTACTGGAAAAAGTTTAAAAGCCTGCACGAAGAATTAGTAGTGTCAATTAATCAAGAAGAACGGCAAATTATAAACTATTTCACCGATGATGTATTTAGTGAATTTGAAGAAACGTATTATTTGTACAAGGGTGATATGAAAACCGTTTTAGGGACACAGGTACCTGGAAAATGTGAGTCTATAGAAAGTAATAAGCCGAATCAATTAAATAGTGACGTTAAGTTGCCGCGGATTTCGCTCCCAACATTTAACGGCAATTATACTGAATGGCAATCATTTCATGACTTGTTTATGGCATTAGTACATAAAAATGAATGCTTAGAAAGTGTACAGAAATTGCACTATTTAAAGAGCTGTTTAGCCGGGGATGCCGAAATATTATTACGCCAATTTTCAATAACTGGAGATAATTATGTAGAAGCTTGGTCAGTATTGAAAAAACGCTACGCTAATAAGAAGTACATTGCTAATTGTGTTTTCAAGAAGTTTTTTGGGCAAAAGTCAATTTCTCAGGAATCAGCTGTAGCCTTAAAACAATTATTGGATACTTCAGTTGAATGTATGAGTGCGTTAAAGAATCTAGGATTGCCGACGTCGCAGTGGGATGCAATTATAAACTTTGTGATAGTGTCAAGGTTAGACACAAATACGCATAAACAGTGGGAAGAAGTAATTAGCAGCGACGACGCAGATGACTTACCAAGCTTTGAGAAATTAAAGTCATTTTTGGAAACCAGGTTTCGTACCTTGGAAATGGTAGAACCGAGCAGCAAAGGTCATAAACCGGTAAGAACATTCCATGTTACCTCAGAAAGTGAACTAAAATGTGTATTATGTAAAGAAGGCCACTATATTAGCCATTGCAAGCAGTTTTCAAAACAGCCCATCGAAGACAGATACAGTTTCGTGAAAAAGAATAATTTATGTTTTAATTGCCTTGTACCAAATCATAGTGTGTACAACTGTAGGCAAAAAACAAAATGTCACATTTGTAAAAGAAAACATCACTCATTATTACATCGCGATCACAAACAAGCAGGTGAAGAAACGCACACAAAAGAAAGAATAACTAACAACAATCAAGAAGAAAAACAAGCTATGGTAGCAGCACACGCGTCCAGTGTAACAAGTCCTGGTCAAGATATCTTGCTGGCGACAGCACTGGTGAACGTTTTGGCAGCGTCGGGGCAGGCGCACGTTCTCCGTGCCCTCATTGACCAGGGCTCAGAGGCTTCCTTCGTGACCGCACGGGCGGTCGAGGTGCTAGGATTGAAGAGGACGGAGGTCAGCGGAGTAGTCTCTGGAGTTGGTGAGGACAATCAACTGCACATCAAACACATGGTAGGATTACGAATTCATTCAAGGTATGATATAGATTTTACTGTTAATGTAAACGCCTATGTATTGAAATCCTTAACTCGTAGGCTACCAGCTAAAGAAGTCAGAGGTAATTGGCCTCAACTCAACAAATTGAATTTAGCTGATCCCACGTTTAACATGCCTGGCAGAATCGATATTCTGCTTGGTGCTGACGTGTTTGGGCAAATCATAGACTCAGGTTTCTTGAGAGGGCCGGGCAACGTAGTTGCTCAATTCACACATCTGGGTTGGATATTGTCAGGTGATATTAATCCTTCAATTAATATTTCACAGCACATCACAAGTCTTCACATTACACGTCAGGTAGAAGAAGATAACAACTTCTTGAAGAAGTTTTGGGAAGTGGAATCAGAAGTATACACAAAGCCAAAAGTGTGGACACAAGAGGAAGAAAAATGCGAGGAAATATATCTAAACACAACCACACGTAAAAACGGACGTTATGTGGTGCATTTACCGCTAAAGGGCAGCAGTGAAGAAGTTGTAAAACAGTGTGGCGACACTAAGCAGCAAGCGGTAAATAGACTGAAACAATTGGAAAGAAAGTTTGAAAAGAATAAAAACCTAGAAAAGGAATACACAAGAGTTATTCACGAATATCTACAACTAGGTCACATGAAGAAGGCGGAAAAGGAAGATGAGTTAAATTCTGTATACCTTGCTCATCATGCGGTTATCCGAGAAGATAAGGATACCTCGAAGGTGCGCGTCGTATTCGACGCATCAGCTAAGGGCTCAAATGGGTACTCTTTAAATAACAATATGATGATAGGACCCACTTTACAGGCAGATCTAAGAAGTCTTATAATTCGTTGGAGGTCCCACAAAATATGTGTCATTGGCGATATCATTAAAATGTACCGTCAAATAAAAATGACTGACAATCACACAGATCTTCAGCGAATTGTATGGCGTGACAACAAATCAGAGGATATAGCAAGTTACCAACTACTCACTGTAACATTTGGGACTGCAGCTGCACCTTACCTTGCAGTAAGGACGTTGCAACGCTTGGCTGATGATGAAGAGCAAGCCTATCCCCGTGGAGCAGCTGTGGTAAGAAATTCATTTTACATGGATGATCTCATGACAGGCCACGAAGACCTCACTGAAATAAAGATTATATGTGAAGAAATTAATAATCTGTTGAAGGCAGGTGGTTTCCAAATGCAGAAGTGGTCTAGTAACTCTGACGAGTTGCTGAGGGCCTTGCAAGGCGACACGGTGACTCCAGAACCTGAAAAAGATAAAAAGGAAATTAAACTAGATAAGATTATTAAAATACTTGGACTTACCTGGGACAGAATAGATGACATGTTCAAGGTATCAGTTAATTTACCACCAAGCAGGAAACCTATAACAAAAAGAGTAATTTTATCGGATATTGCAAGCCTTTTTGATCCGTTTGGATGGCTTTCACCTGTTGTAATTTCGGCCAAGATTATGATACAAAAATTATGGTTATGCAGTCTCGGCTGGGACGACGAGTTGTCTCCTGAACTTGTTAGTGAGTGGATGACTTACAGAGATGAACTTCATGATTTACAAAGAGTGCAAATACCGCGCTGGATCCAGACTACATCTCGCTGCAAGGAAGTTCAACTTCATGGTTTTGCAGATGCTTCTATGGTAGCTTATGCCGCTGTAGTTTATGTAAGAGTGGTGAATGAAGACGATGAAGTCCATATAACAATTCTAGCATCGAAAACAAAGGTAGCACCTTTAAAACAGCTTACTATACCCAGATTGGAACTTTGTGCCGCTGTTTTACTGGCAAACCTATTACGTGAGCTCTCCCACTTATTGAATTTACCGATGGATGGAATTTACGCTTGGACAGATTCAACGGTCGTTCTCTCTTGGCTGCAGTCTCAACCAAATAGATGGCAAGTGTTTGTCGGCAATCGTGTATCCGAAATTATCCAGCAGATTGATAACACCAGGTGGAGACACGTTCAATCTGCTGACAACCCGGCGGATCTTGCCTCTAGAGGGATTAAAGCAAGCGAGTTAGCTGACAACGACCTTTGGTGGACTGGACCAGAGTGGCTGAAAATAAAGGATGCTAACTTTAATAAGATTGCTACAGTTCCACGAACAGATTTAGAAGCTAAGAAGTGCTTCCATACCATTATTGAAGAAACGCCAATATGGGAAAGATTTTCGTCATTGCCGAAAATGAAAAGAATACTGGCTCACTGCAAAAGATTTATTAATCGTCATGACAAAAGGGAAGGTTTTTTGACTGTATCCGAGCTTCAAGATATAGAAAGACTATGTATAAAACATTATCAAAGCCAAATATTCGGTCAAGAAATTGAAGATCTCAAGAAAGGTGGCAGAGTTAAACGTAAAAGCTCGATAATTAGTCTAATGCCGTACTTAGATGAGTACGATATTTTGAGAGTAGGAGGACGGCTAAATAAAGCAGACTTACTTGAAACTGAGAAGCATCCTATAATTATCCCTGGTAAACAGCATATCGCCAAGTTAATAATATCCGAAGCTCACACACGAACCTTGCATGGAACTATACCGCAGACTATAACTTATATTCGAAGCAAGTTCTGGATAATTGGACTCAAGTCAGCTGTTCGAAAGTTCATGAGAAATTGTATAGTCTGTTTAAAAAATGAAGCTAAGACCAAACAACAACTAATGGGCCAGTTGCCCACCTCAAGAGTCACAAAGCAGCGTGCCTTTTACCACAGCGGTGTCGACTACGCCGGTCCTGTTTACTTAAGAACCTCAAAAGGTCGTGGTCACAAGTCCAGTAAAGGGTACATATGCTTATTCGTCTGTATGTGCACACGGGCAATCCATCTTGAGGCTGTAACTGATCTCACGGCTCACGCATTTATAGCAGCTTTCAGGAGGTTTGTGGCCCGACGAGGCCATTGCGCACAAATATGGAGTGACAACGGGACCAACTTCATTGGAGCTGATAAGGAGTTAAGGGAGATGTTCACAAGGGGTACAAGGAACGTAACTTCTGAAATTGCTGCGCTACTAGCTAATGATGGCACAACTTGGCACCTTATCCCTCCAAGGTCGCCGAACTTTGGTGGATTATGGGAGGCTGGAGTTCGGTCAGCGAAGCGTCACATTACGAGAATCAATGGGACTACTAAATTAACCTATGAAGAAATGGCAACATTACTGGCACAAGTCGAAGCATGTCTCAATTCTCGCCCAATGTGTCAATTGGATGATACTGTAAATACTCTGGAAGCCCTTACGCCGGGTCATTTTCTCATCGGAGAACCCTTGATCAGTATCCCGGATAAAGACTATGATATCCCAAATAAAAATAAAATACATTTGCTAACTCGTTGGCAACTTATTCAAACCCAAATGCAAGATTTTTGGAGAAAATGGAAGTCCGAGTATCTCAATACACTGCAACAAAGACGTAAATGGCATGATATTGTCCCGTCGCCCAGTGTTGGAGATATGGTGATTATCAAGGAGGAAGAACTACCGCCTGCAAAATGGCTGCTGGGAATAATCGCAGAACTGCATCCAGGCGCAGACAAATTGGTACGTGTGGTGTCAGTGCGATGCAAGGGCGACAATGTCTTAAAGAGGCCGCTGTCAAAATTAATATTGTTACCTAAAAACCCAGATGTGTGAAGTTATTTAATTAATACGCTATGGTGGGCGGTCAAATTCATTTGTTTTGTTTTTACAACCTGCTAATACCAAGTAATACACGTTTTACTTTAACGTTTCTACAAACCATTACTCTTGTTTGCGATTGAGTCGGTTAATAACATTGTATAAAACAAATGTATACACTATGTAACCATGTAAACAGCTGACGAGCTAGTGCCGCTAATTATAAGTATATGTAGTTAATAATCTCACGTAAAATCATAGTTAAACCTAATTAAGGTTTCGAGTAACTGTTAACTTATTTGTTAAATTGTCTATGTTAAGGTTTTATTTGGTGTTCTAAGTGACCTAAATCAGGTTGTTAAGACACTTTGATTAATAAAAAAAAAAAAAAATGGTTGTGGTTTTCTTATAAGTACTTAGGTATTTACTATTCGTAATGTACGCTTTTTTTTAATAACTAATAAATACATATATTGTTATATAATAAGGTGTCAAAGATAACTTAATTGCGTCGTTTATTTTTATTAATTTGGTTCCTTTGCATATTTACTTATTAACCATACAGTCCATTTGAGTTCAACCCGTAACCAAACAATAAGCGATGTAATAACGTGAATTAAACAGTATTGTTTTGTTGTATGATGTTGTCTACCCCTCAAGTTAAAATGGTATTATTCATATCAGGCAGGTAGATGCAGTTTTAGATACGCGCTAATCGCATAGCCCTTACAAGTGAGGTTTTATTTAGCATACGTTTGTATTAGCTTATTGCTACTTTAAGATATTATGTACTTAATAATAATTTGTCAATCGAGAATAGTGCTATGTGGTACCGGTGGTGGGCAGATTGATACGAGTACCTAGTAGACCTAAGATGCTTAACATTAGCCGTAAGTAATCGTATTTTTTTTGTTCTTTAAAACCTATTGTTTTGGTGGGCGGTATGTCGCATCATCGGCCACCGTTCTTCCTATACGTACATACTTATAGATATGATTATATATACTAACCAGTCTCAATAAACTTTACCTGAGAGAAGACGCGTTTTTAATAGCACAATCACCTGCATTGTAAATTGAACCTTATTCCCGTAGAAACAAATGTTAAAGATATTGCATCAATAGATAAAATCTTATCGATTCTAGATAAGACGTTGAGAATGCTAAGGTAATTAATAATTCATTTATTCGTTGCAGTTATTGATAAGTATATAATTAGATAATGTTATTTCCGTTTACAATAAAACTAGTTTATTTGCGCAAATCGCTCGAAGAATTACACTATGGTTAGCATAGTTGAATTTTACTTGTTCGATAATAAGGAAAGCCATATTGTTGAGACATAAAAGTCATGCTAATATTGAGACTAGGTAAATTTCTGTGCGGTCTTTCTGCCATGTGTTTTTTTAACTGTAGACAAAGAGCGCCCTAGATGACGCGACGCAGCGGCTGTCGACGACGCGGTCGTCGCTGGAGGCGGCCAAGCGCGAGTTGGCCGAGGCGGAGGCGGAGCGCGTCGAGTTGCGCGAGCGCGCGGGCGCGGCCACGCGGCGCGCGCGCGCAGCCGACCAGGAGCGCGAGCAGCGGGAGGCGCTCGAGCAGCAGCTGGCTAGTCTGAGGGCTGAGATGGTGCAAGGTAGAATAAAACCGGCAGCATGTGTTAGGATTGTTGTCTGTGTAGTTAAATTTTAAAGTAAAGATGCAATTGGTAATAGACGGTGAAATAATCAAACCAAATATCACACGGGGAGTGGTACCGTTGTTAGTATCAATTCAACATCAATCTAATTACAGTTATTTCAGCTATTCAGTGTTTTTATGTAAAACAACCGTGCCCCGCATTGCGGGGCGAGGGTTCAAAGGTTTAAAAGCCTTCACGAAACTTCAAATATGATATAATTTATTGGTTTATTCGTGTAAAAAAGTGGTCGGTTAGGTTATTATATGTTTTTGAAATGTGTTATTCAGAGGAACGCCGTTGGGTATCCCGAGAAGAAGCTCTGCGGCGGGAGCTGAGCTCGGCGCGTGAGCTGTGCGCCGCGCTGGAGGGGGGCGCCGCCGCCGCGCCCGAGGACGGCGCCGCCGCGCTGCTCTCACAGCTCGCCGCGCTGCAGCGGGCCGCGCTCCACCGCGAGCATGCGCACGCGCACACGCTGCGCGCGCTCACGCACCAGGCAGGTCCGTGCCACTCCTCCCTTACACCTCGCTGCTCTCACAGCTCGCCGCGCTGCAGCGGGCCGCGCTCCACCGCGAGCATGCGCACGCGCACACGCTGCGCGCGCTCACGCACCAGGCAGGTCCGTGCCACTCCTCCCTTACACCTCGCTGCTCTCACAGCTCGCCGCGCTGCAGCGGGCCGCGCTCCACCGCGAGCATGCGCACGCGCACACGCTGCGCGCGCTCACGCACCAGGCAGGTCCGTGCCACTCCTCCCTTACACCTCGCTGCTCTCACAGCTCGCCGCGCTGCAGCGGGCCGCGCTCCACCGCGAGCATGCGCACGCGCACACGCTGCGCGCGCTCACGCACCAGGCAGGTCCGTGCCACTCCTCCCTTACACCTCGCTGCTCTCACAGCTCGCCGCGCTGCAGCGGGCCGCGCTCCACCGCGAGCATGCGCACGCGCACACGCTGCGCGCGCTCACGCACCAGGCAGGTCCGTGCCACTCCTCCCTTACACCTCGCTGCTCTCACAGCTCGCCGCGCTGCAGCGGGCCGCGCTCCACCGCGAGCATGCGCACGCGCACACGCTGCGCGCGCTCACGCACCAGGCAGGTCCGTGCCACTCCTCCCTTACACCTCGCTGCTCTCACAGCTCGCCGCGCTGCAGCGGGCCGCGCTCCACCGCGAGCATGCGCACGCGCACACGCTGCGCGCGCTCACGCACCAGGCAGGTCCGTGCCACTCCTCCCTTACACCTCGCTGCTCTCACAGCTCGCCGCGCTGCAGCGGGCCGCGCTCCACCGCGAGCATGCGCACGCGCACACGCTGCGCGCGCTCACGCACCAGGCAGGTCCGTGCCACTCCTCCCTTACACCTCGCTGCTCTCACAGCTCGCCGCGCTGCAGCGGGCCGCGCTCCACCGCGAGCATGCGCACGCGCACACGCTGCGCGCGCTCACGCACCAGACAGGTCCGTGCCACTCCTCCCTTACACCTCGCTGCTCTCACAGCTCGCCGCGCTGCAGCGGGCCGCGCTCCACCGCGAGCATGCGCACGCGCACACGCTGCGCGCGCTCACGCACCAGGCAGGTCCGTGCCACTCCTCCCTTACACCTCGCTGCTCTCACAGCTCGCCGCGCTGCAGCGGGCCGCGCTCCACCGCGAGCATGCGCACGCGCACACGCTGCGCGCGCTCACGCACCAGGCAGGTCCGTGCCACTCCTCCCTTACACCTCGCTGCTCTCACAGCTCGCCGCGCTGCAGCGGGCCGCGCTCCACCGCGAGCATGCGCACGCGCACACGCTGCGCGCGCTCACGCACCAGGCAGGTCCGTGCCACTCCTCCCTTACACCTCGCTGCTCTCACAGCTCGCCGCGCTGCAGCGGGCCGCGCTCCACCGCGAGCATGCGCACGCGCACACGCTGCGCGCGCTCACGCACCAGGCAGGTCCGTGCCACTCCTCCCTTACACCTCGCTGCTCTCACAGCTCGCCGCGCTGCAGCGGGCCGCGCTCCACCGCGAGCATGCGCACGCGCACACGCTGCGCGCGCTCACGCACCAGGCAGGTCCGTGCCACTCCTCCCTTACACCTCGCTGCTCTCACAGCTCGCCGCGCTGCAGCGGGCCGCGCTCCACCGCGAGCATGCGCACGCGCACACGCTGCGCGCGCTCACGCACCAGGCAGGTCCGTGCCACTCCTCCCTTACACCTCGCTGCTCTCACAGCTCGCCGCGCTGCAGCGGGCCGCGCTCCACCGCGAGCATGCGCACGCGCACACGCTGCGCGCGCTCACGCACCAGACAGGTCCGTGCCACTCCTCCCTTACACCTCGCTGCTCTCACAGCTCGCCGCGCTGCAGCGGGCCGCGCTCCACCGCGAGCATGCGCACGCGCACACGCTGCGCGCGCTCACGCACCAGGCAGGTCCGTGCCACTCCTCCCTTACACCTCGCTGCTCTCACAGCTCGCCGCGCTGCAGCGGGCCGCGCTCCACCGCGAGCATGCGCACGCGCACACGCTGCGCGCGCTCACGCACCAGGCAGGTCCGTGCCACTCCTCCCTTACACCTCGCTGCTCTCACAGCTCGCCGCGCTGCAGCGGGCCGCGCTCCACCGCGAGCATGCGCACGCGCACACGCTGCGCGCGCTCACGCACCAGACAGGTCCGTGCCACTCCTCCCTTACACCTCGCTGCTCTCACAGCTCGCCGCGCTGCAGCGGGCCGCGCTCCACCGCGAGCATGCGCACGCGCACACGCTGCGCGCGCTCACGCACCAGGCAGGTCCGTGCCACTCCTCCCTTACACCTCGCTGCTCTCACAGCTCGCCGCGCTGCAGCGGGCCGCGCTCCACCGCGAGCATGCGCACGCGCACACGCTGCGCGCGCTCACGCACCAGGCAGGTCCGTGCCACTCCTCCCTAACACCTCGCCAGAAGAAACTTCATGACTTCAATTCGTAATATTAAATCGTACATTACCGAGCGTGTTTGAGAAAAAAAAGATTGAACTTACTTTGTCTCATGGTGGCAGCAAAATCGAATTTTGCTCACTGTCTTTAACAATGTGCCAAACAAAATGTTTATTTATTAAAATATTGAACGTGTATCCAGCGGAAGCAGAGACGTCGCTAACGAAAGCGTTGGAGCGCGAGCGGCTGGCGCGCGAGGAGAGCGCGGAGCTGTCGCGGCGGCTCGCCACGTCGGAGGGGCTGCTGGACGACGCGCGCGCGCGGCTCGACGCGCTAGGCGCGCAGGCGCGGGACCTCGCCGCCAGGGTCGACCTCCTGGACGGGGAGCTGGCAAGGTACTACCTCATCTGTCGCAGTTGGTCACATTTGAAATTAAAACACGCAATATTTTAAAGAAAACTCATTTAGTTTTTCTTTATACTTAAAAGCCTTACAAACTCGAAAAAAATAGTGTACAAAGAATTTGACCCGTAAAAATAGTTGTTCTTTTGGACACGTACAGGGTGTTTTTTTGGTCGACAATTTCCAAAACAGGAGAGATAGTACAATTAATGCTGAATCAGAATATCTTATTAAAAATTTAAAAACTTAAAGAGGGCAGAAAAATAGCATTTTCAATTTTTTTCCATTATTTTACTTAATTGTGGTTACCATGCGTCGTGTTAACCGAGACTTTAATGACGTAATCACCGTGCACAATGTTTTGATTCATCTTTCCCTTCATACTTGTTACGGGCTTAGGACCGTCAAAGATTACAAACACGGTTTAGGTTAAAAAATGTAGATTATTGTTGTTAAAAATCGTTCTGAAATGGCATTTAACTACAGATAACGGTACCTTACAGTGTAGCGTGTAAAGGCCTGCCGATTAGGAAATCGTTCAGTCCAAATCCTAACGGTGTCAGCAATGTTTTGACCACTCGCAAAGTAAATGTTCACAACATCAAACATTTCACGATTGTCCAGAAGTAAATTTTTATCATCATTTTTTTTAACAATTAAATGATGTAACACTTTACTTTACAAGCACTCGCTTCGAAACAAACATGGAATTGACGTCGCTTGCGCATAGTTTTGTGAGGGTAGTATCAAACAATAACATCGTGACAATAAGCGGCCTACCCCCTTCGTAGCTACAGAAACGAGAGACCATGATTTATAAAATAGCGAGGTCATTTTTTCGACTTTTCACGAAAAAAAAAAATTAAAATTATATTTTTTTTGAGCTCAGAAATATGAATATAGTAACCCCTATTGTGGAAGTTGCTGACCAACAAAACACCCTGTATGTGCACAATAAATGTACAAAACACTTTCGAGGGCTTGTTACAGTGCGATCACTGTAAGTTTATCACTGACAGAGAGTTTTTCTTTATTTAATTTTCAACTTTAATTTCATAAAAATAAAGCAATTTTCCGAATACCGTTACCCACGTCGATTGATTTAGTAATAACTTCTTTATTTTCATGAGATTTTAGCTGAAGATTAAATGAAGGCAAACTCTCTGTCAGTGGTAAACTCAAAAGCAAGTTTGCCCGTAGCAAGTCGCGCGAGCTGAGCCTCGCGCGCGCGGACAGCGCTCGGGAGGAGACGTCGCTGCGCCAGCAGCTGGGCGCCGCGCAGCGGGCGCGCGCCGCCGCCGCCGACGCGCTCGACACCGAGAGGAAGCGGAGCGCCATCCTGCAGGTAGCGCGCCATACCCTACCACCAGGCCTCGGAACCGGTTTAAACAAATACCGGTTAATTCCGGTTTATTTCGTTTTTGCTCCGAACTTTTCTAGGCGACGCGATCGTTTTGAAAACTTTATTTTCACATTCAAAATCTTTTTTAAATCTGTCCAAAAAAGGTTTTAAATTACCTTCAGTTCAAATCTAGATCTGCCGATTCCAATTATCGTGACAGATGCATGCAAGAAGAAAAGTCAATGACATAGTGTAGCTGACAAAGATCTTGTCAGGGAATGTTGACAATACTGAGCTAATTGGAAATTTTAACTTTCGTTTACCTAGAACTCCTTTAAGGAACCACTGTGGACCTAGCACCACCACAAGCGGAAACGAAATGTCGTAGAAACTAATATTTTTGTCGAGCTGTGAGGTCAATGAATGAACTGTGTCAAAGTAATGGTGATCTCGATCTATACCAATTACCATCTACAGTCAAAAACCGTTTGGCATCCAATTTCTTTGCTCCGCATCCTGTCGCACACTAATTGACTAATTAATCCGTATAAAAATGAACTGAATTCTCTTGCCCTGTGTCTTCTGCCCGTTTCCTCTTCTTTTGTCTCTTAGTTTTTTTTTCTGTATTATGTTTAACTTTGAATTTAGCTATGAAAACCTGTAATTAGCTATGTAGTTAAATATTGTAATTTTCTACTGTGACTTTATATCAGGAAATAAAATTTGAATTTATCCTAACATTGTTATTAAAAGCTGTTGGTTTTCCGAATATAATAAAAATAATATCAACTAACCGGTTTAACCCACCAGCGGCGAGTCGAGAAACCAAAAGTTTTGTACTGAATAAAAACACTAAGCGGCGCTTGTTTATCGTGCGGGACGTGCGTCTAGATTAACCGGTTTTTTTAACTCGAAACCGATTAATTTGAAAAGAACTTTATATAAAGGTTGCTACAAAAACCGATAACAATTGAACCGGTATACGAGCCCTGCGTATGTCGTATTATGCGACCATTTCTTAAGAAGATAAGATGATATAGCAATATTTACGACTAAGTACCAATTTCACCATACAATGTTAAATTTAATCAATGTTAATCGTCTGTTAAGTGGTTAACATCGTATGGTGAAATTGGTACTCAGTAGCTCGAGAGTCTGCACACAGTCGAGAGTGGGCGGGGCACATTGCTCGCAGGACTGATGACCGATGGGGTCAGAAGGTTCTTGAGTGGCGTCCACGGACCGGGAGACGAGCTGTAGGTAGGCCTCCAACAAGACGGATCGACGACCTTGTAAAAATCGCGGGAACGCGGTGGATGCGAAAAGCACAGGACCGGTCTGAATGGAGAGCCTTGGGGGAGGCCTATGTCCAGCAGTGGACGTTTTTCGGCTGATATGATGATGATGAGCTCGAGAGTAATAGTTAGTTAAGGAGTTGAATACCAATAAACTAACTTGAAGACTTTAAATACTTTTCTGTTATACATCGCTACCTCAAATAACTTAACCTCGTAAGGCCCGATGTGCATTAGGATGTGCATAATCAAAGCAATTTAATTTAAAGTACATTACCATAGGAATAAAGTCCACTTTTCTTTGTTTAAAAATTTCAAATACGAGTAAGTAATAAGTTTCAAATAAAAGTTCAAATTCAAAACGTATTTGAACTTTTATTTCCTTGCTGCTAGATACAAATACCCACTGACAAAAATCTTCCTGTTTGTAGTATAGTTGGCCTTACGAGGATATAGTATTTTTATTTTATTAGTTAAGTTGGCATCCTACCGACTGCGCCAGTTATATAAAACGATAGATAGATCGCTTGTTAGCACTTTTTATACGTTTAGTTAAGATAGCTGTTAAACAAGATAATTGTTAAACAAGTGGAAATGTTTTTTTGTTATTTAATTAGTGTTTAATAGTTGAATCAGTATAAGGTCATTGTTTTCCAGGAGCAAGTGTCGACCCGCGGCGATATCAGTCCGCCGCACTCCGTGGCCTCCGACACGCTCTCCTCTACGCTTTGGACTTCCGTGAGTTACTCTATTTAATCCCTGTTAATAGACACACCGATAATACACAAAGCACTTGGTAAGTTTGGATATCTGTTTTTTAATGATGGTATACGGTGAAATGAATTTATGTTCCTGATTAATATTAAGGATACGTCTTATTCCTTGGACCACAACCGATATTGTTTTTTTTTTTGTAGGAGGAGACGGGGCGCGCGACGCCCACGCCGACCAACCCGGTGACGTCAGCTGCCGGGGTCGATGACCTGCTGTGCGCGCTGCAGCGCCGGGACGGAGAGCTGCGCGCGCAACAAGCGCGCATACAACACCTCGCGCGGGACAGGGACACGCTGCGGGACCTCGCGGCCTCGCTGCGGGCCCGGCTCGACGACTACCAGGTCAGTGCACACACACAACACCTCGCGCGGGACAGGGACACGCTGCGGGACCTCGCGGCCTCGCTGCGGGCCCGGCTCGACGACTACCAGGTCAGTGCACACACACAACACCTCGCGCGGGACAGGGACACGCTGCGGGACCTCGCGGCCTCGCTGCGGGCCCGGCTCGACGACTACCAGGTCAGTGCACACACACAACACCTCGCGCGGGACAGGGACACGCTGCGGGACCTCGCGGCCTCGCTGCGGGCCCGGCTCGACGACTACCAGGTCAGTGCACACACACAACACCTCGCGCGGGACAGGGACACGCTGCGGGACCTCGCGGCCTCGCTGCGGGCCCGGCTCGACGACTACCAGGTCAGTGCACACACACAACACCTCGCGCGGGACAGGGACACGCTGCGGGACCTCGCGGCCTCGCTGCGGGCCCGGCTCGACGACTACCAGGTCAGTGCACACACACAACACCTCGCGCGGGACAGGGACACGCTGCGGGACCTCGCGGCCTCGCTGCGGGCCCGGCTCGACGACTACCAGGTCAGTGCACACACACAACACCTCGCGCGGGACAGGGACACGCTGCGGGACCTCGCGGCCTCGCTGCGGGCCCGGCTCGACGACTACCAGGTCAGTGCACACACACAACACCTCGCGCGGGACAGGGACACGCTGCGGGACCTCGCGGCCTCGCTGCGGGCCCGGCTCGACGACTACCAGGTCAGTGCACACACACAACACCTCGCGCGGGACAGGGACACGCTGCGGGACCTCGCGGCCTCGCTGCGGGCCCGGCTCGACGACTACCAGGTCAGTGCACACACACAACACCTCGCGCGGGACAGGGACACGCTGCGGGACCTCGCGGCCTCGCTGCGGGCCCGGCTCGACGACTACCAGGTCAGTGCACACACACAACACCTCGCGCGGGACAGGGACACGCTGCGGGACCTCGCGGCCTCGCTGCGGGCCCGGCTCGACGACTACCAGGTCAGTGCACACACACAACACCTCGCGCGGGACAGGGACACGCTGCGGGACCTCGCGGCCTCGCTGCGGGCCCGGCTCGACGACTACCAGGTCAGTGCACACACACAACACCTCGCGCGGGACAGGGACACGCTGCGGGACCTCGCGGCCTCGCTGCGGGCCCGGCTCGACGACTACCAGGTCAGTGCACACACACAACACCTCGCGCGGGACAGGGACACGCTGCGGGACCTCGCGGCCTCGCTGCGGGCCCGGCTCGACGACTACCAGGTCAGTGCACACACACAACACCTCGCGCGGGACAGGGACACGCTGCGGGACCTCGCGGCCTCGCTGCGGGCCCGGCTCGACGACTACCAGGTCAGTGCACACACACAACACCTCGCGCGGGACAGGGACACGCTGCGGGACCTCGCGGCCTCGCTGCGGGCCCGGCTCGACGACTACCAGGTCAGTGCACACACACAACACCTCGCGCGGGACAGGGACACGCTGCGGGACCTCGCGGCCTCGCTGCGGGCCCGGCTCGACGACTACCAGGTCAGTGCACACACACAACACCTCGCGCGGGACAGGGACACGCTGCGGGACCTCGCGGCCTCGCTGCGGGCCCGGCTCGACGACTACCAGGTCAGTGCACACACACAACACCTCGCGCGGGACAGGGACACGCTGCGGGACCTCGCGGCCTCGCTGCGGGCCCGGCTCGACGACTACCAGGTCAGTGCACACACACAACACCTCGCGCGGGACAGGGACACGCTGCGGGACCTCGCGGCCTCGCTGCGGGCCCGGCTCGACGACTACCAGGTCAGTGCACACACACAACACCTCGCGCGGGACAGGGACACGCTGCGGGACCTCGCGGCCTCGCTGCGGGCCCGGCTCGACGACTACCAGGTCAGTGCACACACACAACACCTCGCGCGGGACAGGGACACGCTGCGGGACCTCGCGGCCTCGCTGCGGGCCCGGCTCGACGACTACCAGGTCAGTGCACACACACAACACCTCGCGCGGGACAGGGACACGCTGCGGGACCTCGCGGCCTCGCTGCGGGCCCGGCTCGACGACTACCAGGTCAGTGCACACACACAACACCTCGCGCGGGACAGGGACACGCTGCGGGACCTCGCGGCCTCGCTGCGGGCCCGGCTCGACGACTACCAGGTCAGTGCACACACACAACACCTCGCGCGGGACAGGGACACGCTGCGGGCCCGGCTCGACGACTACCAGGTCAGTGCACACACACAACACCTCGCGCGGGACAGGGACACGCTGCGGGACCTCGCGGCCTCGCTGCGGGCCCGGCTCGACGACTACCAGGTCAGTGCACACACACAACACCTCGCGCGGGACAGGGACACGCTGCGGGACCTCGCGGCCTCGCTGCGGGCCCGGCTCGACGACTACCAGGTCAGTGCACACACACAACACCTCGCGCGGGACAGGGACACGCTGCGGGACCTCGCGGCCTCGCTGCGGGCCCGGCTCGACGACTACCAGGTCAGTGCACACACACAACACCTCGCGCGGGACAGGGACACGCTGCGGGACCTCGCGGCCTCGCTGCGGGCCCGGCTCGACGACTACCAGGTCAGTGCACACACACAACACCTCGCGCGGGACAGGGACACGCTGCGGGACCTCGCGGCCTCGCTGCGGGCCCGGCTCGACGACTACCAGGTCAGTGCACACACACAACACCTCGCGCGGGACAGGGACACGCTGCGGGACCTCGCGGCCTCGCTGCGGGCCCGGCTCGACGACTACCAGGTCAGTGCACACACACAACACCTCGCGCGGGACAGGGACACGCTGCGGGACCTCGCGGCCTCGCTGCGGGCCCGGCTCGACGACTACCAGGTCAGTGCACACACACAACACCTCGCGCGGGACAGGGACACGCTGCGGGACCTCGCGGCCTCGCTGCGGGCCCGGCTCGACGACTACCAGGTCAGTGCACACACACAACACCTCGCGCGGGACAGGGACACGCTGCGGGACCTCGCGGCCTCGCTGCGGGCCCGGCTCGACGACTACCAGGTCAGTGCACACACACAACACCTCGCGCGGGACAGGGACACGCTGCGGGACCTCGCGGCCTCGCTGCGGGCCCGGCTCGACGACTACCAGGTCAGTGCACACACACAACACCTCGCGCGGGACAGGGACACGCTGCGGGACCTCGCGGCCTCGCTGCGGGCCCGGCTCGACGACTACCAGGTCAGTGCACACACACAACACCTCGCGCGGGACAGGGACACGCTGCGGGACCTCGCGGCCTCGCTGCGGGCCCGGCTCGACGACTACCAGGTCAGTGCACACACACAACACCTCGCGCGGGACAGGGACACGCTGCGGGACCTCGCGGCCTCGCTGCGGGCCCGGCTCGACGACTACCAGGTCAGTGCACACACACAACACCTCGCGCGGGACAGGGACACGCTGCGGGACCTCGCGGCCTCGCTGCGGGCCCGGCTCGACGACTACCAGGTCAGTGCACACACACAACACCTCGCGCGGGACAGGGACACGCTGCGGGACCTCGCGGCCTCGCTGCGGGCCCGGCTCGACGACTACCAGGTCAGTGCACACACACAACACCTCGCGCGGGACAGGGACACGCTGCGGGACCTCGCGGCCTCGCTGCGGGCCCGGCTCGACGACTACCAGGTCAGTGCACACACACAACACCTCGCGCGGGACAGGGACACGCTGCGGGACCTCGCGGCCTCGCTGCGGGCCCGGCTCGACGACTACCAGGTCAGTGCACACACACAACACCTCGCGCGGGACAGGGACACGCTGCGGGACCTCGCGGCCTCGCTGCGGGCCCGGCTCGACGACTACCAGGTCAGTGCACACACACAACACCTCGCGCGGGACAGGGACACGCTGCGGGACCTCGCGGCCTCGCTGCGGGCCCGGCTCGACGACTACCAGGTCAGTGCACACACACAACACCTCGCGCGGGACAGGGACACGCTGCGGGACCTCGCGGCCTCGCTGCGGGCCCGGCTCGACGACTACCAGGTCAGTGCACACACACAACACCTCGCGCGGGACAGGGACACGCTGCGGGACCTCGCGGCCTCGCTGCGGGCCCGGCTCGACGACTACCAGGTCAGTGCACACACACAACACCTCGCGCGGGACAGGGACACGCTGCGGGACCTCGCGGCCTCGCTGCGGGCCCGGCTCGACGACTACCAGGTCAGTGCACACACACAACACCTCGCGCGGGACAGGGACACGCTGCGGGACCTCGCGGCCTCGCTGCGGGCCCGGCTCGACGACTACCAGGTCAGTGCACACACACAACACCTCGCGCGGGACAGGGACACGCTGCGGGACCTCGCGGCCTCGCTGCGGGCCCGGCTCGACGACTACCAGGTCAGTGCACACACACAACACCTCGCGCGGGACAGGGACACGCTGCGGGACCTCGCGGCCTCGCTGCGGGCCCGGCTCGACGACTACCAGGTCAGTGCACACACACAACACCTCGCGCGGGACAGGGACACGCTGCGGGACCTCGCGGCCTCGCTGCGGGCCCGGCTCGACGACTACCAGGTCAGTGCACACACACAACACCTCGCGCGGGACAGGGACACGCTGCGGGACCTCGCGGCCTCGCTGCGGGCCCGGCTCGACGACTACCAGGTCAGTGCACACACACAACACCTCGCGCGGGACAGGGACACGCTGCGGGACCTCGCGGCCTCGCTGCGGGCCCGGCTCGACGACTACCAGGTCAGTGCACACACACAACACCTCGCGCGGGACAGGGACACGCTGCGGGACCTCGCGGCCTCGCTGCGGGCCCGGCTCGACGACTACCAGGTCAGTGCACACACACAACACCTCGCGCGGGACAGGGACACGCTGCGGGACCTCGCGGCCTCGCTGCGGGCCCGGCTCGACGACTACCAGGTCAGTGCACACACACAACACCTCGCGCGGGACAGGGACACGCTGCGGGACCTCGCGGCCTCGCTGCGGGCCCGGCTCGACGACTACCAGGTCAGTGCACACACACAACACCTCGCGCGGGACAGGGACACGCTGCGGGACCTCGCGGCCTCGCTGCGGGCCCGGCTCGACGACTACCAGGTCAGTGCACACACACAACACCTCGCGCGGGACAGGGACACGCTGCGGGACCTCGCGGCCTCGCTGCGGGCCCGGCTCGACGACTACCAGGTCAGTGCACACACACAACACCTCGCGCGGGACAGGGACACGCTGCGGGACCTCGCGGCCTCGCTGCGGGCCCGGCTCGACGACTACCAGGTCAGTGCACACACACAACACCTCGCGCGGGACAGGGACACGCTGCGGGACCTCGCGGCCTCGCTGCGGGCCCGGCTCGACGACTACCAGGTCAGTGCACACACACAACACGAGTAAGATTATTGTAAATCAGCTGTCACGAAGTAGAAAACGGTCTCTCTCTCCCTCTCCATCCACAAGAGCGTCGGTGGCCTAGTACTTTAGGGGGTCGACTCATGGTCGTAAGGTAACGAGTTCGAACCCCCGCGGTCACCAGTTCCTAACTGAAATAGATTACTTGATGCTCTTAAGCTGAAGGAAAAACATCGTGAGGAAACCTGCGCATTCGAACAGCTGAGTGTGTAAGAGGGTATTTGCACAAACAAATCCTAAAGGTGTCAACGTGTACCCGAAAGGGCCCATCTGTAAGATAAGACCGTTCTCTTCTCAGAGCGTGCAAGAGCAGTACGACGCCCTCCTCCAGATGTACGGCGAGAAGGAAGAGCAGCTGGAAGAGCTGAAGCTGGACCTGCAGGACGTCACGCAGCTGTACAAGGCGCAGCTGGACGAGCTGGTGGCCCTCAAGCGGCACAGGTAGCGCGGGAGCGGCCTCCCAACGAACTCGGAAGTTACCTGACGATACAGTTTGTGTTGGAAATTCATTTATAATAACGCATTCACTGCCGGTGAAGCATGTTACACTTCCACGGACTCATGGAGGTTTGTTAGATGATTTTCACATCGCGTTATTTTATAATCGTCACTTTCTTAATAGCATTTCTTTATGTAGCGATTTTTTATATAGCGTTTTATTAATGTTTGTGATTATACTTCTCTTATTTTTAATAACTTATATCATAGTACTAGCGACTCGCCCTCGCTTCGCTCCGGATTAAAGTATCATACATATAAACCTTCCTCTTCAATCACTCTATCTATTTAAAAAAATCGTATCAAAATCCGTTGCCTAGTTTTAAAGATTTAAGCATACATAGGGATATAGAGACAGAAAAAGCGACTTTGTTTTATACTATGTAGTGATACGTAGGTTGGTTCGGTTGGGTCTGTTTTAATACTATGCCCGGGAGGGCCAAAACAACCCAGAAATAGGAGCTCCGCAGAGCTCCGTGCACTTTATGAAATTATATTTTTGGCATGTGAAAAAATGCGAGTAATATTCTGGTAATTTCAGCGATTAAAATAAACGTGAATATTAAATCGATACATAAAGAAAAACGAATAGAAAATTGACGATTATGAAAGAACGCGATGTGAAAATTTGTCAGTATGAAAAAGATGCTAAGGTGAAAATCATCTAACAAACCCGGACTCACCCAGTGTTTTGAGCGTGTATCTGCATTTTTATGACTGCGCCGAACATGGCGCCCTCATCACTATTTATTGGCTGGAAATCGCAAAGTAGTTTTTTGTTCTACACAGACATAATCTATAACCTGTTGAGGCCCAATCATACTTCAAATTTAGAGATTTTTGTAAGTGAGAAATTAAATCTACTAGCAAGGAAATAAAGTTCAGTTTCCTTTGATTTTAAATGCTATATTCAAATTGAAAACAAATAAAAATCAACTTATGTTCCGTAAATATAGTTAAAAGTAAATTGTCGTCCTGCCAAATTTGATCGAGAATGTCAAATCTTAAGTCGCAAATCATTAGTTTGTGAGTGCGAAAACCTTGCCTTCACGCCTCGCAGCGCCGTGCATAGACAAACACACATCCATTTGCGGGTTCATAGGTTAGGGCTTAATTTTGGTGTCCGTGCATTTGATTGACTACGATTGGAATAAGTCAATTGGACTGACCGTCAGTGACAACCTTTACAGTGAGCGTTTGAAAAAAAAAGAATCGGCTAATAGACCTTTGTATGGACGGCAGCGAATGTATTACAATAAAAAAAACTTGTTTTGGAGAGCTACACGTTGGGGTCAAATAGACGGAGGCCTCAATCACATAACAACCCCCCTTTTTTGAGTTGGGGGTTGAACAACTTAGGGTGCTGTTTAAAGTATATTGGTAATATTATCAAGCTTTTCGCAATCGTTGCAACTGGGATATGCAACGACAATGTCGACGCGCCAAATTTTATTTTTGCCAAGTTATCAATAAGTCTCTTTCTCTCTCATTATAATACTAAATAGCGGAAAAGAGACTGACTTCGGATTTTGATATTGGAAAACTTGGTGCTTGTGTGGTAATCGCGTGTAGGGTCAATTGTGTAAGAAATATAAGTTTTAAAAGTCCTTCAACTGTAATTCTTTAAAATTAATCCTTGAAAGCCGTAATATCATTTATCGCCAGCGACCCGCTAGTCGGGTTCGTTTTATGTGGAAATCAGCGCTCGGCACAACAAATATTTTACGCAAATAAATTTGATTTTATTTGATTTGGATTTTCCATTTGCTGTGCCAACTTGGCATACACCGACCACTTTTTATGGGTGGTGATAATAAATATTGCTTCAATAAAAAACATCCTAGTTATTAAAAGTCACGAAATTTAGGAGTAGTCAAAACTTCCTTCGAGTTCATTAGACTCCTAATTATATACATAATATTGTATTGTCTTATATAAATGTTCAGCGAAATATCAAATAATATAATTTGAGGTAGCTGAAGTACAGTGGATTTCATTTATTACGACCTTGGTTGTAGCGACCATTTGTCTATAGTGACGTTAAATCTCAGTCCCTTGAATTAAAGCATACTTTAGTATGTACAAACATATGGCTATAGCGACTTTGGATGTAACGTCGAGTTCGGGTGTAGCGACTGTTTTTATTGAATAGTTTGTAATAAATTCCTGGAAATTCCATGCAGATGTTGCGACCGGAGTCGGCCGCCAAAGACACAAAAGAGCTTTCTTATCTTTTGTTTACATCTACACAGATGGTCAGCAACCTTTGCTTTTTATTTTTAGATATTAGCTAGGTAATTAGGAAGGTAAGCGTGTACGTTTCCGAGTTAAAATGGTTCAGTTACAAATTGATATTCAGAGTAGCAACTGTGTATAATAAACTATTGAATAAGTATGGCTCCTAGACGCACGTTCACTGTTAAAGAAAAGGCGGAAATCATTTCAAAATTGAAAAATATTGCAAACAATGCTGATTTGTGCAAAGAATACAAAGTTTCGCATTCAACAATATCTACGATGTGGAAAAACCTTGATAAAATATTAGTGCTTTGAATCCAAATCCGTAAAAATTAAGAAAAACCGCAAGCCGACGCATCAAGATGTTGAAAAAGCTTTTTAAATGTAACAATAAATGAATATAAACCATGTACATGTCTGTATCTTTTTGTCTTTGCCTGTAACGACATCCGGATGTAACGACGAAATAACAGTGGTCCCTTCATCGTCGTTATACCCGAAATCCACTGTATTTAAAAAATAACTTTAAATTTTATCATTTTATTGTTGACTCATTAATTTTCTTTGCAAATAGCATTGATATGTTTATTTAATATTTGTCACAAAACATAAAAGCGTATTTTATTATTAAAACTAGTATTTGCCATTTTAATGTAAGAAATCTTGGATTTATTGTGAGTCTGCCAACTTTGGCGTCGATTTCTTATGCTTTCCACGCCAATAGCTAAAATGTGATATACCCGTTGTATAAATCGACCGACATTATACCGGGAATGCTATGAATACAATTAACATATAATGTTCATATTAATTTGGTTAAATATATTATACTAGCAACTACTACCAGTGGGATCTATGCGTATTAAGCACATAAACCATTCGAGAGATATCCTCTATAATGATGGTAAAAAGTACTAAGCGGACATACGGCCGGACGGACAGAAATACTTAACTTATTGTATTCTATGTATGATTTTAATGTGTTGCCGGCATAAGCATTCTAAGATATCTCCTTCGTCAATGATTCGCTTCTCAACGTTTCGCTAATGTGTCACGCGGCAGTTCTCTAAAGTCTATTTTCAGTTACTAATCGAAAAAGAGGAAAATCTAATCTTAATCGTCTTGGATAGAATTAGCAATAATTTCTTGGAAAAAAAAACTCACAAAAAACGCAGCGGGAGTTAAAGTTGCTATGACACATTTTCAAAACGTTGAAAATGTGTTGCTCCGTAGTCTTAATGTCCAGTCGAAGTCACATGTTTACACTTTAGTACCTTGTCACTTTAACCGCTGTGAAAATTTCATATATGACAGTTAAACGTTAAATAGACAAGGTACTTACATATTTAAACAAACGTATTTATGATTTTGACTGCCAACGAGAATATACAATTTATATGTATTGTGTTATATTGTAAGATACTTTCTCTCAATTAGGTGATGTGCATATTGTTAATCGAAATGGATAAAATTTTGGGCTATTACTCGCAAATAATGTATATTAATTCAATTTATTGGTTACTATAAAACACGCCATAATGCCTTAAAAATTCATATTATATGTTTTACGTTTTAGATATATTATTCATGAAAATATTCATAAATCAGGGATGCGTACAAACAGCAGGTTCAATCGATTCAAACTGAATTGTCTTCTACTTGTTATTTATTATAAGAATAAAAAAACACTACATATGAATAACCTAACAAATTAGGTGAAAATTATAATTTTGAAAACTTATAGTTGCTTCATTTGGGAAAAAAACATTAAACGGTGATATTTTTGTATTAAATTGTTACTTATCACGCATTTAGGCACTATTATCAGTACCTTTACCATGAGTAACAGTAACGAAACTCGCTAGAGTCGATTTCTCTGTCCTTCTCACCCTATACAATACTGTGAGGGACAGAGCATTCGACTCGCCAACGACTACGGTAATTGCAACTAGTTGGTACTGGTTAGGAAATGTAAACCTAAATTAGTCCAGTAAAATGTTTAAAATTCGTTTATTTTGTTTGTCAGCACGGCAGTTTGAAATGTTACTATTATTTCGTTATTATATATCTCAAATACGATGTATGGTTTTTGTAAATAAAATAAAAATAACTATGTTGTGTGTTTTTATTTAAAACTCGAATGGGTAAGGTTCCAATGTTGGGCATGCTCACGCGATTAAATCTTCTATGAAACTTTTCCGTCGTCACACAAAAAACTTTTGTCGCCTTCGTTGTTTACATGGTTAACCACGCTTAAGTGTGGTCCAACTTTTTGGTCCACAACCGAATGTCAAATGTTACAAATATTGCATTCAAGATAGATTGGTACTGTTAATGATAACAAGTAAATAAAATACGAAAGGTTAACGTTGATAACCACTTTTTTTACTCGGTAAAACCATATTGCTTTAGATACGTTATCGTATTGTTTTAAGCGCCATTAAAGAAGAGTAAATGAGAGCTATCATAATGTTGACAATACGATAAAATGGCATTATGATTAATCAAGTACAATACAGCCCCTCTGGGCCTCTATTCCATATTGTATTAGCCTATCATGCTTTGATATCGTAATAATTTTGTTGATGTTTTGATTACTCTTTTTCACTTGAAACTAAAAGCTGTCAATATCAAGATATAGAATCAAGATGGGCCCAAGTCATGGTCCAATTTTAATACTAAGATTATCAAACAGCGGAATCTGAATATGATAAAACTGTGTGGACAGTGTTACCGACAAAAAGGTAAGTAGAAATAAAACTAGCATCTTGACATACACCATTTATTAATATTGAAGTAAACACACATACACCAGTGAATGTATTTGACGACAGAAACAGTTGCCTACAAAGCGTTGAAACGGTACACATATAATTTAACCTTCTGCTAACATCGATCAGATAAGTAATTTCACAGACCATTTCTACTGTATGAATTGCTATTTAAGAAAACACATTTTTTTAATAACTTCACAGTTTCATTTAACATCAAGTAGGATAAACTTTAAGGTCTAAATAATTGAAATACGATTTCGCAACAAATATTTGTAGATACGACAACCATAATGTGACGGAAGATCACCAAATTAATGCCCCTCAACGGTTCAGTAGCTCCAGCATGGAGATTTCAATAATAAGACAGGGTTTCGATTCGCCTCATCTATTTGAAAACGTGGACATTTTATCTATCGGAAGCATAAAGCCGTAAAACAGACAACGTTCCACACACTACTACTTGATAAATATATAAAATGACAACTTATAGTTCCCGCAAGAAAGAATAGCTACTGAATGAGTGAATCAACTTTGCCACCCCCACAACTTTGGTATCCTGCGTTACGGTATGATCTACTTCTGTCTTCTGGTGACCTTTCCAACACGGTTTATAAAATAAAAAATGATTTTAAAGATGGAGGCAAGAACCCCCTTGGGTAGAGCAGTTTCACGGTTATCTTCTATAATACGTATTCTAAGACGTCCAATATCTTTGAGATTTATATAACAGAAAGGGAGATCTTAATGTATTATTGTAGTACGGTTGCTAAGTTTGTTCAAACTGACAATACAAACTGATTCAATCACCTCGTTCAAGTTGGAATCTAAGAAATTACAATGTAATGTTTAAAAATAACATACTTAATATGTTTCTTTTTAAAGGACAATGGGCAAACATGTATGAAATGTGGTACCCTCCCCAATGGACATAACTTATATACCTATTTATGGAAAGGTATTTTTATGTAGAGCAAAGATGGCCAGGGCTCCTTTGCTGTTTCTACTTGTATGACCTCTTCAACGACACCACCGTCGTGATTGCTATTAAGCGAATACCAAAATGCCCATTGACCTTTATTAAGAGTTTTATGAAGTAACAAAAACGTTTATTAATACAAATACATAGTAATATACCAGTAATTTTGTCATGAAACTTGTCAAATACATCACTGGCCAAACATACAAGGTTACTATGCGAAGAATGAAAGTTATATCTAGCCGCTCACACACACACACACACACACACATGGAGCTATATATTTAATGTGGTTATTATAATGAATTGAACTCATTTTCTATAAACGTACTTAAAACCAATTTGACTGCTCGATCTTAAAGTTTTATGTCGATCTCGGTACGGGCAGGGCAAGTTTGTCAGTTCAATATGTGTAAGATCTCTTTTTATAATTTGACAATAACTTGAGAGAGCGATTAATTTAAAGTATGATCAAATATATGTCAAGACGATTAGGAACAAAATGAAGTGCCACTGTTGTTTCAGGGGGTAATACCTATTACATGGGTATTTTAATCTAACAAATATATGGTCTGGAACATTTTTATTTTATTTTAACAATTTCTAACATATTACTTCTAACCACATTAAGGACTTTACTACATTGTATTGTGAAAAAAAAAGTATTATGTCATTGTCGAATTAAGAACATTTTATAGACAATTTAATTTGTTTAGTTATTCATTCATTTCATTATGCAGCAGGTCGTTTTGTTTTATTTCCCATGTTTCGTTTAAACCAGCTATGGTTATAGTCCTACGGCGTCCTGGGGCCTGAGCCCCAGGACCTGAGTAGGCCTCTACAAGGGCACCGGCGAAAAGTCAACCATAATCAGTTTCACTAGAGAATGAGGCGTCTTACATTAAACATTATACATTTCTTTATTAAATCAATATTTCTATTTTCATTGAAGAACTAAAATTAAACCGGGTTTTGATTTGTTTTAAACGGGTTTCGACGCTATAAAAGTCAGAGAATAACTGGTTTACCGTTAACGTAACGTCGCCTTAGGGAAACAATGTCCCCAATAATTCTAGAAACAGATGCAAAACATTAAATGTAAGCTTTTGTTTTCTGTTGAAAGATATTATGGAAAATGAGTTCAAAGAACGCTTTTGAATGATAATAAATGTAGATGAATGAAAATATTATACTTACCTGTTCTCCGTTCCAATATAGGAAGTCCAAAAACGAAAGACAACATATTATTTCAATAAGCTATCGGACCTGTATGCAAAAGTTTCGGTGTTCCAGCAACGTGACACATGTCAATAATGAATTTTATGAAACTAACAGATTTCAAGAAATAATAACTTGAATTAGGAGTTTTTTAGCTTGCATTAAGAATAAAACTTCTACATCGAAGATCGGAATAAATTTTCTACGACAGGAAAATTAACAAGTCATGAGCAATAAGAAATATGTTATTTATCTGTAGGGCGGGTTGTAACACCTGTAACTATTCATATCGAACTTGGTGTTTGGAATGGATCTAATAATTTCAAGCTCAAAAATAAGCTTTTTTTTTAAATCAGAAAGACTAACCTATGCCCGCCCTTATTTTATTTTACTGATAATAGTAAAAGGCTATCGGAATTGTATACATCGCAAAAGAGTCGAGTACCAACAGTAAAGGAACCGTCTAAGAAGTTTCAAGTTCAGAACTGAAACAGATCGAAGAGTGTTCAAAAGCGTCCTAGATGGAGTGACGGTACAAGTCAGCAGTTCTTATTAATATTATGTAAGCCTTCTACTACGAGCTAATCTATCTCTAACCTTCCGCCTGTCCGTTTCGTATTGGCGTCGTGTGCTCAGTATCGCGATATTTCGAGTGTAAACACTCGAGAGCGCGAAGGTATTTAGAGAGCGTTCGAAGTCGCGAGTAGCGTGGTCGAATGCAACTTCGTCGTCGGGAACGTGTCAATCCGAGCCTCTCGGGCGCGCGGCGACGTCGCCCGCCTCGCCCTCGAGTCGTTTTTCGTCTCAAGAGCAACGCGCCCCGCATTGCGGGGCCGCGTTGTCACGCTCGACTCTACAGAGGCCGAGGTGTATAGAAAAAATTAAAGGGTAAGAGGAGGAGATCGCAAAGGATCGTGTCCCTCTGGCGACCGCGGTCGCGTCGTCTGTGCTCGGCCGGCGCGGGGCGGGCTCGGCCTCACACCCACGCCATCCAACCTTCGTACATCAGGCACAAGTTCGATGCGTTAGTAGCTTCCGAAATTATGTAGTCCACCTGCGAACACATTTTGATGCATTAAAAAGTGATCCGAGTGCTTATTTAGACTTAAGCATTAATTTAAGAAATTATCGATCGGGAGTGCGCAAATCGATATAACATTAGTACTTAGACTTTAGCATTAATTTAAGTAATTAGCTGAGTGTTTGGGCCACGTCGACAAAGAAGCGATAGTTATTCATACGCAAGCCACGTTTGCCTGTTATTAGGTAGACACTCTGTTACTTTTTCCCTACACATTTAATGGTGTTGTAAACTATTGGTTAACCGAAAAATAACAGTAGTTTATGCAATGGTAAAAATTACAAAATTTTGATCTTTATAAGGGCTACCGCGCATCACTTTTTTTCACAATGAGGTGCCTCTGTAGCGTGAGGTCTTTTCGAAAGTTGATATTAAAAAAATATGAATATTAATATATTAAAATAATTAATGTATCAAGAGAAAAAAGTTAATCGTCACTCGTTTGGTCTTCTTCTCCAGAGTGCTACAGAGGCGCTATCTAGTGAAAAAAAGTAATGCACGGTAGTCCTAATAAAAAAATAAAAAAAAAAAAACAAAAAAAAAACACTAAAAAGACAACACATGCTAAACGACATAATATCTTTGACCACGTACATAACATCACGCTTTCATTCCCAGAGTGGGGTAGGCAGAGCTACAGAAATACCAACAACTCTAAAAAGACTTGTTGATAATTCTGTAACCACATTTTGCACAAGTAGGCTGAGATATTTACTAGTGTATTAGTGACAGGTTGCAAGCCCATCGCCTAACAATACTACAAGCCCTTATTCCCTTAGTCGCCTCTTACGACATCCACGGGAAGACATGGAGTGGCACGGTTCTAACCCGGCAACCACACGGGGGACCACTCATCAAAAATTTCGTGTTTGTATTAGAAACGTAATTATTTTCTTTAATGAAAGATAATAATGATTTAATAAATAATAATAACATGAGGTAATATGGGCATGTTTTAAAGTTTTTTAGAATTATCATGTTGTGTTTGCCGTATTTATTTATTTTTGATTAACACCATAAATGCTGTAGGATTAAAAAACCGTTTATTTCTTTTCAATAGATCAAAATCAAAGTATTTTTAACTAAGAATAATTGCCAGTGATATTGTATTTAGTTTCATCTTTATTTGTTTGTACACCTTATGCATGCAGGGACACACTGTAGTGACAGATAAAAGTACGGAAGGAGGAAAACAAGTAAAGAATAGTTGTATGTTTTTTGTGTGGCGGGTGTGTGTGTGTGTGTGTGTGTGCGCGCACCTGGTCGGCGAGGCGCTCGCGGCCCTCCAGCTTGAGCCGCACGCGGCGCCACACGCCCGCGCCCTGCGCGTTGCGCTCGCCGCCGCCTGACAGTCAGTAAGTACATTATTCATTCACAAAATCATGGGTACGTAACATGATGGTACAAGATAGAAGGGGTTCTAACATATTCTGCCATTAGATAGCGTATAAATGTACAGTAATAAATCCAATAATGCACCTTAATCAAAATATCATGAAGATAATGTCAATTTTCAATTAAATGCGATTGTATAGCTAGCACTGACGACACATAACCACTAAAAGCTAACAATGGAGTTTGTTTATTCACTACTCTTCTTAACCGACGACAATACCATACAGTTCATAAATACAATCTCACACTAATTCACTTACAGAGAAAGGTACCCAACTGTCTAATATTTGATATATGTTAGAGAGTAGCCTAAAAAAACAGACGTATTTTTTAGCTGCCCAAACTCAACCTATAAGGAGAAATTCTCCTCCAAAATTCGCATCTTTAGAATTATAGTGACTTAATCCAAATATTTTGAATTTTGATTTAGGTCTCTATAATACTAAATTTATGACTCGAAATCGAAAGCTGAAAATGTTTGAATTAGGTCACTATAATTCTAAAAGTGTGATATGTGCAAAGTACTGTGAAAAGTGATTAAATCCTCTAACTTCTGTAGAGAGTTTTGTTCAAGCATACCTACTGGTTTGATTGTATGTTTGAGAACATGGAAAAATAATGAGCACGTGTTTTGTCATATCGACTCAACTCATATTTTCCTAAAAAAACACCCTACATAGTTTTATACTTCTTTTAGTTGAAGATTTTTTCCTTTCAGTCAATAATTGGTCATTTTTCATGTTCTCAAACATACATTCAAACCAGCAATTTGCTTAAACAAAACTCTCTAGACAGGGTTTAGTCACTGTCTGTTATTTTAGGCTACTCTCTAACATAATATCAAAATAAATCAAATCGGAGCCATACAGTAGGGTATCTTTCCATCTTAGTTTCAAACTTAGCTTTAAGAGGCCGTATACGAAATTTTGCCGATTTCGCTAATTTACCTGATTTTACAGACGTGATTTTACCGTTGAAATACTTTACTTTTACAAATTTTAATGCGCAACCCGAAAGATAATTTCGATGTCCAACGAATTTATGAGCTACTTTTTTGTTTTTATTATTTTATTTTGATAAATCGACCTGAAACCGGCGACTGTTTAGTGAATTTAGCTGTAATTGGTTTAGAATATCGCATATTCACGAATCGTTTTGACGTGTAAAAGGAATGAAAAAATTACAATTTATTGCTCTAAAACTCGTCTACCGGGTGTGGCCTGTAATAGGAGCAATAAATTGAGGGATCGTTTCCACACCACAAACGTAACAACATTTATTCTACAACTTTTGAAAATAACTTATTGTTAACCAAATATTAATGAATTTAGATTTTCCAAGCAAGCAATTTATGCGAAAACTACGAAGTTTGTAGGCTGACAGAAGATGTCAACTAGACAATTGGATGGAGTACATTGAAAATGCTGTTTAGTTTGTTCGTTAAAATCCCAAATAATAAATTACATATGTTTTAAAAGTTGTAGAACAAATGTTGCTACGTTTATAGAGTACAAAAGATCCCTCAATTTATTGCTCCTATTACAGGCCACACCCGGTATATATTTTTGTTATGTAAAAAAAATATTAACTTTTTTTTTTTTTATGATAAGGAGAAGGCACACGAGCACTCTGACCACCTGATGGGAAGTGGAATCTGAGACCCATAGACATTTGAATTCTCAAGACTATAATCTTAAGACTGCAATCCTAAGACCTCGAATGCGTTGCCAATCCTGAGGACTAAGATGGAATGCCTCTATGCTAGTAATTTCACCGGTTGTCTTATCCCCACACCAGAACACAACAATGCGAACACTGTTGCTTGGCGGGTGGTTAATGGATAAGATGGTGGTAGCGATCCGGACGGACCCTGCACACTCTGCACAGAGTCCTTAAACTAAATGAGCAAAACATTGGTTTCGAATACTTAAAAGTCTCGTTCATAAAATTAAAACAACAGTAATAAAGTTCAGTTCAAAATCAATCCATTACTTTAAAAAACATCAAAATCATGAAGAAAAAATAGCCATTTATAATGTTTTAAAACAACCTAAATCTCGCATCATAATACTCGACAAAACTAAAAAAGTAACTTATTCATTCGAAACTCATTTATTCGATTATAACTGAAATGATATTTCATGATGTTAATTAAAACTTATAGAAAAGCAGTATTTTAATTGTAAAATCACAAAAAGACGCAAAACCGCTTAGGACTTATTTCGTGTACGGCCTCTTATTAAAGTTGGGTTTAAGGGTACAAAAATTGTAGTTGTTTCAAAAAAGCATACGTATCATAATTATAAAGTTCAAAACACATAATGATCATATTAATATAACACGGTTGTTTTCTGAAATAGAAACCTTCAGAATTGTTATTAAAAAAATCTAACTAAGAACTAAGGGTGGTTATGACGGGATCCTATAAAGTTCAAAATACATAGCGGCCGTAATGTCTAATGGTTTAATTCCTGAAAACTTAAACTTTTAAGGATATTTTAAAAGGCCATTGTATACACGGTTGGAACGAGTAACCCACCAAATTTTAACCATCGATTCTAGAGCCTATTTGGGGTATATAATGTGGTATAACATGAAGTCCAATAAAGCATAAATTCCGAGATTTTTATAATTTAAATAACAATTCCATAGTTAATTTAATTTGAACTCTGACACCTTAACCTAAAGCATTTTTTACTAAAAAGATTAACGTTGTAAGTAGCAATGTCATCAACGTACAGCATAAATTAATTTAATCAATTTCTTAGTAAATAATGATTTAGGTATAGGTGACAAAGTTCAAATTAAATTAACTATGGAATTGTTTTTAATAACATGAAAATCTCTTATATTAGGTATGCTTTATTGGACTTCATGTTACACTACATTATATACTCCAAATAGTCTCTAGAATCGATGGTTAAAATGTGGCGGGTTACTCGTTCCCACCGTGTATACAATAGCCTTTTAAAATATCCTAAAAAGTTTAAGTTTTCAGGAATTAAACCATTAGATATTACGGCCGCTATGTATTTTGAACTTTACACGATGCCGTCATAGCCACCCTTAGTTCTAAAATGACATAATTTCATAATACCACAGCACTCTTGATCCGATTAAAAGTAATTTGTATATTTGCAGTATACTTTATCGAGAATCTGGTATTTTTTAATAATATCTTATGGTACTTCAGCAATGGGTGACAGAGAACCGCAAAATACGGCTCAAGTATTAACAAGTAAAAGTGAAACCCTTGAAATAGCAGTGGGATAGTGAAACTAGTGAGAGTAAACACCGAGTAGGTACTGACCGTGCCTCGCGGGCGCGGCGGGCCGGCGGCGCGCGCCCGCGTCGGCCGCCCAGCGCGCGCCGAACCTGCGGACCACACACCACCTTAATATTGCACACTACTTAACCACACACTTACACTATTCAAGAGAGAAAACACCCCTAAAATCTAAATCAAATCAAATTGTTTATTTGTAAAACATAGGTAAAAATAATGGAATAATCGTAAAAGTGGGTAAGTATCACTATGTTTGGCCTTTAAAGGCGTACAAAATTATATTATAAATAAATAAATAAATAAATATCAAGGGACAATCTCACATTAATCGACCTAGTCCCAAACTAAGCTCTAGGCTTGTACTATGGGTACTAGACAACGATAAACATATTTATATAGGGTCGGTGGGGTAAATAAAAGACACGGGTAAAAATAAGACCAAGCTTTTAACACTCAAAAATTATTCTACTTCATTTCGTATTCCATTTAAAAGGAAGTCTACACACAATGCTGCTTTTTGAATGGAAAAGGAATGAAGTAGGTAGAATAAGTTTTCGAGTGTTAAAAACTTAGTTTTACCCGTATCTTATATTTACCCCACCTGACCCTAGAGAAATACATACTTAAATACACAAATACTCGCGCTCATCTCACAAATATCTGCCCTTACCGGGATTTGAACCCAGGACCGCTGGCTTCGGAGGCAGGGTCACTCCCAACTAGGCCAATGTGTCGTTATGACAGATAGCATGCACTTACGTACAATTAGGTTTAGTATGTTACGTGTTACAAAATAAATACTCTAATACTGATTACAATTTAAAAACTTTAGTATGGAATAATAAGTTGTCTGTTAAAAAAATAAATAATAGTTATTGGATTTCGGGCATGTCATCTAAGGAGCTTTGCTTCCAAAAGATACTTATACTCGAAAATCTAATTCAAGACCAACACGGGTTTAAAACAAAATATGTTTGCGTTAGTATATTTCTACTTTTTAAAATACTGCATTAAGAATATTTATTTATTGGTAGTTTAAAAAGTTCGATTGAAATAAACAAGTTAATTCAAGTTACTTATAGGTGTAAAAGTTAAGTAAAGGACCTGTTGTATGTGGTTGTGTACAAAAGTAATATTGAACTTATGTAACATTTCAAACATAGAATGTCAAACGGTATATACAGATGTGTTACAACTACAAACAACAGGTCCTTTACTTAAGTGTTTCGCCTATACACAAATACAAGATGTCCTGTTAAATATTTAACCATAGAAGATTTTTGGTAGTACCATAAATGTTATTGCACTTGTAATACTTTAGGTGTTAATAACATTTGGTGCGATGTAATAAAAATAACAGTTCAAAACTATGTAGATCACTTTATTTTATTTGGTTTATGTTAATAATCACAATTATTTTTGATATTGAAAATGTTAGTCATATCTACAAATGTTTACATTTGATTATCAATGCAAAAAGGTTGGTTAAATCTGAAATGTTTGATTGACAATGATATAGATGATTTTGACACTTATGACAGTGATTATAACTGTCGTAGTTTTTTTTGTCTCGAATTAGATTTTCTTATTTAGAATCAGAGAAAAAATAATCTTTATTCAAGTAGGTTTACATAATAAACTCTTTAAAACGTCGTAGTAGTACCCTAAGTTAACTGCAGATAATTTGAAGAATTAATATTATGACCTTTTTGGGTTCCGTAGTCAACAAGGAACCCTTATAGTTTCGCCATGTCCGTCTGTCCGTCTGTCCTTGGTTTTACTGAGACTTGGTACAAAGTTGTTATTTGGTTACATTGAAATGAGGCCGAAAAAGTTGTAAACTAAGAACTTTATTTTTTTTACTTCAGATACAAGTAATGCAATAGTTTTTATCTACATTATGACGTCGAGTGTGGTATCATTAAATAGCTTTTAAATTCATAGTGTATATGTAATGATCATACCTCGCAACGGATGTAGCAAAACCGTAGCATTTGACAGTTTGATCTTAGGGTTAGCGATTAAATTTACATTTCCATGTCATTTCAAATATTAATATGAAATCTTTATTACTTGAAAACATTGGTGTACTGCAAAAAAACGGACAAAATATTTGTTGTATTGTATGTGCAGTAAATATAAAATCAAAGAAAGACAACGTCGTCAAACATTTTGCTAGTAGAAGCCACCAAGAAAAGAAAGATGGTTACCCTTCACATTTAGATTTTCTTTTAAAAGATAAACCAGGATTACAGATAAAAGGTAACAAAATTTACTGCATTTAGGCCCTAGGACCTAGCCATGTGAAGTGGAAAATAAGTGACCATAATATTGTACAATAGAGAACAGGTTCAGATGGACCACAGCTTGTATATAAATCACGATGGTGCTTTTCATCCATTCCTTATATGGATAAGGACGTAATTACACAAGAACATAGTTTATTTCAAAATAATGTCGAGGGAAATAAGATATTTATAATTTAAATTTTATGATTTAAATAACTTTGTATTTTTATGTATTCCTAGTAGGTACATAGCGACAACCCTGACGTACATTTGCTACTGATTTGCGGGTTCGATTACGGGGTATGGTACCTAATGATAAATTTTTAGATTTGGGGCATCACTTAGGAAATATTTAACTCGAAAAGTGTAATTTTCGTTAGTTTCGTGTTCAGTGATCTGCGTGTTTTAAGGCACATAAGAACTTACTCTGTGAGGCTGGTGTAGGTCTCGGGTATGAGCTGCGCGAGCAGGTCGGCGGCGCGCGCCACGGCGGCGGCGCCGGCGCCGGGCGCGGCGGCCGCCAGCAGCTCCGACACGCGCTTCTCGCGGGCCAGCAGCCCGCTCGCGGGGTTCGCGCCCTGGAACAACATTCATTCAACTTTACTTTGTAAAAACATTTTGGGGTTCAATTCATTGAACCAGAAACAATAATGGATTTTTAAACTTTTAGGTTATTTAAATAGAAATATCCAATAAAAATAACGTTAAGTCACAATTCTGTAACGTCTAGTTAACGAGCCTGATAAAAAAAACTAGATTAGTACCTAGATAAAGGGGATCATATCATTTCATAGGGCTGAAGTTTCCCGCGTCCGTAGGCAAGACCTTGAACACCCTTCACGTGGCCTCCAGGTGGTGCTAAACGGGAACAACGCCGAGCCACAGGCGACGGTAAATACCCTGTCCTCTCGCACCTAACAGGTCCAGCAGCGCCTACGGCGCTGCTGGACGTAATACTCTTCAAAATTACCGACATAGAAGGTAATGAGAACCCACTATGATTATTCTCCCAAGAGAACCAGCCGCCAATTATGAAACGTTACTTAAAGAATAAAAATGGTTCGACGAGTGATCCGGCTGACCCCGGCGCTCCGCAATTACCGGGTTGCGGATTGTGAAATTGGCTACCGGAGACACCAAGGGGGTGGATCATCAGGCCCCCGGTA